>JALPQD010000079.1:6933727-7022404 GCA_023101885.1 Typhlomys cinereus
GTGAACCAAGTGAAGAGGACTCACAGTTATATTTGTAGCATGTGCACTTGTTTGGGATAAGTATCCTACACAGGGTTCTAGACTGTAAAACTTTGTATTCTGGAGAAAACAACACTTGTTTTGTGCTGATTCTACCAACGATATTCAGTCTTGTAATGAGCTTGAAAATAGTGACCACGAGAGACGCGTCAAATTCACATGTTTCACTTTCTTCTCAGTGATAAGAATCCTGTAGATGTTCCTACGTTGTAACTTTTTATGTTCAGGAGAAATTCACACTGGTTTTGTGACGTTTTCATGGAATATGTTCACGCAGGCCTGATTTTCCAAAAGAGTGAACCAAGTGAGGAGGCCTGAGAGTCAAATGTTGGAGGTGCACTTCTTAGGGATAAGTATCCTACAGAAGATTCTATAGTGTTACACTTTGTGTTCAGGAGAAGATCACACTTGTTTAGGCACATTCGCATATAACATGTTCCCGCAGGCCTTGATTATCCTAAAGAGTGAAACAACTGCGGAGGATTCAGAGTAAATGTTGGAATTTCACTTCTTAGTAATAAGGATCCTAGAGAAGTTCCTATACTGTAACATTTGCGTTCAGGCGAAAATCATACTTGTTTGGTGACATTTGAATGGCACATGTTCACACAGGCCATGATTTTACAAAATAGTGAACCAAGTGAGGAGGACTCTGAGTTAAATGTGGCAAATGCACTTCTTTAGGATAAGTTTCATACAGAAGTTTCTATGTTGTAACTCTTTCTGTTCAGGACGAAATCACACTTGGTTTACGACGTTTCCATGAAACATGTTCATGCATGTCGTTCCCTTCCAAAATAGTGCACCAAGTGAAGAGGACTCTCACTTATATGTAGCATGTGCACTTATTTGGCATAAGTATCCTGCACAGGGTTCTAGACTGTAAAACTTTGTATTCTGGAGAAAACAACATTTGTTTTGTGCTGATTCTACCAACGATGTTCCCTTCCAAAATAGTGAACCAAGTGAAGAGGACTCACAGTTATATTTGTAGCATGTGCACTTGTTTGGGATAAGTATCCTACACAGGGTTCTAGACTGTAAAACTTTGTATTCTGGAGAAAACAACACTTGTTTTGTGCTGATTCTACCAACGATATTCAGTCTTGTAATGAGCTTGAAAATAGTGACCACGAGAGGACGCGTCAAATTCACGTTTCACTTCTCTTCTCAGTGATAAGAATCCTGTAGATGTTCCTACGTTGTAACTTTTTATGTTCAGGAGAAATTCACACTGGTTGTGACGTTTAGGAATAAGTTCACGCAGGCCTTGATTTTCCAAAAGAGTGAACCAAGTGAGGAGGACTGAGAGTCAAATGTTGGAGGTGCACTTCTTAGGGATAAGTATCCTATAGAAGATTCTATAGTGTTACACTTTGTGTTCAGGAGAAGATCATACTTGTTTAGGCACATTCGCATATAACATGTTCCCGCAGGCCTTGATTATCCTAAAGAGTGAAACAACTGCGGAGGATTCAGAGTAAATGTTGGAATTTCACTTCTTAGTAATAAGGATGCTAGAGAAGTTCCTATACTGTAACATTTGCGTTCAGGCGAAAATCATACTTGTTTTGTGACATTTGAATGGCACATGTTCACACAGGCCATGATTTTACAAAAGTGAACCAAGTGAGGAGGACTCTGAGTTAAATGTGGCAAATGCACTTCTTTAGGATAAGTTTCATACAGAAGTTTCTATGTTGTAACTCTTTCTGTTCAGGACGAAATCACACTTGGTTTACGACGTTTCCATGAAACATGTTCATGCATGTCGTTCCCTTCCAAAATAGTGAACCAAGTAAGAGGACTCTCAGTTATATGTAGCATGTGCACTTATTTGGCATAAGTATCCTGCACAGGGTTCTAGACTGTAAAACTTTGTATTCTGGAGAAAACAACATTTGTTTTGTGCTGATTCTACCAACGATGTTCCCTTCCAAAATATTGAACCAAGTGAAGAGGACTCACAGTTATATTGTAGCATGTGCACTTGTTTGGGATAAGAATCCTAAACAGGGTTCTAGACTGAAAAACTTTGTATTCTGGAGAAAACAACACTTGTTTTGTGCTGATTCTACCAACGATATTCAGTCTTGTAATGAGCTTGAAAATAGTGACCACGAGAGGACGCGTCAAATTCACATGTTTCACTTTCTCTTCTCAGTGATAAGAATCCTGTAGATGTTCCTACGTTGTAACTTTTAAGTTCAGGAGAAATTCACACTAGTTTTGTGACGTTTTCATGGAATAGTTCACGCAGGCCTTGATTTTCCAAAAGAGTGAACCAAGTGAGGAGGACTGAGAGTCAAATGTTGGAGGTGCACTTCTTAGGGATAAGTATCCTACAGAAGATTCTATAGTGTTACACTTTGTGTTCAGGAGAAGATCACTTGTTTAGGCACATTCGCATATAACATGTTCCCGCAGGCCTTGATTATCCTAAAGAGTGAAACAACTGCGGAGGATTCAGAGTAAATGTTGGAATTTCACTTCTTAGTAATAAAGATCCGAGAGAAGTTCCTATACTGTAACATTTGCGTTCAGGCGAAAATCATACTTGTTTTGTGACATTTGAATGGCACATGTTCACACAGGCCATGATTTTACAAAATAGTGAACCAAGTGAGGAGGACTCTGAGTTAAATGTGGCAAATGCACTTCTTTAGGATAAGTTTCATACAGAGTTTCTATGTTGTAACTCTTCTGTTCAGGACGAAATCACACTTGGTTTACGACGTTTCCATGAAACATGTTCATGCATGTCGTTCCCTTCCAAAATAGTGAACCACGTGAGAGGACTCTCAGTTATATATGTAGCATGTGCACTTTTTGGCATAAGTATCCTGCACAGGTTCTAGACTGTAAAACTTTGTATTCTGGAGAAAACAACATTTGTTTTGTGCTGATTCTACCAACGATGTTCCCTTCCAAATAGTGAACCAAGTGAAGAGGACTCACAGTTATATTTGTAGCATGTGCACTTGTTTGGGATAAGTATCCTACACAGGGTTCTAGACGTAGCATGTGCACTTGTTTGGGATAAGTATCCTACACAGGATCTAGACGTAGCATGTGCACTTGTTTGGGATTGTATCCTACACAGGGTTCTAGACTGTAAAACTTTGTATTCTGGAGAAAACACTTGTTTTGTGCTGATTCTTCCAACGATATTCAGTCTTGTACTGAGCTTGAAAATAGTAACCACGAGAAGACGCGTCAAATTCACGTTTCCCTTTCTTTTCTCAGTGATAAGAATCCTGTATATGTTCCTACCTTGTAACTTTTTATGTTCAGGAGAAATTCATACTGGTTTTGTGACGTTTTCATAGCCTTGATTTCCAAAAGAGTGAACCAAGTGAGGAGGCCTGAGAGTCAAATGTTGGAGGTGCACTTCTTAGGGATAAGTATCCTACAGAAGATTCTATAGTGTTACACTTTGTGTTCAGGAGAAGATCACACTTGTTTAAGCACATTCGCATATAACATGCCCGCAGGCCTTGATTATCCTAAAGAGTGAAACAACTGCGGAGGATTCAGAGTAATGTTGGAATTTCACTTCTTAGTAATAAGGATGCTAGAGAAGTTCCTATACTGTAACATTTGCGTTCAGGCGAAAATCATACTTGTTTGGTGACATTTGAATGGCACATGTTCACACAGGCCATGATTTTACAAAATAGTGAACCAAGTGAGGAAGACTCTGAGTTAAATGTGGCAAATGCACTTCTTTAGGATAAGTTTCATACAGAAGTTTCTATGTTGTAACTCTTTCTGTTCAGGACGAAATCACACTTGATTTACGACGTTTCATGAAACATGTTCATGCATGTCGTTCCTTCCAAAATAGTGAACCAAGTAAAGAGGACTCTCAGTTATATAGTTAGCATGTGCACTTGTTTGGGCATAAGTATCCTACAAGGGTTCTACACAGGTTTCTAGACTGTAAAACTTTGTATTCTGGAGAAAACAACACTTGTTTTGTGCTGATTCTACCAACGATGTTCCCTTCCAAAATAGTGAACCAAGTGAAGAGGACTCACAGTTATATTTGTAGCATGTGCACTTGTTGGGATAAGTATCCTACACAGGGTTCTAGACTGAAAAACTTTGTATTCTGGAGAAAACAACACTTGTTTTGTGCTGATTCTACCAACGATATTCAGTCTTGTAATGAGCTTGAAAATAGTGACCACGAGAGGACACGTCAAATTCACATGTTTCACTTTCTTTTCTCAGTGATAAGAATCCTAGAGATGTTCCTACGTTGTAACTTTTTATGTTCAGGAGAAATTCACACTGGTTATGTGACGATTTAAGGGAATAAGTTAACGCAGGCCTTGATTTTCCAAAAGAGTGAACCAAGTGAGGAGGCCTTAGAGTCAAATGTTGGAGGTGCACTTCTTAGGGCTAAGTATCCTACAGAAGATTCTATAGTGTTACACTTTGTGTTCAGGAGAAGATCACACTTGTTTAGGCACATTCGCATATACCATGTTCCCGCAGGCCTATTTATCCTAAAGAGTGAAACAACTGCGGAGGATTCAGAGTAAATGTGGGATTTCACTTCTTAGTAATAAGGATGCTAGAGAAGTTCCTATACTGTAACATTTGCGTTCAGGCGAAAATCATACTTGTATTGTGACATTTGAATGGCCCATGTTCACACAGGCCATGATTTTACAAAATAGTGAACCAAGTGAGGAGGACTCTGAGTTAAATGTGGCAAATGCACTTTTTTAGGATAAGTTTCATACAGAAATTTCTATGTTGTAACTCTTTCTGTTCAGGACGAAATCACACTTGGTTTACGACGTTTCCATGAAACATGTTCATGCATGTCGTTCCCTTCCAAATAGTGAACCAAGTGAAGAGGACTCTCAGTTATATATGTAGCATGTGCACTTATTTGGCATAAGTTTCCTGCACAGGGTTCTAGACTGTAAAACTTTGTATTCTGGAGAAAACAACATTTGTTTTGTGCTGATTCTACCAACGATGTTCCCTTCCAAAATAGTGAACCAAGTGAAGAGGACTCACAGTTATATTTGTAGCATGTGCACTTGTTTGGGATAAGTATCCTACACAGGGTTCTAGACGTAGCATGTGCACTTGTTTGGGATAAGTATCCTACACAGGATTCTAGACGTAGCATGTGCACTTGTTTGGGATAAGTATCCTACACAGGGTTCTAGACTGTAAAACTTTGTATTCTGGAGAAAACACTTGTTTTGTGCTGATTCTTCCAACGATATTCAGTCTTGTACTGAGCTTGAAAATAGTGACCACGAGAAGACGCGTCAAATTCACGTTTCACTTTCTCTTCTCAGTGATAAGAATCCTGTATATGTTCCTACCTTGTAACTTTTTATGTTCAGGAGAAATTCATACTGGTTTTGTGACGTTTTCATAGCCTTGATTTTCCAAAAGAGTGAACCAAGTGAGGAGGCCTGAGAGTCAAATGTTGGAGGTGCACTTCTTAGGGATAAGTATCCTACAGAAGATTCTATAGTGTTACACTTTGTGTTCAGGAGGAGATCACACTTGTTTAGGCACATTCGCATATAACATGTTCCCGCAGGCCTTGATTATCCTAAAGAGTGAAACAACTGCGGAGGATTCAGAGTAAATGTTGGAATTTCACTTCTTAGTAATAAGGATGCTAGAGAAGTTCCTATACTGTAACATTTGCGTTCAGGCGAAAATCATACTTGTTTGTGATATTTGAATGGCACATGTTCACACAGGCCATGATTTTACAAAATAGTGAACCAAGTGAGGAGGACTCTGAGTTAAATGTGGCAAATGCACTTCTTTAGGATAAGTTTCATACAGAAGTTTCTATGTTGTAACTCTTTCTGTTCAGGACGAAATCACACTTGGTTTACGACGTTTCCATGAAACATGTTCATGCATGTCGTTCCCTTCCAAAATAGTGAACCAAGTAAAGAGGACTCTCAGTTATATATGTAGCATGTGCACTTGTTTGGGATAAGTATCCTACACAGGGTTCTACACAGGGTTCTAGACTGTAAAACTTTGTATTCTGGAGAAAACAACACTTGTTTTGTGCTGATTCTACCAACGATGTTCCCTTCCAAAATAGTGAACCAAGTGAAGAGGACTCACAGTTATATTTGTAGCATGTGCAACTTGTTTGGGATAAGTATCCTACACAGGGTTCTAGACTGAAAAACTTTGTATTCTGGAGAAAACAACACATGTTTTGTGCTGATTCTACCAACGATATTCAGTCTTGTAATGAGCTTGAAAATAGTGACCACGAGAGGACACGTCAAATTCACATGTTTCACTTTCTTTTCTCAGTGATAAGAATCCTAGAGATGTTCCTACGTTGTAACTTTTTATGTTCAGGGGAAATTCACACTGGTTATGTGACGATTTAAGGGAATAAGTTCACGCAGGCCTTGATTTTCCAAAAGAGTGAACCAAGTGAGGAGGCCTTAGAGTCAAATGTTGGAGGTGCACTTCTTAGGGCTAAGTATCCTACAGAAGATTCTATAGTGTTACACTTTGTGTTCAGGAGAAGATCACACTTGTTTAGGCACATTTCGCATATAACATGTTCCCGCAGGCCTTGATTATCCTAAAGAGTGAAACAACTGCGGAGGATTCAGAGTAAATGTGGAATTTCACTTCTTAGTAATAAGGATGCTAGAGAAGTTCCTATACTGTAACATTTGCGTTCAGTCGAAAATCATACTTGTTTTGTGACATTTGAATGGCACATGTTCACACAGGCCATGATTTTACAAAATAGTGAACCAAGTGAGGAGGACTCTGAGTTAAATGTGGCAAATGCACTTCTTTAGGATAGTTTCATACAGAAGTTTCTATGTTGTAACTCTTTCTGTTCAGGACGAAATCACACTTGGTTTACGACGTTTCCATGAAACATGTTTCATGCATGTCGTTTCCCTTCCAAAATAGTGAACCAAGTAAAGAGGACTCTCAGTTATATATGTAGCATGTGCACTTGTTTGGCATAAGTATCCTGCACAGGGTTCTAGACTGTAAAACTTTGTATTCTGGAGAAAAACACATTTGTTTTGTGCTGATTCTACCAACGATGTTCCCTTCCAAAATAGTGAATCAAGTGAAGAGGACTCACAGTTATATTTGTAGCATGTGCACCTTGTTTGGGATAAGTATCCTACACAGGGTTCTAGACTGAAAAACTTTGTATTCTGGAGAAAACAACACTTGTTTTGTGCTGATTCTACCAAACGATATTCAGTCTTGTAATGAGCTTGAAAATAGTGTCCACGAGAGGACGCGTCAAATTCACATGTTTCACTTTCTCTTCTCAGTGGTAAGAATCCTGTATATGTTCCCACTGTTGTAACATTTTAAGTTCAGGAGAAATTCACACTAGTTTTGTGACGTTTTCATGGAATATGTTCACGCAGGCCTTGATTTTCCAAAAGAGTGAACCAAGTGAGGAGGCCTGAGAGTCAAATGTTGGAGGTGCACTTCTTAGGGATAAGTATCCTACAGAAAATTCTATAGTGTTACACTTTGTGTTCAGGAGAAGATCACACTTGTTTAGGCACATTCGCATATAACATGTTCCCGCAGGCCTTGATTATCCTAAAGAGTGAAACAACTGCGGAGGATTCAGAGTAAATGTTGGAATTTCACTTCTTAGTAATAAGGATCCTAGAGAAGTTCCTATACTGTAACATTTGCGTTCAGGCGAAAATCATACTTGTTTGGTGACATTTGAATGGCACATGTTCACACAGGCCATGATTTTACAAAATAGTGAACAAGTGAGGAGGACTCTGAGTTAAATGTGGCAAATGCACTTCTTTAGGATAAGTTTCATACAGAACTTTCTATTTTGTAACTCTTTCTGTTCAGGACGAAATCACACTTGGTTTACGACGTTTCCATGAAACATGTTCATGCATGTCGTTTCCTTCCAAAATAGTGAACCAAGTGAAGAGGACTCTCAGTTATATATGTAGCATGTGCACTTATTTGGCATAAGTATCCTGCACAGGGTTCTAGACTGTAAAACTTTGTATTCTGGAGAAAACAACATTTGTTTTGTGCTGATTCTACCAACGATGTTCCCTTTCAAAATAGTGAATCAAGTGAAGAGGACTCACAGTTATATTTGTAGCATGTGCACTTGTTTGGGATAAGTATCCTACACAGGGTTCTAGACGTAGCATGTGCACTTGATTGGGATAAGTATCCTACACAGGGTTCTAGACGTAGCATGTGCACTTGTTTGGGATAAGTATCCTACACCGGGTTGTAGACTGTAAAACTTTGTATTCTGGAGAAAAAACACTTGTTTTGTGCTGATTCTTCCAACGATATTCAGTCTTGTACTGAGCTTGAAAATAGTGACCACGAGAAGACGCGTCAATTTCACATGTTTCACTTTCTCTCTCAGTGATAAGAATCCTGTATATGTTCCTACCTTGTAACTTTTATGTTCAGGAGAAATTCATACTGGTTTTGTGACGTTTTCATAGCCTTGATTTTCCAAAAGAGTGAACCAAGTGAGGAGGCCTGAGAGTCAAATGTTGGAGGTGCACTTCTTAGGGATAAGTATCCTACAGAAGATTCTATAGTGTTACACTTTGTGTTCAGGAGAAGATCACACTTGTTTAGGCACATTCGCATATAACATGTTCCCGCAGGCCTTGATTATCCTAAAGAGTGAAACAACTGCGGAGGATTCAGAGTAAATGTTGGAATTTCACTTCTTAGTAATAAGGATCCTAGAGAAGTTCCTATACTGTAACATTTGCGTTCAGGCGAAAATCATACTTGTTTTGTGACATTTGAATGGCACATGTTCACACAGGCCATGATTTTACAAAATAGTGAACCAAGTGAGGAGGACTCTGAGTTAAATGTGGCAAATGCACTTCTTTAGGATAAGTTTCATACAGAAGTTTCTATGTTGTAACTCTTTCTGTTCAGGACGAAATCACACTTGGTTTACGACGTTTCCATGAAACATGTTCATGCATGTCGTTCCCTTCCACAATAGTGAACAAAGTGAAGAGGACTCGCAGTTATATATGTAGCATGTGCACTTATTTGGCATAAGTATCCTGCACAGGGTTCTAGACTGTAAAACTTTGTATTCTGGAGAAAACATCATTTGTTTTGTGCTGATTCTACCAACGATGTTCCCTTCCAAAATAGTGAACCAAGTGAAGAGGACTCACAGTTATATTTGTAGCATGTGCACTTGTTTGGGATAAGTATCCTACACAGCGTTCTAGACTGTAAAAACTTTGTATTCTGGAGAAAACAACACTTGTTTTGTGCTGACTCTACCAACGATATTCAGTCTTGTAATGAGCTTGAAAATAGTGTACCACGAGAGGACACGTCAAATTCACATGTTTCACTTTCTCTTCTCAGTGATAAGAGTCCTGTAGATGTTCCTACCTTGTAACTTTTATGTTCAGGAGAAATTCATACTGGTTTTGTGACGTTTTCATGGAATATGTTCACTCAGGCCTTGATCTTCCAAAAGAGTGAACCAAGTGAGGAGGCCTGAGAGTCAAATGTTGGAGGTGCACTTCTTAGGGATAAGTATCCTACAGAAGATTCTATAGTGTTACACTTTGTGTTCAGGAGAAGATCACACTTGTTTAGGCACATTCGCATATAACATGTTCCCGCAGGCCTTGATTATCCTAAAGAGTGAAACAACTGCGGAGGCATTCAGAGTAAATGTTGGAATTTCACTTCTTAGTAATAAGGATGCTAGAGAAGTTCCTATACTGTAACATTTGCGTTCAGGCAAAAATCATACTTGTTTTGTGACATTTGAATGGCACATGTTCACACAGGCCATGATTTTACAAAATAGTGAACCAAGTGAGGAGGACTCTGAGTTAAATGTGGCAAATGCACTTCTTTAGGATGTTTCATACAGAAGTTTCTATGTTGCAACTCTTTCTGTTCAGGACGAAATCACACTTGGTTTACGACGTTTCCATGAAACATGTTCATGCATGTCGTTCCCTTCCAAAATAGTGAACCAAGTAAAGAGGACTCTCAGTTATATATGTAGCATGTGCACTTGTTTGGGATAAGTATCCTACACAGGGTTCTAGACTGTAAAACTTTGTATTCTGGAGAAAACAACACTTGTTTTGTGCTGATTCTACCAACGATGTTCCCTTCCAAAATAGTGAACCAAGTGAAGAGGACTCACAGTTATATTTGTAGCGTGTGCACTTGTTTGGGATAAGTATCCTACACAGGGTTCTAGACTGAAAAACTTTGTATTCTGGAGAAAACAACACTTGTTTTGTGCTGATTCTACCAACGATATTCAGTCTTGTAATGAGCTTGAAAATAGTGTCCACGAGAGGACGCATCAAATTCACATGTTTCACTTTCTCTTCTCAGTGGTAAGAATCCCGTAGATGTTCCCACGTTGTAACATTTTAAGTTCAGGAGAAATTCACACTAGTTTTGTGACGTTTTCATGGAATATGTTCAGGCAGACCTTGACTTTCCAAAAGAGTGAACCAAGTGAGGAGGACTGAGAGTCAAATGTTGGAGGTGCACTTCTTAGGGATAAGTATCCTACAGAAGATTCTATAGTGTTACACTTTGTGTTCAGGAGGAGATCACACTTGTTTAGGCACATTCGCATATAACATTTTCCCGCAGGCCTTGATTATCCTAAAGAGTGAAACAACTGCAGAGGATTCAGAGTAAATGCTGGAATTTCACTTCTTAGTAATAAAGATCCTAGAGAAGTTCCTATACTGTAACATTTGCGTTCAGGCAAAAATCATGCCTGTTTGGTGACATTTGAATGGCACATGTTCACACAGGCCATGATTTTACAAAATAGTGAACCAAGTGAGGAGGACTCTGAGTTAAATGTGGCAAATGCACTTCTTTAGGATAAGTTTCATACAGAAGTTTCTATGTTGTAACTCTTTCTGTTCAGGACGAAATCACACTTGGTTTACGACGTTTCCATGAAACATGTTCATGGCATGTCGTTCCCTTCCAAAATAGTGAACCAAGTAAAGAGGACTCTCAGTTATATATGTAGCATGTGCACTTATGTGGCATAAGTATCCTGCACCGGGTTCTAGACTGTAAAACTTTGTATTCTGGAGAAAACAACATTTGTTTTGTGCTGATTCTACCAACGATGTTCCCTTCCAAAATAGTGAACCAAGTGAAGAGGACTCACAGTTATATTTGTAGCATGTGCACTTGTTTGGGATAAGTATCCTACACAGGGTTCTAGACTGAAAAACTTTGTATTCTGGAGAAAACAACACTTGTTTTGTGCTGACTCTACCAACAATATTCAGGTCTGTAATGAGCTTGAAAATAGTGACCACGAGAAGGACGCGTCAAATTCACATGTTTCACTTTCTCTTCTCAGTGATAAGAATCCTGTAGATGTTCCTACCTTGTAACTTTTTATGTTCAGGAGAAATTCATACTGGTTATGTGATGATTTCAGGGAATATAGTTCACGCAGGCCTTGATTTTCCAAAAGAGTGAACCAAGTGAGGAGGACTGAGAGTCAAATGTTGGAGGTGCACTTCTTAGGGATAAGTATCCTACAGAAGATTCTATAGTGTTACACTTTGTGTTCAGGAGAAGATCACACTTGTTTAGGCACATTCGCATATAACATGTTCCCGCAGGCCTTGATTATCCTAAAGAGTGAAACAACTGCGGAGATCAGAGTAAATGTTGGAATTTCACTTCTTAGTAATAAGGATGCTAGAGAAGTTCCTATACTGTAACATTTGCGTTCAGGCGAAGATCATACTTGTTTTGTGACATTTGAATGGCACATGTTCACACAGGCCATGATTTTACAAAATAGTGAACGAAGTGAGGAGGACTCTGAGTTAAATGTGGCAAATACACTTCTTTAGGATAAGTTTCATACAGAAGTTTCTATGTTGTTACTCTTTCTGTTCAGGACGAAATCACACTTGATTTACGACGTTTCCATGAAACATGTTCATGCATGTCGTTCCCTTCCAAAATAGTGAACCAAGTGAAGAGGACTCTCAGTTATATATGTAGCATGTGCACTTATTTGGCATAAGTATCCTGCACAGGGTTCTAGACTGTAAAACTTTGTATTCTGGAGAAAACACCATTTGTTTTGTGCTGATTCTACCAACAATGTTCCCTTTCAAAATAGTGAACCATGTGAAGAGGACTCACAGTTATATTTGTAGCATGTGCACTTGTTTGGGATAAATATCCTACACAGGGTTCTAGACGTAGCATGTGCACTTGATTGGGATAAGTATCCTACACAGGATTCTAGACGTAGCATGTGCACTTGTTTGGGATATGTATCCTACACAGGGTTCTAGACTGTAAAACTTTGTATTCTGGAGAAAACACTTGTTTTGTGCTGATTCTTCCAACGATATTCAGTCTTGTACTGAGCTTGAAAATAGTAACCACGAGAAGACACGTCAAATTCACGTTTCCCTTTCTTTTCTCAGTGATAAGAATCCTGTATATGTTCCTACCTTGTAACTTTTTATGTTCAGGAGAAATTCATACTGGTTTTGTGACGTTTTCATAGCCTTGATTTTCCAAAAGAGTGAACCAAGTGAGGAGGCCTGAGAGTCAAATGTTGGAGGTGCACTTCTTAGGGATAAGTATCCTACAGAAGATTCTATAGTGTTACACTTTGTGTTCAGGAGAAGATCACACTTGTTTAAGCACATTCGCATATAACATGTTCCCGCAGGCCTTGATTATCCTAAAGAGTGAAACAACTGCGGAGGATTCAGAGTAAATGTTGGAATTTCACTTCTTAGTAATAAGGATGATAGAGAAGTTCCTATACTGTAACATTTGCGTTCAGGCGAAAATCATACTTGTTTGGTGACATTTGAATGGCACATGTTCACACAGGCCATGATTTTACAAAATAGTGAACCAAGTGAGGAAGACTCTGAGTTAAATGTGGCAAATGCACTTCTTTAGGATAAGTTTCATACAGAAGTTTCTATGTTGTAACTCTTTCTGTTCAGGACGAAATCACACTTGATTTACGACGTTTCCATGAAACATGTTCATGCATGTCGTTCCCTTCCAAAATAGTGAACCAAGTAAAGAGGACTCTCAGTTATATATGTAGCATGTGCACTTGTTTGGGATAAGTATCCTACACAGGGTTCTACACAGGTTTCTAGACTGTAAAACTTTGTATTCTGGAGAAAACAACACTTGTTTTGTGCTGATTCTACCAACGATGTTCCCTTCCAAAATAGTGAACCAAGTGAAGAGGACTCACAGTTATATTTGTAGCATGTGCACTTGTTTGGGATAAGTATCCTACACAGGGTTCTAGACTGAAAAACTTTGTATTCTGGAGAAAACAACACTTGTTTTGTGCTGATTCTACCAACGATATTCAGTCTTGTAATGAGCTTGAAAATAGTGACCACGAGAGGACACGTCAAATTCACATGTTCACTTTCTTTTCTCAGTGATAAGAATCCTAGAGATGTTCCTACGTTGTAACTTTTTATGTTCAGGAGAAATTCACACTGGTTATGTGACGATTTAAGGGAATAAGTTAACGCAGGCCTTGATTTTCCAAAAGAGTGAACCAAGTGAGGAGGCCTTAGAGTCAATTGTTGGAGGTGCACTTCTTAGGGCTAAGTATCCTACAGAAGATTCTATAGTGTTACACTTTGTGTTCAGGAGAAGATCACACTTGTTTAGGCACATTCGCATATACCATGTTCCCGCAGGCCTTGATTATCCTAAAGAGTGAAACAACTGCGGAGGATTCAGAGTAAATGTGGGATTTTCACTTCTTAGTAATAAGGATGCTAGAGAAGTTCCTATACTGTAACATTTGCGTTCAGGCGAAAATCATACTTGTATTGTGACATTTGAATGGCCCATGTTCACACAGGCCATGATTTTACAAAATAGTGAACCAAGTGAGGAGGACTCTGAGTTAAATGTGGCAAATACACTTTTTTAGGATAAGTTTCATACAGAAATTTCTATGTTGTAACTCTTTCTGTTCAGGACGAAATCACACTTGGTTTACGACGTTTCCATGAAACATGTTCATGCATGTCGTTCCCTTCCAAAATAGTGAACCAAGTGAAGAGGACTCTCAGTTATATATGTAGCATGTGCACTTATTTGGCATAAGTTTCCTGCACAGGGTTCTAGACTGTAAAACTTTGTATTCTGGAGAAAACAACATTTGTTTTGTGCTGATTCTACCAACGATGTTCCCTTCCAAATAGTGAACCAAGTGAAGAGGACTCACAGTTATATTTGTAGCATGTGCACTTGTTTGGGATAAGTATCCTACACAGGGTTCTAGACGTAGCATGTGCACTTGTTTGGGATAAGTATCCTACACAGGATTCTAGACGTAGCATGTGCACTTGTTTGGGATAAGTATCCTACACAGGGTTCTAGACTGTAAAACTTTGTATTCTGGAGAAAACACTTGTTTTGTGCTGATTCTTCCAACGATATTCAGTCTTGTACTGAGCTTGAAAATAGTGACCACGAGAAGACGCGTCAAATTCACGTTTCACTTTCTCTTCTCAGTGATAAGAATCCTGTATATGTTCCTACCTTGTAACTTTTTATGTTCAGGAGAAATTCATACTGGTTTTGTGACGTTTTCATAGCCTTGATTTTCCAAAAGAGTGAACCAAGTGAGGAGGCCTGAGAGTCAAATGTTGGAGGTGCACTTCTTAGGGATAAGTATCCACAGAAGATTCTATAGTGTTACACTTTGTGTTCAGGAGGAGATCACACTTGTTTAGGCACATTCGCATATAACATGTTCCCACAGGCCTTGATTATCCTAAAGAGTGAAACAACTGCGGAGGATTCAGAGTAAATGTTGGAATTTCACTTCTTAGTAATAAGGATGCTAGAGAAGTTCCTATACTGTAACATTTCCGTTCAGGCGAAAATCATACTTGTTTTGTGACATTTGAATGGCACATGTTCACACAGGCCATGATTTTACAAAATAGTGAACCAAGTGAGGAAGACTCTGAGTTAAATGTGGCAAATGCACTTCTTTAGGATAAGTTTCATACAGAAGTTTCTATGTTGTAACTCTTTCTGTTCAGGACAAAATCACACTTGGTTTACGACGTTTCCATGAAACATGTTCATGCATGTCGTTCCCTTCCAAAATAGTGAACCAAGTAAAGAGGACTCTCAGTTATATATGTAGCATGTGCACTTGTTTGGGATAAGTATCCTACACAGGGTTCTACACAGGGTTCTAGACTGTAAAACTTTGTATTCTGAAGAAAACAACACTTGTTTTGTGCTGATTCTACCAACGATGTTCCCTTCCAAAATAGTGAACCAAGTGAAGAGGACTCACAGTTATATTTGTAGCATGTGCACTTGTTTGGGATAAGTATCCTACACAGGGTTCTAGACTGAAAAACTTTGTATTCTGGAGAAAACAACACATGTTTTGTGCTGATTCTACCAACGATATTCAGTCTTGTAATGAGCTTGAAAATAGTGACCACGAGAGGACACGTCAAATTCACATGTTTCACTTTCTTTTCTCAGTGATAAGAATCCTAGAGATGTTCCTACGTTGTAACTTTTTATGTTCAGGGGAAATTCACACTGGTTATGTGACGATTTAAGGGAATAAGTTCACGCAGGCCTTGATTTTCCAAAAGAGTGAACCAAGTGAGGAGGCCTTAGAGTCAAATGTTGGAGGTGCACTTCTTAGGGCTAAGTATCCTACAGAAGATTCTATAGTGTTACACTTTGTGTTCAGGAGAAGATCACACTTGTTTAGGCACATTCGCATATAACATGTTCCCGCAGGCCTTGATTATCCTAAAGAGTGAAACAACTGCGGAGGATTCAGAGTAAATGTTGGAATTTCACTTCTTAGTAATAAGGATGCTAGAGAAGTTCCTATACTGTAACATTTGCGTTCAGTCGAAAATCATACTTGTTTTGTGACATTTGAATGGCACATGTTCACACAGGCCATGATTTTACAAAATAGTGAACCAAGTGAGGAGGACTCTGAGTTAAATGTGGCAAATGCACTTCTTTAGGATAAGTTTCATACAGAAGTTTCTATGTTGTAACTCTTTCTGTTCAGGACGAAATCACACTTGGTTTACGACGTTTCCATGAAACATGTTCATGCATGTCGTTCCCTTCCAAAATAGTGAACCAAGTAAAGAGGACTCTCAGTTATATATGTAGCATGTGCACTTATGTGGCGTAAGTATCCTGCACCGGGTTCTAGACTGTAAAACTTTGTATTCTGGAGAAAACAACATTTGTTTTGTGCTGATTCTACCAACGATGTTCCCTTCCAAAATAGTGAACCAAGTGAAGAGGACTCACAGTTATATTTGTAGCATGTGCACTTTTTTGGGATAAGTATCCTACACAGGGTTCTAGACTGAAAAACTTTGTATTCTGGAGAAAACAACACTTGTTTTGTGCTGACTCTACCAACAATATTCAGTCTTGTAATGAGCTTGAAAATAGTGACCACGAGAAGACGCGTCAAATTCACATGTTTCACTTTCTCTTCTCAGTGATAAGAATCCTGTAGATGTTCCTACCTTGTAACTTTTTATGTTCAGGAGAAATTCATACTGGTTATGTGATGATTTCCGGGTATAAGTTCACGCAGGCCTTGATTTTCCAAAAGAGTGAACCAAGTGAGGAGGACTGAGAGTCAAATGTTGGAGGTGCACTTCTTAGGGATAAGTATCCTACAGAAGATTCTATAGTGTTACACTTTGTGTTCAGGAGAAGATCACACTTGTTTAGGCACATTCGCATATAACATGTTCCCGCAGGCCTTGATTATCCTAAAGAGTGAAACAACTGCGGAAGATTCAGAGTAAATGTTGGAATTTCACTTCTTAGTAATAAGGATGATAGAGAAGTTCCTATACTGTAACATTTGCGTTCAGGCGAAAATCATACTTGTTTGGTGACATTTGAATGGCCCATGTTCACACAGGCCATGATTTTACAAAATAGTGAACCAAGTGAGGAGGACTCTGAGTTAAATGTGGCAAATGCACTTCTTTAGGATAAGTTTCATACAGAAGTTTCTATGTTGTAACTCTTTCTGTTCAGGACGAAATCACACTTGATTTACGACGTTTCCATGAAACATGTTCATGCATTTCGTTCCCTTCCAAAATAGTGAACCAAGTAAAGAGGA
This sequence comes from Typhlomys cinereus, assembly GCA_023101885.1. Taxonomy (NCBI): domain Eukaryota; kingdom Metazoa; phylum Chordata; class Mammalia; order Rodentia; family Platacanthomyidae; genus Typhlomys; species Typhlomys cinereus. The sequence continues at coordinate 6,951,000 of JALPQD010000079.1, forward strand.
CTCTCAGTTATATATGTAGCATGTGCACTTATTTGGCATAAGTATCCTGCACAGGGTTCTAGACTGTAAAACTTTGTATTCTAGAGAAAACAACATTTGTTTTGTGCTGATTCTACCAACGATGTTCCCTTTCAAAATAGTGAACCAAGTGAAGAGGACTCACAGTTATATTTGTAGCATGTGCACTTGTTTGGGATAAGTATCCTACACAGGGTTCTAGACGTAGCATGTGCACTTGTTTGGGATAAGTATCCTACACAGGATTCTAGACGTAGCATGTGCACTTGTTTGGGATATGTATCCTACACAGGGTTCTAGACTGTAAAACTTTGTATTCTGGAGAAAACACTTGTTTTGTGCTGATTCTTCCAACGATATTCAGTCTTGTACTGAGCTTGAAAATAGTAACCACGAGAAGACGCGTCAAATTCACGTTTCCCTTTCTTTTCTCAGTGATAAGAATCCTGTATATGTTCCTACCTTGTAACTTTTTATGTTCAGGAGAAATTCATACTGGTTTTGTGACGTTTTCATAGCCTTGATTTTCCAAAAGAGTGAACCAAGTGAGGAGGCCTGAGAGTCAAATGTTGGAGGTGCACTTCTTAGGGATAAGTATCCTACAGAAGATTCTATAGTGTTACACTTTGTGTTCAGGAGAAGATCACACTTGTTTAAGCACATTCGCATATAACATGTTCCCGCAGGCCTTGATTATCCTAAAGAGTGAAACAACTGCGGAGGATTCAGAGTAAATGTTGGAATTTCACTTCTTAGTAATAAGGATGATAGAGAAGTTCCTATACTGTAACATTTGCGTTCAGGCGAAAATCATACTTGTTTGGTGACATTTGAATGGCACATGTTCACACAGGCCATGATTTTACAAAATAGTGAACCAAGTGAGGAAGACTCTGAGTTAAATGTGGCAAATGCACTTCTTTAGGATAAGTTTCATACAGAAGTTTCTATGTTGTAACTCTTTCTGTTCAGGACGAAATCACACTTGATTTACGACGTTTCCATGAAACATGTTCATGCATGTCGTTCCCTTCCAAAATAGTGAACCAAGTAAAGAGGACTCTCAGTTATATATGTAGCATGTGCACTTGTTTGGGATAAGTATCCTACACAGGGTTCTACACAGGTTTCTAGACTGTAAAACTTTGTATTCTGGAGAAAACAACACTTGTTTTGTGCTGATTCTACCAACGATGTTCCCTTCCAAAATAGTGAACCAAGTGAAGAGGACTCACAGTTATATTTGTAGCATGTGCACTTGTTTGGGATAAGTATCCTACACAGGGTTCTAGACTGAAAAACTTTGTATTCTGGAGAAAACAACACTTGTTTTGTGCTGATTCTACCAACGATATTCAGTCTTGTAATGAGCTTGAAAATAGTGACCACGAGAGGACACGTCAAATTCACATGTTTCACTTTCTTTTCTCAGTGATAAGAATCCTAGAGATGTTCCTACGTTGTAACTTTTTATGTTCAGGAGAAATTCACACTGGTTATGTGACGATTTAAGGGAATAAGTTAACGCAGGCCTTGATTTTCCAAAAGAGTGAACCAAGTGAGGAGGCCTTAGAGTCAATTGTTGGAGGTGCACTTCTTAGGGCTAAGTATCCTACAGAAGATTCTATAGTGTTACACTTTGTGTTCAGGAGAAGATCACACTTGTTTAGGCACATTCGCATATACCATGTTCCCGCAGGCCTTGATTATCCTAAAGAGTGAAACAACTGCGGAGGATTCAGAGTAAATGTGGGATTTTCACTTCTTAGTAATAAGGATGCTAGAGAAGTTCCTATACTGTAACATTTGCGTTCAGGCGAAAATCATACTTGTATTGTGACATTTGAATGGCCCATGTTCACACAGGCCATGATTTTACAAAATAGTGAACCAAGTGAGGAGGACTCTGAGTTAAATGTGGCAAATGCACTTTTTTAGGATAAGTTTCATACAGAAATTTCTATGTTGTAACTCTTTCTGTTCAGGACGAAATCACACTTGGTTTACGACGTTTCCATGAAACATGTTCATGCATGTCGTTCCCTTCCAAAATAGTGAACCAAGTGAAGAGGACTCTCAGTTATATATGTAGCATGTGCACTTATTTGGCATAAGTTTCCTGCACAGGGTTCTAGACTGTAAAACTTTGTATTCTGGAGAAAACAACATTTGTTTTGTGCTGATTCTACCAACGATGTTCCCTTCCAAAATAGTGAACCAAGTGAAGAGGACTCACAGTTATATTTGTAGCATGTGCACTTGTTTGGGATAAGTATCCTACACAGGGTTCTAGACGTAGCATGTGCACTTGTTTGGGATAAGTATCCTACACAGGATTCTAGACGTAGCATGTGCACTTGTTTGGGATAAGTATCCTACACAGGGTTCTAGACTGTAAAACTTTGTATTCTGGAGAAAACACTTGTTTTGTGCTGATTCTTCCAACGATATTCAGTCTTGTACTGAGCTTGAAAATAGTGACCACGAGAAGACGCGTCAAATTCACGTTTCACTTTCTCTTCTCAGTGATAAGAATCCTGTATATGTTCCTACCTTGTAACTTTTTATGTTCAGGAGAAATTCATACTGGTTTTGTGACGTTTTCATAGCCTTGATTTTCCAAAAGAGTGAACCAAGTGAGGAGGCCTGAGAGTCAAATGTTGGAGGTGCACTTCTTAGGGATAAGTATCCCACAGAAGATTCTATAGTGTTACACTTTGTGTTCAGGAGGAGATCACACTTGTTTAGGCACATTCGCATATAACATGTTCCCACAGGCCTTGATTATCCTAAAGAGTGAAACAACTGCGGAGGATTCAGAGTAAATGTTGGAATTTCACTTCTTAGTAATAAGGATGCTAGAGAAGTTCCTATACTGTAACATTTCCGTTCAGGCGAAAATCATACTTGTTTTGTGACATTTGAATGGCACATGTTCACACAGGCCATGATTTTACAAAATAGTGAACCAAGTGAGGAAGACTCTGAGTTAAATGTGGCAAATGCACTTCTTTAGGATAAGTTTCATACAGAAGTTTCTATGTTGTAACTCTTTCTGTTCAGGACAAAATCACACTTGGTTTACGACGTTTCCATGAAACATGTTCATGCATGTCGTTCCCTTCCAAAATAGTGAACCAAGTAAAGAGGACTCTCAGTTATATATGTAGCATGTGCACTTGTTTGGGATAAGTATCCTACACAGGGTTCTACACAGGGTTCTAGACTGTAAAACTTTGTATTCTGAAGAAAACAACACTTGTTTTGTGCTGATTCTACCAACGATGTTCCCTTCCAAAATAGTGAACCAAGTGAAGAGGACTCACAGTTATATTTGTAGCATGTGCACTTGTTTGGGATAAGTATCCTACACAGGGTTCTAGACTGAAAAACTTTGTATTCTGGAGAAAACAACACATGTTTTGTGCTGATTCTACCAACGATATTCAGTCTTGTAATGAGCTTGAAAATAGTGACCACGAGAGGACACGTCAAATTCACATGTTTCACTTTCTTTTCTCAGTGATAAGAATCCTAGAGATGTTCCTACGTTGTAACTTTTTATGTTCAGGGGAAATTCACACTGGTTATGTGACGATTTAAGGGAATAAGTTCACACAGGCCTTGATTTTCCAAAAGAGTGAACCAAGTGAGGAGGCCTTAGAGTCAAATGTTGGAGGTGCACTTCTTAGGGCTAAGTATCCTACAGAAGATTCTATAGTGTTACACTTTGTGTTCAGGAGAAGATCACACTTGTTTAGGCACATTCGCATATAACATGTTCCCGCAGGCCTTGATTATCCTAAAGAGTGAAACAACTGCGGAGGATTCAGAGTAAATGTTGGAATTTCACTTCTTAGTAATAAGGATGCTAGAGAAGTTCCTATACTGTAACATTTGCGTTCAGTCGAAAATCATACTTGTTTTGTGACATTTGAATGGCACATGTTCACACAGGCCATGATTTTACAAAATAGTGAACCAAGTGAGGAGGACTCTGAGTTAAATGTGGCAAATGCACTTCTTTAGGATAAGTTTCATACAGAAGTTTCTATGTTGTAACTCTTTCTGTTCAGGACGAAATCACACTTGGTTTACGACGTTTCCATGAAACATGTTCATGCATGTCGTTCCCTTCCAAAATAGTAAACCAAGTAAAGAGGACTCTCAGTTATCTATGTAGCATGTGCACTTATTTGGCATAAGTATCCTGCACAGGGTTCTAGACTGTAAAACTTTGTATTCTGGAGAAAACAACATTTGTTTTGTGCTGATTCTACCAACGATATTCCCTTCCAAAATAGTGAACCAAGTGAAGAGGACTCACAGTTATAATTGTAGCATGTGCACTTGTTTGGCATAAGTATCCTACACAGGGTTCTAGACTGAAAAACTTTGTATTCTGGAGAAAACAACACTTGTTTTGTGCTGATTCTACCAACGATATTCAGTCTTGTTATGAGCTTGAAAATAGTGACCACGAGAAGACGCGTCAAATTCACGTTTCACTTTCTCTTCTCAGTGATAAGAATCCTGTAGATGTTCCTACCTTGTAACTTTTTATGTTCAGGAGAAATTCATACTGGTTTTGTGACGTTTTCATGGAATATGTTCACTCAGGCCTTGTTTTTCCAAAAGAGTGAACCAAGTGAGGAGGCCTGAGAGTCAAATGTTGGAGGTGCACTTCTTAGGGATACGTATCCTACAGAAGATTCTATAGTGTTACACTTTGTGTTCAGGAGAAGATCACACTTGTTTAGGCACATTCGCATATAACATGTTCCCGCAGGCCTTGATTATCCTAAAGAGTGAAACAACTGCGGAGGATTCAGAGTAAATGTTGGAATTTCACTTCTTAGTAAAAAGGATCCTAGAGAAGTTCCTATACTGTAACATTTGCGTTCAGGCGAAAATCATACTTGTTTTGTGACATTTGAATGGCACATGTTCACACAGGCCATGATTTTACAAAATAGTGAACCAAGTGAGGAGGACTCTGAGTTAAATGTGGCAAATGCACTTCTTTAGGATGTTTCATACAGAAGTTTCTATGTTGTAACTCTTTCTGTTCAGGATGAAATCACACTTGGTTTACGACGTTTCCATGAAACATGTTCATGCATGTCGTTCCCTTCCAAAATAGTGAACCAAGTAAAGAGGACTCTCAGTTATATATGTAGCATGTGCACTTATTTGGCATAAGTATCCTGCACAGGGTTCTAGACTGTAAAACTTTGTATTCTGGAGAAAATAACACTTGTTTTGTGCTGATTCTACCAACGATGTTCCCTTCCAAAATAGTGAACCAAGTGAAGAGGACTCACAGTTATATTTGTAGCATGTGCACTTGTTTGGGATAAGTATCCTACACAGGGTTCTAGACTGAAAAACTTTGTATTCTGGAGAAAACAAAACTTGTTTTGTGCTGATTCTACCAACGATATTCAGTCTTGTAATGAGCTTGAAAATAGTGTCCACGAGAGGACGCGTCAAATTCACATGTTTCACTTTCTCTTCTCAGTGGTAAGAATCCTGTATATGTTCCCACGTTGTAACATTTTAAGTTCAGGAGAAATTCACACTAGTTTTGTGACGTTTTCATGGAATATGTTCACGCAGGCCTTGATTTTCCAAAAGAGTGAACCAAGTGAGGAGGACTGAGAGTCAAATGTTGGAGGTGCACTTCTTAGGGATAAGTATCCTACAGAAGATTCTATAGTGTTACACTTTGTGTTCAGGAGAAGATCACACTTGTTTAGGCACATTCGCATATAACATGTTCCCGCAGGCCTTGATTATCCTAAAGAGTGAAACAACTGCGGAGGATTCAGAGTAAATGTTGGAATTTCACTTCTTAGTAATAAGGATCCTAGAGAAGTTCCTATACTGTAACATTTCCGTTCAGGCGAAAATCATACTTGTTTTGTGACATTTGAATGGCCCATGTTCACACAGGCCATGATTTTACAAAATAGTGAACCAAGTGAGGAGGACTCTGAGTTAAATGTGGCAAATGCACTTCTTTAGGATAAGTTTCATACAGAAGTTTCTATGTTGTAACTCTTTCTGTTCAGGATGAAATCACACTTGGTTTACGACGTTTCCAGGAAATATGTTCATGCATGTCCTTCCCTTCCAAAATAGTGAACCAAGTAAAGAGGACTCTCAGTTATATATGTAGCATGTGCACTTGTTTGGCATAAGTATCCTACACAGGGTTCTAGACTGTAAAACTTTGTATTCTGGAGAAAACAACATTTGTTTTGTGCTGATTCTACCAACGATGTTCCCTTCCAAAATAGTGAATCAAGTGAAGAGGACTCACAGTTATATTTGTAGCATGTGCACCTGTTTGGGATAAGTATCCTACACAGGGTTCTAGACTGAAAAACTTTGTATTCTGGAGAAAACAACACTTGTTTTGTGCTGATTCTACCAACGATATTCAGTCTTGTAATGAGCTTGAAAATAGTGTCCACGAGAGGACGCGTCAAATTCACATGTTTCACTTTCTCTTCTCAGTGGTAAGAATCCTGTATAGGTTCCCATGTTGTAACATTTTAAGTTCAGGAGAAATTCACACTAGTTTTGTGACGTTTTCATGGAATATGTTCACGCAGGCATTGATTTTCCAAAAGAGTGAACCAAGTGAGGAGGACTGAGAGTCAAATGTTGGAGGTGCACTTCTTAGGGATAAGTATCCTACAGAAAATTCTATAGTGTTACACTTTGTGTTCAGGAGAAGATCACACTTGTTTAGGCAGATTCGCATATAACATGTTCCCGCAGGCCTTGATTACCCTAAAGAGTGAAACAAGTGCGGAGGATTCAGAGTAAATGTTGGAATTTCACTTCTTAGTAATAAGGATCCTAGAGAAGTTCCTATACTGTAACATTTGCGTTCAGGCGAAAATCATACTTGTTTGGTGACATTTGAATGGCACATGTTCACACAGGCCATGATTTTACAAAATAGTGAAACAAGTGAGGAGGACTCTGAGTTAAATGTGGCAAATGCACTTCTTTAGGATAAGTTTCATACAGAAGTTTCTACGTTGTAACTCTTTCTGTTCAAGACGAAATCACACTTGGTTTACGACGTTTCCATGAAACATGTTCATGCATGTCGTTTCCTTCCAAAATAGTGAACCATGTGAAGAGGACTCTCAGTTATATATGTAGCATGTGCACTTATTTGGCATAAGTATCCTGCACAGGGTTCTAGACTGTAAAACTTTGTATTCTGGAGAAAACAACACTTGTTTTGTGCTGATTCTACCAACGATATTCAGTGTTGTACTGAGCTTGAAAATAGTGACCACGAGAAGACGCGTCAAATTCACATGTTTCACTTTCTCTTCTCAGTGATAAGAATCCTGTAGATGTTCCTACCTTATAACTTTTTATGTTCAGGAGAAATTCATACTGGTTTTGTGACGTTTTCATGGAATATGTTCACTCAGGCCTTGTTTTTCCAAAAGAGTGAACCAAGTGAGGAGGCCTGAGAGTCAAATGTTGGAGGTGCACTTCTTAGGGATACGTATCCTACAGAAGATTCTATAGTGTTACACTTTGTGTTCAGGAGAAGATCACACTTGTTTAGGCACATTCGCATATAACATGTTCCCGCAGGCCTTGATTATCCTAAAGAGTGAAACAACTGCGGAGGATTCAGAGTAAATGTTGGAATTTCACTTCTTAGTAAAAAGGATCCTAGAGAAGTTCCTATACTGTAACATTTGCGTTCAGGCGAAAATCATACTTGTTTTGTGACATTTGAATGGCACATGTTCACACAGGCCATGATTTTACAAAATAGTGAACCAAGTGAGGAGGACTCTGAGTTAAATGTGGCAAATGCACTTCTTTAGGATGTTTCATACAGAAGTTTCTATGTTGTAACTCTTTCTGTTCAGGATGAAATCACACTTGGTTTACGACGTTTCCATGAAACATGTTCATGCATGTCGTTCCCTTCCAAAATAGTGAACCAAGTAAAGAGGACTCTCAGTTATATATGTAGCATGTGCACTTATTTGGCATAAGTATCCTGCACAGGGTTCTAGACTGTAAAACTTTGTATTCTGGAGAAAATAACACTTGTTTTGTGCTGATTCTACCAACGATGTTCCCTTCCAAAATAGTGAACCAAGTGAAGAGGACTCACAGTTATATTTGTAGCATGTGCACTTGTTTGGGATAAGTATCCTACACAGGGTTCTAGACTGAAAAACTTTGTATTCTGGAGAAAACAAAACTTGTTTTGTGCTGATTCTACCAACGATATTCAGTCTTGTAATGAGCTTGAAAATAGTGTCCACGAGAGGACGCGTCAAATTCACATGTTTCACTTTCTCTTCTCAGTGGTAAGAATCCTGTATATGTTCCCACGTTGTAACATTTTAAGTTCAGGAGAAATTCACACTAGTTTTGTGACGTTTTCATGGAATATGTTCACGCAGGCCTTGATTTTCCAAAAGAGTGAACCAAGTGAGGAGGACTGAGAGTCAAATGTTGGAGGTGCACTTCTTAGGGATAAGTATCCTACAGAAGATTCTATAGTGTTACACTTTGTGTTCAGGAGAAGATCACACTTGTTTAGGCACATTCGCATATAACATGTTCCCGCAGGCCTTGATTATCCTAAAGAGTGAAACAACTGCGGAGGATTCAGAGTAAATGTTGGAATTTCACTTCTTAGTAATAAGGATCCTAGAGAAGTTCCTATACTGTAACATTTCCGTTCAGGCGAAAATCATACTTGTTTTGTGACATTTGAATGGCCCATGTTCACACAGGCCATGATTTTACAAAATAGTGAACCAAGTGAGGAGGACTCTGAGTTAAATGTGGCAAATGCACTTCTTTAGGATAAGTTTCATACAGAAGTTTCTATGTTGTAACTCTTTCTGTTCAGGATGAAATCACACTTGGTTTACGACGTTTCCAGGAAATATGTTCATGCATGTCCTTCCCTTCCAAAATAGTGAACCAAGTAAAGAGGACTCTCAGTTATATATGTAGCATGTGCACTTGTTTGGCATAAGTATCCTACACAGGGTTCTAGACTGTAAAACTTTGTATTCTGGAGAAAACAACATTTGTTTTGTGCTGATTCTACCAACGATGTTCCCTTCCAAAATAGTGAATCAAGTGAAGAGGACTCACAGTTATATTTGTAGCATGTGCACCTGTTTGGGATAAGTATCCTACACAGGGTTCTAGACTGAAAAACTTTGTATTCTGGAGAAAACAACACTTGTTTTGTGCTGATTCTACCAACGATATTCAGTCTTGTAATGAGCTTGAAAATAGTGTCCACGAGAGGACGCGTCAAATTCACATGTTTCACTTTCTCTTCTCAGTGGTAAGAATCCTGTATAGGTTCCCATGTTGTAACATTTTAAGTTCAGGAGAAATTCACACTAGTTTTGTGACGTTTTCATGGAATATGTTCACGCAGGCATTGATTTTCCAAAAGAGTGAACCAAGTGAGGAGGACTGAGAGTCAAATGTTGGAGGTGCACTTCTTAGGGATAAGTATCCTACAGAAAATTCTATAGTGTTACACTTTGTGTTCAGGAGAAGATCACACTTGTTTAGGCAGATTCGCATATAACATGTTCCCGCAGGCCTTGATTACCCTAAAGAGTGAAACAAGTGCGGAGGATTCAGAGTAAATGTTGGAATTTCACTTCTTAGTAATAAGGATCCTAGAGAAGTTCCTATACTGTAACATTTGCGTTCAGGCGAAAATCATACTTGTTTGGTGACATTTGAATGGCACATGTTCACACAGGCCATGATTTTACAAAATAGTGAAACAAGTGAGGAGGACTCTGAGTTAAATGTGGCAAATGCACTTCTTTAGGATAAGTTTCATACAGAAGTTTCTACGTTGTAACTCTTTCTGTTCAAGACGAAATCACACTTGGTTTACGACGTTTCCATGAAACATGTTCATGCATGTCGTTTCCTTCCAAAATAGTGAACCATGTGAAGAGGACTCTCAGTTATATATGTAGCATGTGCACTTATTTGTCATAAGTATCCTGCACAGGGTTCTAGACTGTAAAACTTTGTATTCTGGAGAAAACAACATTTGTTTTGTGCTGATTCTACCAACGATGTTCCCTTTCAAAATAGTGAATCAAGTGAAGAGGACTCACAGTTATATTTGTAGCATGTGCACTTGTTTGGGATAAGTATCCTACACAGGGTTCTAGACGTAGCATGTGCACTTGTTTGGGATAAGTATCCTACACAGGATTCTAGACGTAGCATGTGCACTTGTTTGGGATAAGTATCCTACACAGGGTTCTAGACTGTAAAACTTTGTATTCTGGAGAAAACACTTGTTTTGTGCTAATTCTTCCAACGATATTCAGTCTTGTACTGAGCTTGAAAATAGTGACCATGAGAAGACGCGTCAATTTCACATGTTTCACTTTCTCTTCTCAGTGATAAGAATCCTGTATATGTTCCTACCTTGTAACTTTTTATGTTCAGGAGAAATTCATACTGGTTTTGTGACGTTTTCATAGCCTTGATTTTCCAAAAGAGTGAACCAAGTGAGGAGGCCTGAGAGTCAAATGTTGGAGGTGCACTTCTTAGGGATAAGTATCCTACAGAAGATTCTATAGTGTTACACTTTGTGTTCAGGAGAAGATCACACTTGTTTAAGCACATTCGCATATAACATGTTCCCGCAGGCCTTGATTATCCTAAGGAGTGAAACAACTGCGGAGGATTCAGAGTAAATGTTGGAATTTCACTTCTTAGTAATAAGGATCCTAGAGAAGTTCCTATACTGTAACATTTGCGTTCAGGCGAAAATCATACTTGTTTTGTGACATTTGAATGGCACATGTTCACACAGGCCATGATTTTACAAAATAGTGAACCAAGTGAGGAGGACTCTGAGTTAAATGTGGCAAATGCACTTCTTTAGGATAAGTTTCATACAGAAGTTTCTATGTTGTAACTCTTTCTGTTCAGGACGAAATCACACTTGGTTTACGACGTTTCCATGAAACATGTTCATGCATGTCGTTCCCTTCCAAAATAGTGAACCAAGTAAAGAGGACTCTCAGTTATATATGTAGCATGTGAACTTGTTTGGGATAAGTATCCTACACAGGGTTCTAGACTGTAAAACTTTGTATTCTGGAGAAAACAACACTTGTTTTGTGCTGATTCTACCAACGATGTTCCCTTCCAAAATAGTGAACCAAGTGAAGAGGACTCACAGTTATATTTGTAGCATGTGCACTTGTTTGGGATAAGTATCCTACACAGGGTTCTAGACTGAAAAACTTTGTATTCTGGAGAAAACAACACTTGTTTTGTGCTGATTCTACCAACGATATTCCCTTCCAAAATAGTGAACCAAGTGAAGAGGACTCACAGTTATAATTGTAGCATGTGCACTTGTTTGGCATAAGTATCCTACACAGGGTTCTAGACTGAAAAACTTTGTATTCTTGAGAAAACAACACTTGTTTTGTGCTGATTCTACCAACGATATTCAGTCTTGTTATGAGCTTGAAAATAGTGACCACGAGAAGACGCGTCAAATTCACGTTTCACTTTCTCTTCTCAGTGATAAGAGTCCTGTAGATGTTCCTACCTTGTAACTTTTTATGTTCAGGAGAAATTCATACTGGTTTTGTGACGTTTTCATGGAATATGTTCACTCAGGCCTTGATTTTCCAAAAGAGTGAACCAAGTGAGGAGGCCTGAGAGTCAAATGTTGGAGGTGCACTTCTTAGGGATAAGTATCCTACAGAAGATTCTATAGTGTTACACTTTGTGTTCAGGAGAAGATCACACTTGTTTAGGCACATTCGCATATAACATGTTCCCGCAGGCCTTGATTATCCTAAAGAGTGAAACAACTGCGGAGCATTCAGAGTAAATATTGGAATTTCATTTCTTAGTAATAAGGATGCTAGAGAAGTTCCTATACTGTAACATTTGCGTTCAGGCAAAAATCATACTTGTTTTGTGACATTTGAATGGCACATGTTCACACAGGCCATGATTTTACAAAATAGTGAACCAAGTGAGGAAGGCTCTGAGTTAAATGTGGCAAATGCACTTCTTTAGGATGTTTCATACAGAAGTTTCTATGTTGTAACTCTTTCTGTTCAGGACGAAATCACACTTGGTTTACGACGTTTCCATGAAACATGTTCATGCATGTCGTTCCCTTCCAAAATAGTGAACCAAGTAAAGAGGACTCTCAGTTATATATGTAGCATGTGCACTTATGTGGCATAAGTATCCTGCACAGGGTTCTAGACTGTAAAACTTTGTATTCTGGAGAAAACATCATTTGTTTTGTGCTGATTCTACCAACGATGTTCCCTTCCAAAATAGTGAACCAAGTGAAGAGGACTCACAGTTATATTTGTAGCATGTGCACTTGTTTGGGATAAGTATCCTACACAGGGTTCTAGACGTAGCATGTGCAAATGTTTGGGATAAGTATCCTTCACAGGGTTCTAGACTGTAAAACTTTGTATTCTGGAGAAAACAACACTTGTTTTGTGCTGATTCTACCAACGATATTCAGTCTTGTACTGAGCTTGAAAATAGTGACCACGAGAAGACGCGTCAAATTCACATGTTTCACTTTCTCTTCTCAGTGATAAGAATCCTGTAGATGTTCCTACCTTGTAACTTTTTATGTTCAGGAGAAATTCATACTGGTTTTGTGACGTTTTCATGGAATATGTTCACTCAGGCCTTGTTTTTCCAAAAGAGTGAACCAAGTGAGGAGGCCTGAGAGTCAAATGTTGGAGGTGCACTTCTTAGGGATACGTATCCTACAGAAGATTCTATAGTGTTACACTTTGTGTTCAGGAGAAGATCACACTTGTTTAGGCACATTCGCATATAACATGTTCCCGCAGGCCTTGATTATCCTAAAGAGTGAAACAACTGCGGAGGATTCAGAGTAAATGTTGGAATTTCACTTCTTAGTAAAAAGGATCCTAGAGAAGTTCCTATACTGTAACATTTGCGTTCAGGCGAAAATCATACTTGTTTTGTGACATTTGAATGGCACATGTTCACACAGGCCATGATTTTACAAAATAGTGAACCAAGTGAGGAGGACTCTGAGTTAAATGTGGCAAAATGCACTTCTTTAGGATAGTTTCATACAGAAGTTTCTATGTTGTAACTCTTTCTGTTCAGGATGAAATCACACTTGGTTTACGACGTTTCCATGAAACATGTTCATGCATGTCGTTCCCTTCCAAAATAGTGAACCAAGTAAAGAGGACTCTCAGTTATATATGTAGCATGTGCACTTATTTGGCATAAGTATCCTGCACAGGGGTTCTAGACTGTAAAACTTTGTATTCTGGAGAAAATAACACTTGTTTTGTGCTGATTCTACCAACGATGTTCCCTTCCAAAATAGTGAACCAATGAAGAGGACTCACAGTTATATTTGTAGCATGTGCACTTGTTTGGGATAAGTATCCTACACAGGGTTCTAGACTGAAAAACTTTGTATTCTGGAGAAAACAACACTTGTTTTGTGCTGATTCTACCAACGATATTCAGTCTTGTAATGAGCTTGAAATAGTGTACCACGAGAGGACCCGTCAAATTCACATGTTTCACTTTCCTCTTCTCAGTGATAAGAATCCTGTATATGTTCCACGTTGTAACATTTTAAGTTCAGGGAGAAATTCACACTGGTTTTGTGACGTTTCAGGGAATATGTTCACCGCAGGCCTTGATTTTCCAAAAGAGTGAACCAAGTGAGGAGGACTGAGAGTCAAATGTTGGAGGTGCACTTCTTAGGGATAAGTATCCTACAGAAGATTCTATAGTGTTACACTTTGTGTTCAGGAGAAGATCACACTTGTTTAGGCACATTCGCATATAACATGTTCCCGCAGGCCTTGATTATCCTAAAGAGTGAAACAACTGCGGAGGATTCAGAGTAAATGTTGGAATTTCACTTCTTAGTAATAAGGATGCTAGAGAAGTTCCTATACTGTAACATTTGCGTTCAGTCGAAATCATACTTGTTTTGTGACATTTGAATGGCACATGTTCACACAGGCCATGATTTTACAAATAGTGAACCAAGTGAGGAGGGACTCTGAGTTAAATGTGGCAAATGCACTTCTTTAGGATAAGTTTCATACAGAAGTTTCTATGTTGTAACTCTTTCTGTTCAGGATGAAATCACACTTGGTTTACGACGTTTCCATGAACATGTTCATGCATGTCCGTTCCCTTCCAAAATAGTGAACCAAGTAAAGAGGACTCTCAGTTATATATGTAGCATGTGCACTTGTTTGGCATAAGTATCCTACACAGGGTTCTAGACTGTAAAACTTTGTATTCTGGAGAAAACAACATTTGTTTTGTGCTGATTCTACCAACGATGTTCCCTTCCAAAATAGTGAATCAAGTGAAGAGGACTCACAGTTATATTTGTAGCATGTGCACCTGTTTGGGATAAGTATCCTACACAGGGTTCTAGACTGAAAAACTTTGTATTCTGGAGAAACAACACTTGTTTGTGCTGATTCTACCAACGATATTCAGTCTTGTAATGAGCTTGAAAATAGTGTCCACGAGAGGACGCGTCAAATTCACATGTTTCACTTTCTCTTCTCAGTGGTAAGAATCCTGTATAGGTTCCCATGTTGTAACATTTTAAGTTCAGGAGAAATTCACACTAGTTTTGTGACGTTTTCATGGAATATGTTCACGCAGGCATTGATTTTCCAAAAGAGTGAACCAAGTGAGGAGGACTGAGAGTCAAATGTTGGAGGTGCACTTCTTAGGGATAAGTATCCTACAGAAAATTCTATAGTGTTACACTTTGTGTTCAGGAGAAGATCACACTTGTTTAGGCACGATTCGCATATAACATGTTCCCGCAGGCTTGATTATCCTAAAGAGTGAAACAACTGCGGAGGATTCAGAGTAAATGTTGGAATTTCACTTCTTAGTAATAAGGATCCTAGAGAAGTTCCTATACTGTAACATTTGCGTTCAGGCGAAAATCATACTTGTTTGGTGACATTTGAATGGCACATGTTCACACAGGCCATGATTTTACAAAATAGTGAACAAGTGAGGAGGACTCTGAGTAAATGTGGCAAATGCACTTCTTTAGGATAAGTTTCATACAGAAGTTTCTACGTTGTAACTCTTTCTGTTCAAGACGAAATCACACTTGGTTTACGACGTTTCCATGAAACATGTTCATGCATGTCGTTTCCTTCCAAAATAGTGAACCATGTGAAGAGGACTCTCAGTTATATATGTAGCATGTGCACTTATTTGTCATAAGTATCCTGCACAGGGTTCTAGACTGTAAAACTTTGTATTCTGGAGAAAACAACATTTGTTTTTGTGCTGATTCTACCAACGATGTTCCCTTTCAAAATAGTGAATCAAGTGAAGAGGACTCACAGTTATATTTGTAGCATGTGCACTTGTTTGGGATAAGTATCCTACACAGGGTTCTAGACGTAGCATGTGCACTTGTTTGGGATAAGTATCCTACACAGGATTCTAGACGTAGCATGTGCACTTGTTTGGGATAAGTATCCTACACAGGGTTCTAGACTGTAAAACTTTGTATTCTGGAGAAAACACTTGTTTTGTGCTGATTCTTCCAACGATATTCAGTCTTGTACTGAGCTTGAAAATAGTGACCACGAGAAGACCGCGTCAATTTCACATGTTTCACTTTCTCTTCTCAGTGATAAGAATCCTGTATATGTTCCTACCTTGTAACTTTTTATGTTCAGGAGAAATTCATACTGGTTTTGTGACGTTTTCATAGCCTTGATTTTCCAAAAGAGTGAACCAAGTGAGGAGGCCTGAGAGTCAAATGTTGGAGGTGCACTTCTTAGGGATAAGTATCCTACAGAAGATTCTATAGTGTTACACTTTGTGTTCAGGAGAAGATCACACTTGTTTAAGCACATTCGCATATAACATGTTCCCGCAGGCCTTGATTATCCTAAGGAGTGAAACAACTGCGGAGGATTCAGAGTAAATGTTGGAATTTCACTTCTTAGTAATAAGGATCCTAGAGAAGTTCCTATACTGTAACATTTGCGTTCAGGCGAAAATCATACTTGTTTTGTGACATTTGAATGGCACATGTTCACACAGGCCATGATTTTACAAAATAGTGAACCAAGTGAGGAGGACTCTGAGTTAAATGTGGCAAATGCACTTCTTTAGGATAAGTTTCATACAGAAGTTTCTATGTTGTAACTCTTTCTGTTCAGGACGAAATCACACTTGGTTTACGACGTTTCCATGAAACATGTTCATGCATGTCGTTCCCTTCCAAATCGTGAACCAAGTAAAGAGGACTCTCAGTTATATATGTAGCATGTGCACTTGTTTGGGATAAGTATCCTACACAGGGTTCTAGACTGTAAAACTTTGTATTCTGGAGAAAACAACACTTGTTTTGTGCTGATTCTACCAACGATGTTCCCTTCCAAAATAGTGAACCAAGTGAAGAGGACTCACAGTTATATTTGTAGCATGTGCACTTGTTTGGGATAAGTATCCTACACAGGGTTCTAGACTGAAAAACTTTGTATTCTGGAGAAAAAACACTTGTTTTGTGCTGATTCTACCAACGATATTCCCTTCCAAAATAGTGAACCAAGTGAAGAGGACTCACAGTTATAATTGTAGCATGTGCACTTGTTTGGCATAAGTATCCTACAGGGTTCTAGACTGAAAAACTTGTATTCTTGAGAAAACAACACTTGTTTTGTGCTGATTCTACCAACGATATTCAGTCTTGTTATGAGCTTGAAAATAGTGACCACGAGAAGACGCGTCAAATTCACGTTTCACTTTCTCTTCTCAGTGATAAGAGTCCTGTAGATGTTCCTACCTTGTAACTTTTTATGTTCAGGAGAAATTCATACTGGTTTTGTGACGTTTTCATGGAATATGTTCACTCAGGCCTTGATCTTCCAAAAGAGTGAACCAAGTGAGGAGGCCTGAGAGTCAAATGTTGGAGGTGCACTTCTTAGGGATAAGTATCCTACAGAAGATTCTATAGTGTTACACTTTGTGTTCAGGAGAAGATCACACTTGTTTAGGCACATTCGCATATAACATGTTCCCGCAGGCCTTGATTATCCTAAAGAGTGAAACAACTGCGGAGATTCAGAGTAAATATTGGAATTTCCATTCTTAGTAATAAGGATGCTAGAGAAGTTCCTATACTGTAACATTTGCGTTCAGGCAAAAATCATACTTGTTTTGTGACATTTGAATGGCACATGTTCACACAGGCCATGATTTTACAAAATAGTGAACCAAGTGAGGAGGACTCTGAGTTAAATGTGGCAAATGCACTTCTTAGGATGTTTCATACAGAAGTTTCTTATGTTGCAACTCTTTCTGTTCAGGACGAAATCACACTTGGTTTACGACGTTCCATGAAACATGTTCATGCATGTCGTTCCCTTCCAAAATAGTGAACCAAGTAAAGAGGACTCTCAGTTATATATGTAGCATGTGCACTTGTTTGGGATAAGTATCCTACACAGGGTTCTAGACTGTAAAACTTTGTATTCTGGAGAAAACAACACTTGTTTTGTGCTGATTCTACCAACGATGTTCCCTTCCAAAATAGTGAACCAAGTGAAGAGGACTCACAGTTATATTTGTAGCGTGTGCACTTGTTTGGGATAAGTATCCTACACAGGGTTCTAGACTGAAAAACTTTGTATTCTGGAGAAAACAACACTTGTTTTGTGCTGATTCTACCAACGATATTCAGTCTTGTAATGAGCTTGAAAATAGTGTCCACGAGAGGACGCAGTCAAATTCACATGTTTCACTTTCTCTTCTCAGTGATAAGAATCCCGTAGATGTTCCTACCGTTGTAACATTTTTATGTTCAGGAGAAATTCACACTAGTTTTGTGACGTTTTCATGGAATATGTTCACGCAGACCTTGATTTTCCAAAAGAGTGAACCAAGTGAGGAGGCCTGAGAGTCAAATGTTGGAGGTGCACTTCTTGGGATAAGTATCCTACAGAAGATTCTATAGGTGTTACACTTTGTGTTCAGGAGAAGATCACACTTGTTTAGGCACATTCGCATATAACATGTTCCCGCAGGCCTTGATTATCCTAAAGAGTGAAACAACTGCAGAGGATTCAGAGTAAATGTTGGAATTCACTTCTTAGTAATAAGATCCTAGAGAAGTTCCTATACTGTAACATTTGCGTTCAGACAAAAAATCATACTTGTTTGGTGACATTTGAATGGCACATGTTCACACAGGCCATGATTTTACAAAATAGTGAACCAAGTGAGGAGGACTCTGAGTTAAATGTGGCAAATGCACTTCTTTAGGATAAGTTTCATACAGAAGTTTCTATGTTGTAACTCTTTCTGTTCAGGACGAAATCACACTTGGTTTACGACGTTTCCATGAAACATGTTCATGCATGTCGTTCCCTTCCAAAATAGTGAACCAAGTAAAGAGGACTCTCAGTTATATATGTAGCATGTGCACTTATGTG
The DNA here is from genome assembly GCA_023101885.1 of Typhlomys cinereus. Classification (NCBI taxonomy): domain Eukaryota; kingdom Metazoa; phylum Chordata; class Mammalia; order Rodentia; family Platacanthomyidae; genus Typhlomys; species Typhlomys cinereus. Next base: position 6,969,575 of record JALPQD010000079.1, read on the forward strand.
GCATAAGTATCCTGCACAGGGTTCTAGACTGTAAAACTTTGTATTCTGGAGAAAACAACATTTGTTTTGTGCTGATTCTACCAACGATGTTCCCTTCCAAATTAGTGAACCAAGTGAAGAGGACTCACAGTTATATTTGTACCATGTGCACTTGTTTGGGATAAGTATCCTACACAGGGTTCTAGACTGAAAAACTTTGTATTCTGGAGAAAACAACACTTGTTTTGTGCTGACTCTACCAACGATATTCAGTCTTGTAATGAGCTTGAAAATAGTGACCACGAGAGGACGCGCCAAATTCACATGTTTCACTTTCTCTTCTCAGTGATAAGAATCCTGTAGATGTTCCTACTTGTAACTTTTTATGTTCAGGAGAAATTCATACTGGTTATGTGACTGATTTCCGGGTATAGTTCACGCAGGCCTTGATTTTCCAAAAGAGTGAACCAAGTGAGGAGGACTGAGAGTCAAATGTTGGAGGTGCACTTCTTAGGGATAAGTATCCTACAGAAGATTCTATAGTGTTACACTTTGTGTTCAGGAGAAGATCACACTTGTTTAGGCACATTCGCATATAACATGTTCCCGCAGGCCTTGATTATCCTAAAGAGTGAAACAACTGCGGAAGATTCAGAGTAAATGTTGGAATTTCACTTCTTAGTAATAAGGATGCCTAGAGAAGTTCCTATACTGTAACATTGCGTTCAGGCGAAAATCATACTTGTTTGGTGACATTGAATGGCCCATGTTCACACAGGCCATGATTTTACAAAATAGTGAACCAAGTGAGCGAGGACTCTGAGTTAAATGTGGCAAATGCACTTCTTAGGATAAGTTTCATACAGAAGTTTCTATGTGTGTAACTCTTTCTGTTCAGGACGAAAATCACACTTGATTTACGACGTTTCCATGAAACATGTTCATGCATGTCGTTCCCTTCCAAAATAGTGAACCAAGTAAAGAGGAATCTCAGTTATATATGTAGCATGTGCACTTATTTGGCATAAGTATCCTGCACAGGGTTCTAGACTGTAAAACTTTGTATTCTAGAGAAACAACATTGGTTTTGTGCTGATTCTACCAACGATGTTCCCTTTCAAAATAGTGAACCAAGTGAAGAGGACTCACAGTTATATTTGTAGCATGTGCACTTGTTGGGATAAGTATTCCTACACAGGGTTCTAGACGTAGCATGTGCACTGTTTGGGATAAGTATCCTACACAGGATTCTAGACGTAGCATGTGCACTTGTTTTGGGATATGTATCCTACACAGGGTTCTAGACTGTAAAACTTTGTATTCTGGAGAAAAACACTTGTTTTGTGCTGATTCTTCCAACGATATTCAGTTTTGTACTGAGCTTTGAAAATAGTACCACGAGAAGAAACGCTCAAATTCACGTTTCCCTTTCTTTCTCAGTGATAAGAATCCTGTATAATGTCCTACCTTGTAACTTTTATGTTCAGGAGAAATTCATACTGGTTTTGTGACGTTTTCATAGCCTTGATTTTCCAAAAGAGTGAACCAAGTGAGGAGGCCTGAGAGTCAAATGTTGGAGGTGCACTTCTTAGGGATAAGTATCCTACAGAAGATTCTATAGTGTTACACTTTGTGTTCAGGAGAGATCACACTTGTTTAAGCACAATCGCATATAACATGTTCCCGCAGGCTTGATTATCCTAAAGAGTGAAACAACTGCGGAGGATTCAGAGTAAATGTTGGAATTTCACTTCTTAGTAATAAGGATGCTAGAGAAGTTCCTATACTGTAACATTTGCGTTCAGGCGAAATCATACTTGTTTGGTGAACATTTGAATGGCACATGTTCACTACAGGCCATGATTTTACAAAATAGTGAACCAAGTGAGGAAGGACTCTGAGTTAAATGTGGCAAATGCACTTCTTTAGGATAAGTTTCATACAGAAGTTTCTATGTTGTAACTCTTTCTGTTCAGGACGAAATCACACTTGGTTACGACGTTTCCATGAAACATGTTCATGCCTGTCGTTCCCTTCCAAAATAGTGAACCAAGTAAAGAGGACTCTCAGTTATATATGTAGCATGGTGCACTTTTTTGGGATAAGTATCCTACACAGGTTCTACACAGGTTTTAGACTGTAAAACTTTGTATTCTGGAGAAAACAACACTTGTTTTGTGCTGATTCTACCAACGATGTTCCCTTCCAAAATAGTGACCAAGTGAAGAGGACTCACAGTTATATTTGTAGCATGTGCACTTGTTTGGGATAAGTATCCTACACAGGGTTCTAGACTGAAAAACTTTGTATTCTGGAGAAACAACACTTGTTTTGTGCTGATTCTACCAACGATATTCAGTCTTGTAATGAGCTTGAAAATAGTGACCACGAGAGGACGCGTCAAATTCACATGTTCACTTTCTTTTCTCAGTGATAAGAATCCTAGAGATGTTCCTACGTTGTAACTTTTTATGTTCAGGAGAAATTCACACTGGTTTTGTGACGATTTTCATGAATAAGTTAACGCAGGCCTTGATTTTCCAAAAGAGTGAACCAAGTGAGGAGGACTTAGAGTCAATGTTGGAGGTGCACTTCTTAGGGCTAGTATCCTACAGAAGATTCTATAGTGTTACACTTTGTGTTCAGGAGAAGATCACACTTGTTTAGGCACATTCGCATATACCATGTTCCCGCAGGCCTTGATTATCCTAAAGAGTGAAACAACTGCGGAGGATTCAGAGTAAATGTTGGAATTTTCACTTCTTAGTAATAAGGATGCTAGAGAAGTTCCTATACTGTAACATTTGCGTTCAGGCGAAAATCATACTTGTATTGTGACATTTGAATGGCACATGTTCACAACAGGCCATGATTTTACAAAATAGTGAACCAAGTGAGGAGGACTCTGAGTTAAATGTGGCAAATTCACTTTTTTAGGATAAGTTTCATACAGAAAGTTCTATGTTGTAACTCTTTCTGTTCAGGACGAAATCACACTTGGTTTACGACGTTTCCATGAAACATGTTCATGCATGTCGTTCCCTTCCAAAATAGTGAACCAAGTGAAGAGGACTCTCAGTTATATATGTAGCATGTGCACTTATTTGGCATAAGTTATCCTGCACAGGGTTCTAGACTGTAAAACTTTGTATTCTGGAGAAACAACATTTGTTTTGTGCTGATTCTACCAACGATGTTCCCTTCCAAAATAGTGAACCAAGTGAAGAGGACTCACAGTTATATTTGTAGCATGTGCACTTGTTTGGGATAAGTATCCTACACAGGGTTCTAGACGTAGCATGTGCACTTGTTTGGGATAAGTATCCTACACAGGGTTCTAGACGTAGCATGTGCACTTGTTTGGGATAAGTATCCTACACAGGGTTCTAGACTGTAAAACTTTGTATTCTGGAGAAAACAACACTTGTTTTGTGCTGATTCTACCAACGATATTCAGTCTTGTACTGAGCTTGAAAATAGTGACCACGAGAAGACGCGTCAAATTCACGTTCACTTTCTCTTCTCAGTGATAAGAATCCTGTATATGTTCCTACCTTGTAACTTTTTATGTTCAGGAGAAATTCATACTGGTTTTGTGACGTTTTCATAGCCTTGATTTTCCAAAAGAGTGAACCAAGTGAGGAGGCCTGAGAGTCAAATGTTGGAGGTGCACTTCTTAGGGATAAGTATCCTACAGAAGATTCTATAGTGTTACACTTTGTGTTCAGGATAAGATCACACTTGTTTAGGCACATTCGCATATAACATGTTCCCGCAGGCCTTGATTATCCTAAAGAGTGAAACAACTGCGGAGGATTCAGAGTAAATGTTGAATTTCACTTCTTAGTAATAAGGATGCTAGAGAAGTTCCTATACTGTAACATTTGCGTTCAGGCGAAAATCATACTTGTTTTGTGACATTTGAATGGCACATGTTCACACAGGCCATGATTTTACAAAATAGTGAACCAAGTGAGGAGACTCTGAGTTAAATGTGGCAAATGCACTTCTTTAGGATAAGTTTCATACAGAAGTTTCTATGTTGTAACTCTTTCTGTTCAGGACGAAATCACACTTGGTTTACGACGTTTCCATGAAACATGTTCATGCATGTCGTTCCCTTCCAAAATAGTGAACCAAGTAAGAGGACTCTCAGTTATATATGTAGCATGTGCACTTAGTTTGGGATAAGTATCCTAGCACAGGGTTCTAGACTGTAAAACTTTGTATTCTGGAGAAAACAACCTTGTTTTGTGCTGATTCTACCAACGATGTTCCCTTCCAAAATAGTGAACCAAGTGAAGAGGACTCACAGTTATATTTGTAGCATGTGCACTTGTTTGGGATAAGTATCCTACACAGGGTTCTAGACTGAAAAACTTTGTATTCTGGAGAAAACAACACTTGTTTTGTGCTGATTCTACCAACGATATTCAGTCTTGTAATGAGCTTGAAAATAGTGACCACGAGAGAACGCGTCAAATTCACATGTTTCACTTTCTCTTCTCAGTGATAAGAATCCTAGTAGATGTTCCTACGTTGTAACTTTTTATGTTCAGGAGAAATTCACACTGGTTATGTGACGATTTAAGGGAATAAGTTCACGCAGGCCTTGATTTTCCAAAAGAGTGAACCAAGTGAGGAGGCCTGAGAGTCAAATGTTGGAGGTGCACTTCTTAGGGCTAAGTATCCTACAGAAGATTCTATAGTGTTACACTTTGTGTTCAGGAGAAGATCACACTTGTTTAGGCACATTCGCATATAACATGTTCCCGCAGGCCTTGATTATCCTAAGAGTGAAACAACTGCGGAGGATTCAGAGTAAATGTTGGAATTTCACTTCTTAGTAATAAGGATCCTAGAGAAGTTCCTATACTGTAACATTTGCGTTCAGTCGAAAATCATACTTGTTTTGTGACATTTGAATGGCACATGTTCACACAGGCCATGATTTTACAAAATAGTGAACCAAGTGAGGAGGACTCTGAGTTAAATGTGGCAAATGCACTTCTTTAGGATAGTTTCATACAGAAGTTTCTATGTTGTAACTCTTTCTGTTCAGGACGAAATCACACTTGGTTTACGACGTTTCCATGAAACATGTTCATGCATGTCGTTCCCTTCCAAAATAGTGAACCAAGTAAAGAGGACTCTCAGTTATATATGTAGCATGTGCACTTATTTGGCATAAGTATCCTGCACCGGGTTCTAGACTGTAAAACTTTGTATTCTGGAGAAACAACATTTGTTTTGTGCTGATTCTACCAACGATGTTCCCTTCCAAAATAGTGAACCAAGTGAAGAGGACTCACAGTTATATTTGTAGCATGTGCACTTGTTTGGGATAAGTATCCTACACAGGGTTCTAGACTGAAAAACTTTGTATTCTGGAGAAAACAACACTGTTTTGTGCTGACTCTACCAACGATATTCAGTCTTGTAATGAGCTTGAAAATAGTGACCACGAGAAGGACGCGTCAAATTCACATGTTTCACTTTCTCTCTCTCAGTGATAAGAATCCTGTAGATGTTCCTACCTTGTAACTTTTATGTTCAGGAGAAATTCATACTGGTTATGTGATGATTTCGGGTATAAGTTCACGCAGGCCTTGATTTTCCAAAAGAGTGAACCAAGTGAGGAGGACTGAGAGTCAAATGTTGGAGGTGCACTTCTTAGGGATAAGTATCCTACAGAAGATTCTATAGTGTTACACTTTGTGTTCAGGAGAAGATCACACTTGTTTAGGCACATTCGCATATAACATGTTTCCGCAGGCCTTGATTATCCTAAAGAGTGAAACAACTGCGGAAGATTCAGAGTAAATGTTGGAATTTCACTTCTTAGTAATAAGGATGATAGAGAAGTCCTATACTGTAACATTTGCGTTCAGGCGAAAATCATACTTGTTTGGTGACATTTGAATGGCCCCTGTTCACACAGGCCATGATTTTACAAAATAGTGAACCAAGTGAGGAGGACTCTGAGTTAATGTGGCAAATGCACTTCTTTAGGATAAGTTTCATACAGAAGTTTCTATGTTGTAACTCTTTCTGTTCAGGACGAAATCACACTTGATTTTACGGACGTTTCCATGAAACATGTTCATGCATGTCGTTCCCCTTCCAAAATAGTGACAAGTAAGAGGACTCTCAGTTATATATGTAGCATGTGCACTTATTTGGCATAAGTATCCTGCACAGGGTTCTAGACTGTAAAACTTTGTATTCTAGAGAAAACAACATTTGTTTTGTGCTGATTCTACCAACGATGTTCCCTTTCAAAATAGTGAACCAAGTGAAGAGGACTCACAGTTATATTTGTAGCATGTGCACTTGGTTTGGATAAGTATCCTACACAGGGTTCTAGACGTAGCATGTGCACTTGTTTGGGATAAGTATCCTACACAGGGATTCTAGACGTAGCATGTGCACTTGTTGGGATAAGTTATCCTACACAGGGTTCTAGACTGTAAAAACTTTGTATTCTGGAGAAACAACACTTGTTTTGTGCTGATTCTTCCACGATATTCAGTCTTGTACTGAGCTTGAAAATAGTTAACCACGAGAAGACGCGTCAAATTCACATGTTTCCCTTTCTTTTCTCAGGATAAGAATTCCTGTATATGTTCCTACCTTGTAACTTTTTATGTTCAGGAGAAATTCATACTGGTTTTGTGACGTTTTCATAGCCTTGATTTTCCAAAAGAGTGAACCAAGTGAGGAGGCTGAGAGTCAAATGTTGGAGGTGCACCTTCTTAGGGATAAGTATCCTACAGAAGATTCTATAGTGTTACACTTTGTGTTCAGGAGAAGATCACACTTGTTTAGGCACATTCGCATATAACATGTTCCCGCAGGCCTTGATTATCCTAAAGAGTGAAACACTGCGGAGGATTCAGAGTAAATGTTGGAATTTTCACTTCTTAGTAATAAGGATGATAGAGAAGTTCCTATACTGTAACATTTGCGTTCAGGCGAAAAATCATACTTGTTTGGTGACATTTGAATGGCACATGTTCACACAGGCCATGATTTTACAAAAATAGTGAACCAAGTGAGGAAGACTCTGAGTTAAATGTGGCAAATGCACTTCTTTAGGATAAGTTTCATACAGAAGTTTCTATGTTGTAACTCTTTCTGTTCAGGACGAAATCACACTTGGTTTACGACGTTTCCATGAAACATGTTCATGCATGTCGTTCCCTTCCAAAATAGTGAACCAAGTAAAGAGGACTCTCAGTTATATATGTAGCATGTGCACTTGTTTGGGATAAGTATCCTACACAGGGTTCTACACAGGTTTCTAGACTGTAAAAACTTTGTATTCTGGAGAAAACAACACTTGTTTTGTGCTGATTCTACCAACGATGTTCCCTTCCAAAATAGTGAACCAAGTGAAGAGGACTCACAGTTATATTTGTAGCATGTGCACTTGTTTGGGATAAGTATCCTACACAGGGTTCTAGACTGAAAAACTTTGTATTCTGGAGAAAACAACACTTGTTTTGTGCTGATTCTACCAACGATATTCAGTCTTGTAATGAGCTTGAAAATAGTGACCACGAGAGGACACGTCAAATTCACATGTTTCACTTTCTTTTCTCAGTGATAAGAATCCTAGAGATGTTCCTACGTTGTAAACTTTTTATGTTCAGGAGAAATTCACACTGGTTATGTGACGATTTAAGGGAATAAGTTCACGCAGGCCTTGATTTTCCAAAAGAGTGAACCAAGTGAGGAGGCCTGAGAGTCAATGTTGGAGGTGCACTTCTTAGGGATAAGTATCCTACAGAAGATTCTATAGTGTTACACTTTGTGTTCAGGAGAAGATCACACTTGTTTAGGCACATTCGCATATACCATGTTCCCGCAGGCCTTGATTATCCTAAAGAGTGAAACAACTGCGGAGGATTCAGAGTAAATGTGGGATTTCACTTCTTAGTAATAAGGATGCCTAGAGAAGTTCCTATACTGTAACATTTGCGTTCAGGCGAAAATCATACTTGTATTGTGACATTTGAATGGCACATGTTCACACAGGCCATGATTTTACAAAATAGTGAACCAAGTGAGGAGGACTCTGAGTTAAATGTGGCAAATGCACTTCTTTAGGATAAGTTTCATACAGAAGTTTCTATGTTGTAACTCTTTTGTTCAGGACGAAATCACACTTGGTTTACGACGTTTCCATGAAACATGTTCATGCATGTCGTTCCCTTCCAAAATAGTGAACCAAGTGAAGAGGACTCTCAGTTATATATGTAGCATGTGCACTTATTTGGCATAAGTTTCCTGCACAGGGTTCTAGACTGTAAAACTTTGTATTCTGAGAAAACAACATTTGTTTTGTGCTGATTCTACCAACGATGTTCCCTTCCAAAATAGTGAACCAAGTGAAGAGGACTCACAGTTATATTTGTAGCATGTGCACTTGTTTGGGATAAGTATCCTACACAGGGTTCTAGACGTAGCATGTGCACTTGTTTGGGATAAGTATCCTACACAGGATTCTAGACGTAGCATGTGCACTTGTTTGGGATAAGTATCCTACACAGGGTTCTAGACTGTAAAACTTTGTATTCTGGAGAAAACACTTGTTTTGTGCTGATTCTTCCAACGATATTCAGTCTTGTACTGAGCTTGAAAATAGTGACCACGAGAAGACGCGTCAAATTCACGTTTCACTTTCTCTTCTCAGTGATAAGAATCCTGTAATGTTCCTACCTTGTAACTTTTATGTTCAGGAGAAATTCATACTGGTTTTGTGACATTTTCATAGCCTTGATTTTCCAAAAGAGTGAACCAAGTGAGGAGGCCTGAGAGTCAAATGTTGGAGGTGCACTTCTTAGGGATAAGTATCCTACAGAAGATTCTATAGGGTTACACTTTGTGTTCAGGAGAAGATCACACTTGTTTAGGCACATTCGCATATAACATGTTCCCGCAGGCCTTGATTATCCTAAAGAGTGAAACAACTGCGGAGGATTCAGAGTAAATGTTGGAATTTCACTTCTTAGTAATAAGGATGCTAGAGAAGTTCCTATACTGTAACATTTGCGTTCAGGCGAAAATCATACTTGTTTTGTGACATTTGAATGGCACATGTTCACACAGGCCATGATTTTACAAAATAGTGAACCAAGTGAGGAAGGACTCTGAGTTAAATGTGGCAAATGCACTTCTTTAGGATAAGTTTCATACAGAAGTTTCTATGTTGTAACTCTTTCTGTTCAGGACAAATCACACTTGGTTTACGACGTTTCCATGAAACATGTTCATGCATGTCGTTCCCTTCCAAAATAGTGAACCAAGTAAAGAGGACTCTCAGTTATATATGTAGCATGTGCACTTGTTGGATAAGTATCCTACACAGGGTTCTCACAGGTTCTAGACTGTAAAACTTTGTATTCTGAGAAAACAACACTTGTTTTGTGCTGATTCTACCAACGATGTTCCCTTCCAAAATAGTGAACCAAGTGAAGAGGACTCACAGTTATATTTGTAGCATGTGCACTTGTTTGGGATAAGTATCCTACACAGGGTTCTAGACTGAAAAACTTTGTATTCTGGAGAAAACAACACATGTTTTGTGCTGATTCTACCAACGATATTCAGTCTTGTAATGAGCTTGAAAATAGTGACCACGAGAGGACACGTCAAATTCACATGTTTCACTTTCTTTTCTCAGTGATAAGAATCCTAGAGATGTTCCTACTTTGTAACTTTTTATGTTCAGGGGAAATTCACACTGGTTATGTGACGATTTCAGGGAATAAGTTCACACAGGCCTTGATTTTCCAAAAGAGTGAACCAAGTGGGGAGGCCTGAGAGTCAAATGTTGGAGGTGCACTTCTTAGGGATAAGTATCCTACAGAAGATTCTATAGGGTTACACTTTGTGTTCAGGAGAAGATCACACTTGTTTAGGCACATTCGCATATAACATGTTCCCGCAGGCCTTGATTATCCTAAAGAGTGAAACAACTGCGGAGGATTCAGAGTAAATGTTGGAATTTCACTTCTTAGTAATAAGGATCCTAGAGAAGTTCCTATACTGTAACATTTCCGTTCAGGCGAAAATCATACTTGTTTTGTGACATTTGAATGGCCCATGTTCACACAGGCCATGATTTTACAAAATAGTGAACCAAGTGAGGAGGACTCTGAGTTAAATGTGGCAAATGCACTTCTTTAGGATAAGTTTCATACAGAAGTTTCTATGTTGTAACTCTTTCTGTTCAGGATGAAATCACACTTGGTTTACGACGTTTCCAGGAAATATGTTCATGCATGTCCTTCCCTTCCAAAATAGTGAACCAAGTAAAGAGGACTCTCAGTTATATATGTAGCATGTGCACTTGTTTGGCATAAGTATCCTACACAGGGTTCTAGACTGTAAAACTTTGTATTCTGGAGAAAACAACATTTGTTTTGTGCTGATTCTACCAACGATGTTCCCTTCCAAAATAGTGAATCAAGTGAAGAGGACTCACAGTTATATTTGTAGCATGTGCACCTGTTTGGGATAAGTATCCTACACAGGGTTCTAGACTGAAAAACTTTGTATTCTGGAGAAAACAACACTTGTTTTGTGCTGATTCTACCAACGATATTCAGTCTTGTAATGAGCTTGAAAATAGTGTCCACGAGAGGACGCGTCAAATTCACATGTTTCACTTTCTCTTCTCAGTGGTAAGAATCCTGTATAGGTTCCCATGTTGTAACATTTTAAGTTCAGGAGAAATTCACACTAGTTTTGTGACGTTTTCATGGAATATGTTCACGCAGGCATTGATTTTCCAAAAGAGTGAACCAAGTGAGGAGGACTGAGAGTCAAATGTTGGAGGTGCACTTCTTAGGGATAAGTATCCTACAGAAAATTCTATAGTGTTACACTTTGTGTTCAGGAGAAGATCACACTTGTTTAGGCAGATTCGCATATAACATGTTCCCGCAGGCCTTGATTACCCTAAAGAGTGAAACAAGTGCGGAGGATTCAGAGTAAATGTTGGAATTTCACTTCTTAGTAATAAGGATCCTAGAGAAGTTCCTATACTGTAACATTTGCGTTCAGGCGAAAATCATACTTGTTTGGTGACATTTGAATGGCACATGTTCACACAGGCCATGATTTTACAAAATAGTGAAACAAGTGAGGAGGACTCTGAGTTAAATGTGGCAAATGCACTTCTTTAGGATAAGTTTCATACAGAAGTTTCTACGTTGTAACTCTTTCTGTTCAAGACGAAATCACACTTGGTTTACGACGTTTCCATGAAACATGTTCATGCATGTCGTTTCCTTCCAAAATAGTGAACCATGTGAAGAGGACTCTCAGTTATATATGTAGCATGTGCACTTATTTGTCATAAGTATCCTGCACAGGGTTCTAGACTGTAAAACTTTGTATTCTGGAGAAAACAACACTTGTTTTGTGCTGATTCTACCAACGATATTCAGTCTTGTACTGAGCTTGAAAATAGTGACCACGAGAAGACGCGTCAAATTCACATGTTTCACTTTCTCTTCTCAGTGATAAGAATCCTGTAGATGTTCCTACCTTGTAACTTTTTATGTTCAGGAGAAATTCATACTGGTTTTGTGACGTTTCATGGAATATGTTCACTCAGGGCCTTGTTTTTCCAAAAGAGTGAACCAAGTGAGGAGGCCTGAGAGTCAAATGTTGGAGGTGCACTTCTTAGGGATACGTATCCTACAGAAGATTCTATAGTGTTACACTTTGTGTTCAGGAGAAGATCACACTTGTTTAGGCACATTCGCATATAACATGTTCCCGCAGGCCTTGATTATCCTAAAGAGTGAAACAACTGCGGAGGATTCAGAGTAAATGTTGGAATTTCACTTCTTAGTAAAAAGGATCCTAGAGAAGTTCCTATACTGTAACATTTGCGTTCAGGCGAAAATCATACTTGTTTTGTGACATTTGAATGGCACATGTTCACACAGGCCATGATTTTACAAAATAGTGAACCAAGTGAGGAGGACTCTGAGTTAAATGTGGCAAATGCACTTCTTTAGGATGTTTCATACAGAAGTTTCTATGTTGTAACTCTTTCTGTTCAGGATGAAATCACACTTGGTTTACGACGTTTCCATGAAACATGTTCATGCATGTCGTTCCCTTCCAAAATAGTGAACCAAGTAAAGAGGACTCTCAGTTATATATGTAGCATGTGCACTTATTTGGCATAAGTATCCTGCACAGGGTTCTAGACTGTAAAACTTTGTATTCTGGAGAAAATAACACTTGTTTTGTGCTGATTCTACCAACGATGTTCCCTTCCAAAATAGTGAACCAAGTGAAGAGGACTCACAGTTATATTTGTAGCATGTGCACTTGTTTGGGATAAGTATCCTACACAGGGTTCTAGACTGAAAAACTTTGTATTCTGGAGAAAACAAAACTTGTTTTGTGCTGATTCTACCAACGATATTCAGTCTTGTAATGAGCTTGAAAATAGTGTCCACGAGAGGACGCGTCAAATTCACATGTTTCACTTTCTCTTCTCAGTGGTAAGAATCCTGTATATGTTCCCACGTTGTAACATTTTAAGTTCAGGAGAAATTCACACTAGTTTTGTGACGTTTTCATGGAATATGTTCACGCAGGCCTTGATTTTCCAAAAGAGTGAACCAAGTGAGGAGGACTGAGAGTCAAATGTTGGAGGTGCACTTCTTAGGGATAAGTATCCTACAGAAGATTCTATAGTGTTACACTTTGTGTTCAGGAGAAGATCACACTTGTTTAGGCACATTCGCATATAACATGTTCCCGCAGGCCTTGATTATCCTAAAGAGTGAAACAACTGCGGAGGATTCAGAGTAAATGTTGGAATTTCACTTCTTAGTAATAAGGATCCTAGAGAAGTTCCTATACTGTAACATTTCCGTTCAGGCGAAAATCATACTTGTTTTGTGACATTTGAATGGCCCATGTTCACACAGGCCATGATTTTACAAAATAGTGAACCAAGTGAGGAGGACTCTGAGTTAAATGTGGCAAATGCACTTCTTTAGGATAAGTTTCATACAGAAGTTTCTATGTTGTAACTCTTTCTGTTCAGGATGAAATCACACTTGGTTTACGACGTTTCCAGGAAATATGTTCATGCATGTCCTTCCCTTCCAAAATAGTGAACCAAGTAAAGAGGACTCTCAGTTATATATGTAGCATGTGCACTTGTTTGGCATAAGTATCCTACACAGGGTTCTAGACTGTAAAACTTTGTATTCTGGAGAAAACAACATTTGTTTTGTGCTGATTCTACCAACGATGTTCCCTTCCAAAATAGTGAATCAAGTGAAGAGGACTCACAGTTATATTTGTAGCATGTGCACCTGTTTGGGATAAGTATCCTACACAGGGTTCTAGACTGAAAAACTTTGTATTCTGGAGAAAACAACACTTGTTTTGTGCTGATTCTACCAACGATATTCAGTCTTGTAATGAGCTTGAAAATAGTGTCCACGAGAGGACGCGTCAAATTCACATGTTTCACTTTCTCTTCTCAGTGGTAAGAATCCTGTATAGGTTCCCATGTTGTAACATTTTAAGTTCAGGAGAAATTCACACTAGTTTTGTGACGTTTTCATGGAATATGTTCACGCAGGCATTGATTTTCCAAAAGAGTGAACCAAGTGAGGAGGACTGAGAGTCAAATGTTGGAGGTGCACTTCTTAGGGATAAGTATCCTACAGAAAATTCTATAGTGTTACACTTTGTGTTCAGGAGAAGATCACACTTGTTTAGGCAGATTCGCATATAACATGTTCCCGCAGGCCTTGATTACCCTAAAGAGTGAAACAAGTGCGGAGGATTCAGAGTAAATGTTGGAATTTCACTTCTTAGTAATAAGGATCCTAGAGAAGTTCCTATACTGTAACATTTGCGTTCAGGCGAAAATCATACTTGTTTGGTGACATTTGAATGGCACATGTTCACACAGGCCATGATTTTACAAAATAGTGAAACAAGTGAGGAGGACTCTGAGTTAAATGTGGCAAATGCACTTCTTTAGGATAAGTTTCATACAGAAGTTTCTACGTTGTAACTCTTTCTGTTCAAGACGAAATCACACTTGGTTTACGACGTTTCCATGAAACATGTTCATGCATGTCGTTTCCTTCCAAAATAGTGAACCATGTGAAGAGGACTCTCAGTTATATATGTAGCATGTGCACTTATTTGTCATAAGTATCCTGCACAGGGTTCTAGACTGTAAAACTTTGTATTCTGGAGAAAACAACATTTGTTTTGTGCTGATTCTACCAACGATGTTCCCTTTCAAAATAGTGAATCAAGTGAAGAGGACTCACAGTTATATTGTAGCATGTGCACTTGTTTGGGATAAGTATCCTACACAGGGTTCTAGACGTAGCATGTGCACTTGTTTGGGATAAGTATCCTACACAGGATTCTAGACGTAGCATGTGCACTTGTTTGGGATAAGTATCCTACACAGGGTTCTAGACTGTAAAACTTTGTATTCTGGAGAAAACACTTGTTTTGTGCTAATTCTTCCAACGATATTCAGTCTTGTACTGAGCTTGAAAATAGTGACCATGAGAAGACGCGTCAATTTCACATGTTTCACTTTCTCTTCTCAGTGATAAGAATCCTGTATATGTTCCTACCTTGTAACTTTTTATGTTCAGGAGAAATTCATACTGGTTTTGTGACGTTTTCATAGCCTTGATTTTCCAAAAGAGTGAACCAAGTGAGGAGGCCTGAGAGTCAAATGTTGGAGGTGCACTTCTTAGGGATAAGTATCCTACAGAAGATTCTATAGTGTTACACTTTGTGTTCAGGAGAAGATCACACTTGTTTAAGCACATTCGCATATAACATGTTCCCGCAGGCCTTGATTATCCTAAGGAGTGAAACAACTGCGGAGGATTCAGAGTAAATGTTGGAATTTCACTTCTTAGTAATAAGGATCCTAGAGAAGTTCCTATACTGTAACATTTGCGTTCAGGCGAAAATCATACTTGTTTTGTGACATTTGAATGGCACATGTTCACACAGGCCATGATTTTACAAAATAGTGAACCAAGTGAGGAGGACTCTGAGTTAAATGTGGCAAATGCACTTCTTTAGGATAAGTTTCATACAGAAGTTTCTATGTTGTAACTCTTTCTGTTCAGGACGAAATCACACTTGGTTTACGACGTTTCCATGAAACATGTTCATGCATGTCGTTCCCTTCCAAAATAGTGAACCAAGTAAAGAGGACTCTCAGTTATATATGTAGCATGTGAACTTGTTTGGGATAAGTATCCTACACAGGGTTCTAGACTGTAAAACTTTGTATTCTGGAGAAAACAACACTTGTTTTGTGCTGATTCTACCAACGATGTTCCCTTCCAAAATAGTGAACCAAGTGAAGAGGACTCACAGTTATATTTGTAGCATGTGCACTTGTTTGGGATAAGTATCCTACACAGGGTTCTAGACTGAAAAACTTTGTATTCTGGAGAAAACAACACTTGTTTTGTGCTGATTCTACCAACGATATTCCCTTCCAAAATAGTGAACCAAGTGAAGAGGACTCACAGTTATAATTGTAGCATGTGCACTTGTTTGGCATAAGTATCCTACACAGGGTTCTAGACTGAAAAACTTTGTATTCTTGAGAAAACAACACTTGTTTTGTGCTGATTCTACCAACGATATTCAGTCTTGTACTGAGCTTGAAAATAGTGACCACGAGAAGACGCGTCAAATTCACATGTTTCACTTTCTCTTCTCAGTGATAAGAATCCTGTAGATGTTCCTACCTTGTAACTTTTTATGTTCAGGAGAAATTCATACTGGTTTTGTGACGTTTTCATAGCCTTGATTTTCCAAAAGAGTGAACCAAGTGAGGAGGCCTGAGAGTCAAATGTTGGAGGTGCACTTCTTAGGGATAAGTATCCTACAGAAGATTCTATAGTGTTACACTTTGTGTTCAGGAGAAGATCACACTTGTTTAGGCACATTCGCATATAACATGTTCCCGCAGGCCTTGATTATCCTAAAGAGTGAAACAACTGCGGAGCATTCAGAGTAAATATTGGAATTTCATTTCTTAGTAATAAGGATGCTAGAGAAGTTCCTATACTGTAACATTTGCGTTCAGGCAAAAATCATACTTGTTTTGTGACATTTGAATGGCACATGTTCACACAGGCCATGATTTTACAAAATAGTGAACCAAGTGAGGAAGGCTCTGAGTTAAATGTGGCAAATGCACTTCTTTAGGATGTTTCATACAGAAGTTTCTATGTTGTAACTCTTTCTGTTCAGGACGAAATCACACTTGGTTTACGACGTTTCCATGAAACATGTTCATGCATGTCGTTCCCTTCCAAAATAGTGAACCAAGTAAAGAGGACTCTCAGTTATATATGTAGCATGTGCACTTATGTGGCATAAGTATCCTGCACAGGGTTCTAGACTGTAAAACTTTGTATTCTGGAGAAAACATCATTTGTTTTGTGCTGATTCTACCAACGATGTTCCCTTCCAAAATAGTGAACCAAGTGAAGAGGACTCACAGTTATATTTGTAGCATGTGCACTTGTTTGGGATAAGTATCCTACACAGGGTTCTAGACGTAGCATGTGCAAATGTTTGGGATAAGTATCCTTCACAGGGTTCTAGACTGTAAAACTTTGTATTCTGGAGAAAACAACACTTGTTTTGTGCTGATTCTACCAACGATATTCAGTCTTGTACTGAGCTTGAAAATAGTGACCACGAGAAGACGCGTCAAATTCACATGTTTCACTTTCTCTTCTCAGTGATAAGAATCCTGTAGATGTTCCTACCTTGTAACTTTTTATGTTCAGGAGAAATTCATACTGGTTTTGTGACGTTTTCATGGAATATGTTCACTCAGGCCTTGTTTTTCCAAAAGAGTGAACCAAGTGAGGAGGCCTGAGAGTCAAATGTTGGAGGTGCACTTCTTAGGGATACGTATCCTACAGAAGATTCTATAGTGTTACACTTTGTGTTCAGGAGAAGATCACACTTGTTTAGGCACATTCGCATATAACATGTTCCCGCAGGCCTTGATTATCCTAAAGAGTGAAACAACTGCGGAGGATTCAGAGTAAATGTTGGAATTTCACTTCTTAGTAAAAAGGATCCTAGAGAAGTTCCTATACTGTAACATTTGCGTTCAGGCGAAAATCATACTTGTTTTGTGACATTTGAATGGCACATGTTCACACAGGCCATGATTTTACAAAATAGTGAACCAAGTGAGGAGGACTCTGAGTTAAATGTGGCAAATGCACTTCTTTAGGATAAGTTTCATACAGAAGTTTCTATGTTGTAACTCTTTCTGTTCAGGATGAAATCACACTTGGTTTACGACGTTTCCATGAAACATGTTCATGCATGTCGTTCCCTTCCAAAATAGTGAACCAAGTAAAGAGGACTCTCAGTTATATATGTAGCATGTGCACTTATTTGGCATAAGTATCCTGCACAGGGTTCTAGACTGTAAAACTTTGTATTCTGGAGAAAACAACATTTGTTTTGTGCTGATTCTACCAACGATGTTCCCTTCCAAAATAGTGAACCAAGTGAAGAGGACTCACAGTTATATTTGTAGCATGTGCACTTGTTTGGGATAAGTATCCTACACAGGGTTCTAGACTGAAAAACTTTGTATTCTGGAGAAAACAAAACTTGTTTTGTGCTGATTCTACCAACGATATTCAGTCTTGTAATGAGCTTGAAAATAGTGTCCACGAGAGGACGCGTCAAATTCACATGTTTCACTTTCTCTTCTCAGTGGTAAGAATCCTGTATATGTTCCCACGTTGTAACATTTTAAGTTCAGGAGAAATTCACACTAGTTTTGTGACGTTTTCATGGAATATGTTCACGCAGGCCTTGATTTTCCAAAAGAGTGAACCAAGTGAGGAGGACTGAGAGTCAAATGTTGGAGGTGCACTTCTTAGGGATAAGTATCCTACAGAAGATTCTATAGTGTTACACTTTGTGTTCAGGAGAAGATCACACTTGTTTAGGCACATTCGCATATAACATGTTCCCGCAGGCCTTGATTATCCTAAAGAGTGAAACAACTGCGGAGGATTCAGAGTAAATGTTGGAATTTCACTTCTTAGTAATAAGGATCCTAGAGAAGTTCCTATACTGTAACATTTCCGTTCAGGCGAAAATCATACTTGTTTTGTGACATTTGAATGGCCCATGTTCACACAGGCCATGATTTTACAAAATAGTGAACCAAGTGAGGAGGACTCTGAGTTAAATGTGGCAAATGCACTTCTTTAGGATAAGTTTCATACAGAAGTTTCTATGTTGTAACTCTTTCTGTTCAGGATGAAATCACACTTGGTTTACGACGTTTCCAGGAAATATGTTCATGCATGTCCTTCCCTTCCAAAATAGTGAACCAAGTAAAGAGGACTCTCAGTTATATATGTAGCATGTGCACTTGTTTGGCATAAGTATCCTACACAGGGTTCTAGACTGTAAAACTTTGTATTCTGGAGAAAACAACATTTGTTTTGTGCTGATTCTACCAACGATGTTCCCTTCCAAAATAGTGAATCAAGTGAAGAGGACTCACAGTTATATTTGTAGCATGTGCACCTGTTTGGGATAAGTATCCTACACAGGGTTCTAGACTGAAAAACTTTGTATTCTGGAGAAAACAACACTTGTTTTGTGCTGATTCTACCAACGATATTCAGTCTTGTAATGAGCTTGAAAATAGTGTCCACGAGAGGACGCGTCAAATTCACATGTTTCACTTTCTCTTCTCAGTGGTAAGAATCCTGTATAGGTTCCCATGTTGTAACATTTTAAGTTCAGGAGAAATTCACACTAGTTTTGTGACGTTTTCATGGAATATGTTCACGCAGGCATTGATTTTCCAAAAGAGTGAACCAAGTGAGGAGGACTGAGAGTCAAATGTTGGAGGTGCACTTCTTAGGGATAAGTATCCTACAGAAAATTCTATAGTGTTACACTTTGTGTTCAGGAGAAGATCACACTTGTTTAGGCAGATTCGCATATAACATGTTCCCGCAGGCCTTGATTACCCTAAAGAGTGAAACAAGTGCGGAGGATTCAGAGTAAATGTTGGAATTTCACTTCTTAGTAATAAGGATGCTAGAGAAGTTCCTATACTGTAACATTTGCGTTCAGGCGAAAATCATACTTGTTTGGTGACATTTGAATGGCACATGTTCACACAGGCCATGATTTTACAAAATAGTGAAACAAGTGAGGAGGACTCTGAGTTAAATGTGGCAAATGCACTTCTTTAGGATAAGTTTCATACAGAAGTTTCTACGTTGTAACTCTTTCTGTTCAAGACGAAATCACACTTGGTTTACGACGTTTCCATGAAACATGTTCATGCATGTCGTTTCCTTCCAAAATAGTGAACCATGTGAAGAGGACTCTCAGTTATATATGTAGCATGTGCACTTATTTGTCATAAGTATCCTGCACAGGGTTCTAGACTGTAAAACTTTGTATTCTGGAGAAAACAACATTTGTTTTGTGCTGATTCTACCAACGATGTTCCCTTTCAAAATAGTGAATCAAGTGAAGAGGACTCACAGTTATATTTGTAGCATGTGCACTTGTTTGGGATAAGTATCCTACACAGGGTTCTAGACGTAGCATGTGCACTTGTTTGGGATAAGTATCCTACACAGGATTCTAGACGTAGCATGTGCACTTGTTTGGGATAAGTATCCTACACAGGGTTCTAGACTGTAAAACTTTGTATTCTGGAGAAAACACTTGTTTTGTGCTGATTCTTCCAACGATATTCAGTCTTGTACTGAGCTTGAAAATAGTGACCATGAGAAGACGCGTCAATTTCACATGTTTCACTTTCTCTTCTCAGTGATAAGAATCCTGTATATGTTCCTACCTTGTAACTTTTTATGTTCAGGAGAAATTCATACTGGTTTTGTGACGTTTTCATAGCCTTGATTTTCCAAAAGAGTGAACCAAGTGAGGAGGCCTGAGAGTCAAATGTTGGAGGTGCACTTCTTAGGGATAAGTATCCTACAGAAGATTCTATAGTGTTACACTTTGTGTTCAGGAGAAGATCACACTTGTTTAAGCACATTCGCATATAACATGTTCCCGCAGGCCTTGATTATCCTAAGGAGTGAAACAACTGCGGAGGATTCAGAGTAAATGTTGGAATTTCACTTCTTAGTAATAAGGATCCTAGAGAAGTTCCTATACTGTAACATTTGCGTTCAGGCGAAAATCATACTTGTTTTGTGACATTTGAATGGCACATGTTCACACAGGCCATGATTTTACAAAATAGTGAACCAAGTGAGGAGGACTCTGAGTTAAATGTGGCAAATGCACTTCTTTAGGATAAGTTTCATACAGAAGTTTCTATGTTGTAACTCTTTCTGTTCAGGACGAAATCACACTTGGTTTACGACGTTTCCATGAAACATGTTCATGCATGTCGTTCCCTTCCAAAATAGTGAACCAAGTAAAGAGGACTCTCAGTTATATATGTAGCATGTGAACTTGTTTGGGATAAGTATCCTACACAGGGTTCTAGACTGTAAAACTTTGTATTCTGGAGAAAACAACACTTGTTTTGTGCTGATTCTACCAACGATGTTCCCTTCCAAAATAGTGAACCAAGTGAAGAGGACTCACAGTTATATTTGTAGCATGTGCACTTGTTTGGGATAAGTATCCTACACAGGGTTCTAGACTGAAAAACTTTGTATTCTGGAGAAAACAACACTTGTTTTGTGCTGATTCTACCAACGATATTCCCTTCCAAAATAGTGAACCAAGTGAAGAGGACTCACAGTTATAATTGTAGCATGTGCACTTGTTTGGCATAAGTATCCTACACAGGGTTCTAGACTGAAAAACTTTGTATTCTTGAGAAAACAACACTTGTTTTGTGCTGATTCTACCAACGATATTCAGTCTTGTTATGAGCTTGAAAATAGTGACCACGAGAAGACGCGTCAAATTCACGTTTCACTTTCTCTTCTCAGTGATAAGAGTCCTGTAGATGTTCCTACCTTGTAACTTTTTATGTTCAGGAGAAATTCATACTGGTTTTGTGACGTTTTCATGGAATATGTTCACTCAGGCCTTGATTTTCCAAAAGAGTGAACCAAGTGAGGAGGCCTGAGAGTCAAATGTTGGAGGTGCACTTCTTAGGGATAAGTATCCTACAGAAGATTCTATAGTGTTACACTTTGTGTTCAGGAGAAGATCACACTTGTTTAGGCACATTCGCATATAACATGTTCCCGCAGGCCTTGATTATCCTAAAGAGTGAAACAACTGCGGAGCATTCAGAGTAAATATTGGAATTTCATTTCTTAGTAATAAGGATGCTAGAGAAGTTCCTATACTGTAACATTTGCGTTCAGGCAAAAATCATACTTGTTTTGTGACATTTGAATGGCACATGTTCACACAGGCCATGATTTTACAAAATAGTGAA
Organism: Typhlomys cinereus; assembly: GCA_023101885.1. Taxonomy (NCBI): domain Eukaryota; kingdom Metazoa; phylum Chordata; class Mammalia; order Rodentia; family Platacanthomyidae; genus Typhlomys; species Typhlomys cinereus. Next base: position 6,991,053 of record JALPQD010000079.1, read on the forward strand.
CCAAGTGAGGAAGGCTCTGAGTTAAATGTGGCAAATGCACTTCTTTAGGATGTTTCATACAGAAGTTTCTATGTTGTAACTCTTTCTGTTCAGGACGAAATCACACTTGGTTTACGACGTTTCCATGAAACATGTTCATGCATGTCGTTCCCTTCCAAAATAGTGAACCAAGTAAAGAGGACTCTCAGTTATATATGTAGCATGTGCACTTATGTGGCATAAGTATCCTGCACAGGGTTCTAGACTGTAAAACTTTGTATTCTGGAGAAAACATCATTTGTTTTGTGCTGATTCTACCAACGATGTTCCCTTCCAAAATAGTGAACCAAGTGAAGAGGACTCACAGTTATATTTGTAGCATGTGCACTTGTTTGGGATAAGTATCCTACACAGGGTTCTAGACGTAGCATGTGCAAATGTTTGGGATAAGTATCCTTCACAGGGTTCTAGACTGTAAAACTTTGTATTCTGGAGAAAACAACACTTGTTTTGTGCTGATTCTACCAACGATATTCAGTCTTGTACTGAGCTTGAAAATAGTGACCACGAGAAGACGCGTCAAATTCACATGTTTCACTTTCTCTTCTCAGTGATAAGAATCCTGTAGATGTTCCTACCTTGTAACTTTTTATGTTCAGGAGAAATTCATACTGGTTTTGTGACGTTTTCATGGAATATGTTCACTCAGGCCTTGTTTTTCCAAAAGAGTGAACCAAGTGAGGAGGCCTGAGAGTCAAATGTTGGAGGTGCACTTCTTAGGGATACGTATCCTACAGAAGATTCTATAGTGTTACACTTTGTGTTCAGGAGAAGATCACACTTGTTTAGGCACATTCGCATATAACATGTTCCCGCAGGCCTTGATTATCCTAAAGAGTGAAACAACTGCGGAGGATTCAGAGTAAATGTTGGAATTTCACTTCTTAGTAAAAAGGATCCTAGAGAAGTTCCTATACTGTAACATTTGCGTTCAGGCGAAAATCATACTTGTTTTGTGACATTTGAATGGCACATGTTCACACAGGCCATGATTTTACAAAATAGTGAACCAAGTGAGGAGGACTCTGAGTTAAATGTGGCAAATGCACTTCTTTAGGATGTTTCATACAGAAGTTTCTATGTTGTAACTCTTTCTGTTCAGGATGAAATCACACTTGGTTTACGACGTTTCCATGAAACATGTTCATGCATGTCGTTCCCTTCCAAAATAGTGAACCAAGTAAAGAGGACTCTCAGTTATATATGTAGCATGTGCACTTATTTGGCATAAGTATCCTGCACAGGGTTCTAGACTGTAAAACTTTGTATTCTGGAGAAAATAACACTTGTTTTGTGCTGATTCTACCAACGATGTTCCCTTCCAAAATAGTGAACCAAGTGAAGAGGACTCACAGTTATATTTGTAGCATGTGCACTTGTTTGGGATAAGTATCCTACACAGGGTTCTAGACTGAAAAACTTTGTATTCTGGAGAAAACAAAACTTGTTTTGTGCTGATTCTACCAACGATATTCAGTCTTGTAATGAGCTTGAAAATAGTGTCCACGAGAGGACGCGTCAAATTCACATGTTTCACTTTCTCTTCTCAGTGGTAAGAATCCTGTATATGTTCCCACGTTGTAACATTTTAAGTTCAGGAGAAATTCACACTAGTTTTGTGACGTTTTCATGGAATATGTTCACGCAGGCCTTGATTTTCCAAAAGAGTGAACCAAGTGAGGAGGACTGAGAGTCAAATGTTGGAGGTGCACTTCTTAGGGATAAGTATCCTACAGAAGATTCTATAGTGTTACACTTTGTGTTCAGGAGAAGATCACACTTGTTTAGGCACATTCGCATATAACATGTTCCCGCAGGCCTTGATTATCCTAAAGAGTGAAACAACTGCGGAGGATTCAGAGTAAATGTTGGAATTTCACTTCTTAGTAATAAGGATCCTAGAGAAGTTCCTATACTGTAACATTTCCGTTCAGGCGAAAATCATACTTGTTTTGTGACATTTGAATGGCCCATGTTCACACAGGCCATGATTTTACAAAATAGTGAACCAAGTGAGGAGGACTCTGAGTTAAATGTGGCAAATGCACTTCTTTAGGATAAGTTTCATACAGAAGTTTCTATGTTGTAACTCTTTCTGTTCAGGATGAAATCACACTTGGTTTACGACGTTTCCAGGAAATATGTTCATGCATGTCCTTCCCTTCCAAAATAGTGAACCAAGTAAAGAGGACTCTCAGTTATATATGTAGCATGTGCACTTGTTTGGCATAAGTATCCTACACAGGGTTCTAGACTGTAAAACTTTGTATTCTGGAGAAAACAACATTTGTTTTGTGCTGATTCTACCAACGATGTTCCCTTCCAAAATAGTGAATCAAGTGAAGAGGACTCACAGTTATATTTGTAGCATGTGCACCTGTTTGGGATAAGTATCCTACACAGGGTTCTAGACTGAAAAACTTTGTATTCTGGAGAAAACAACACTTGTTTTGTGCTGATTCTACCAACGATATTCAGTCTTGTAATGAGCTTGAAAATAGTGTCCACGAGAGGACGCGTCAAATTCACATGTTTCACTTTCTCTTCTCAGTGGTAAGAATCCTGTATAGGTTCCCATGTTGTAACATTTTAAGTTCAGGAGAAATTCACACTAGTTTTGTGACGTTTTCATGGAATATGTTCACGCAGGCATTGATTTTCCAAAAGAGTGAACCAAGTGAGGAGGACTGAGAGTCAAATGTTGGAGGTGCACTTCTTAGGGATAAGTATCCTACAGAAAATTCTATAGTGTTACACTTTGTGTTCAGGAGAAGATCACACTTGTTTAGGCAGATTCGCATATAACATGTTCCCGCAGGCCTTGATTACCCTAAAGAGTGAAACAACTGCGGAGGATTCAGAGTAAATGTTGGAATTTCACTTCTTAGTAATAAGGATCCTAGAGAAGTTCCTATACTGTAACATTTGCGTTCAGGCGAAAATCATACTTGTTTGGTGACATTTGAATGGCACATGTTCACACAGGCCATGATTTTACAAAATAGTGAAACAAGTGAGGAGGACTCTGAGTTAAATGTGGCAAATGCACTTCTTTAGGATAAGTTTCATACAGAAGTTTCTACGTTGTAACTCTTTCTGTTCAAGACGAAATCACACTTGGTTTACGACGTTTCCATGAAACATGTTCATGCATGTCGTTTCCTTCCAAAATAGTGAACCATGTGAAGAGGACTCTCAGTTATATATGTAGCATGTGCACTTATTTGTCATAAGTATCCTGCACAGGGTTCTAGACTGTAAAACTTTGTATTCTGGAGAAAACAACATTTGTTTTGTGCTGATTCTACCAACGATGTTCCCTTTCAAAATAGTGTATCAAGTGAAGAGGACTCACAGTTATATTTGTAGCATGTGCACTTGTTTGGGATAAGTATCCTACACAGGGTTCTAGACGTAGCATGTGCACTTGTTTGGGATAAGTATCCTACACAGGATTCTAGACGTAGCATGTGCACTTGTTTGGGATAAGTATCCTACACAGGGTTCTAGACTGTAAAACTTTGTATTCTGGAGAAAACACTTGTTTTGTGCTGATTCTTCCAACGATATTCAGTCTTGTACTGAGCTTGAAAATAGTGACCACGAGAAGACGCGTCAATTTCACATGTTTCACTTTCTCTTCTCAGTGATAAGAATCCTGTATATGTTCCTACCTTGTAACTTTTTATGTTCAGGAGAAATTCATACTGGTTTTGTGACGTTTTCATAGCCTTGATTTTCCAAAAGAGTGAACCAAGTGAGGAGGCCTGAGAGTCAAATGTTGGAGGTGCACTTCTTAGGGATAAGTATCCTACAGAAGATTCTATAGTGTTACACTTTGTGTTCAGGAGAAGATCACACTTGTTTAAGCACATTCGCATATAACATGTTCCCGCAGGCCTTGATTATCCTAAGGAGTGAAACAACTGCGGAGGATTCAGAGTAAATGTTGGAATTTCACTTCTTAGTAATAAGGATCCTAGAGAAGTTCCTATACTGTAACATTTGCGTTCAGGCGAAAATCATACTTGTTTTGTGACATTTGAATGGCACATGTTCACACAGGCCATGATTTTACAAAATAGTGAACCAAGTGAGGAGGACTCTGAGTTAAATGTGGCAAATGCACTTCTTTAGGATAAGTTTCATACAGAAGTTTCTATGTTGTAACTCTTTCTGTTCAGGACGAAATCACACTTGGTTTACGACGTTTCCATGAAACATGTTCATGCATGTCGTTCCCTTCCAAAATAGTGAACCAAGTAAAGAGGACTCTCAGTTATATATGTAGCATGTGAACTTGTTTGGGATAAGTATCCTACACAGGGTTCTAGACTGTAAAACTTTGTATTCTGGAGAAAACAACACTTGTTTTGTGCTGATTCTACCAACGATGTTCCCTTCCAAAATAGTGAACCAAGTGAAGAGGACTCACAGTTATATTTGTAGCATGTGCACTTGTTTGGGATAAGTATCCTACACAGGGTTCTAGACTGAAAAACTTTGTATTCTGGAGAAAACAACACTTGTTTTGTGCTGATTCTACCAACGATATTCCCTTCCAAAATAGTGAACCAAGTGAAGAGGACTCACAGTTATAATTGTAGCATGTGCACTTGTTTGGCATAAGTATCCTACACAGGGTTCTAGACTGAAAAACTTTGTATTCTTCAGAAAACAACACTTGTTTTGTGCTGATTCTACCAACGATATTCAGTCTTGTTATGAGCTTGAAAATAGTGACCACGAGAAGACGCGTCAAATTCACGTTTCACTTTCTCTTCTCAGTGATAAGAGTCCTGTAGATGTTCCTACCTTGTAACTTTTTATGTTCAGGAGAAATTCATACTGGTTTTGTGACGTTTTCATGGAATATGTTCACTCAGGCCTTGATTTTCCAAAAGAGTGAACCAAGTGAGGAGGCCTGAGAGTCAAATGTTGGAGGTGCACTTCTTAGGGATAAGTATCCTACAGAAGATTCTATAGTGTTACACTTTGTGTTCAGGAGAAGATCACACTTGTTTAGGCACATTCGCATATAACATGTTCCCGCAGGCCTTGATTATCCTAAAGAGTGAAACAACTGCGGAGCATTCAGAGTAAATATTGGAATTTCATTTCTTAGTAATAAGGATGCTAGAGAAGTTCCTATACTGTAACATTTGCGTTCAGGCAAAAATCATACTTGTTTTGTGACATTTGAATGGCACATGTTCACACAGGCCATGATTTTACAAAATAGTGAACCAAGTGAGGAAGACTCTGAGTTAAATGTGGCAAATGCACTTCTTTAGGATGTTTCATACAGAAGTTTCTATGTTGTAACTCTTTCTGTTCAGGACGAAATCACACTTGGTTTACGACGTTTCCATGAAACATGTTCATGCATGTCGTTCCCTTCCAAAATAGTGAACCAAGTAAAGAGGACTCTCAGTTATATATGTAGCATGTGCACTTATGTGGCATAAGTATCCTGCACAGGGTTCTAGACTGTAAAACTTTGTATTCTGGAGAAAACATCATTTGTTTTGTGCTGATTCTACCAACGATGTTCCCTTCCAAAATAGTGAACCAAGTGAAGAGGACTCACAGTTATATTTGTAGCATGTGCACTTGTTTGGGATAAGTATCCTACACAGGGTTCTAGACGTAGCATGTGCAAATGTTTGGGATAAGTATCCTTCACAGGGTTCTAGACTGTAAAACTGTATTCTGGAGAAAACAACACTTGTTTTGTGCTGATTCTACCAACGATATTCAGTCTTGTACTGAGCTTGAAAATAGTGACCACGAGAAGACGCGTCAAATTCACATGTTTCACTTTCTCTTCTCAGTGATAAGAATCCTGTAGATGTTCCTACCTTGTAACTTTTTATGTTCAGGAGAAATTCATACTGGTTTTGTGACGTTTTCATGGAATATGTTCACGCAGGCCTTGATTTTCCAAAAGAGTGAACCAAGTGAGGAGGACTGAGAGTCAAATGTTAGAGTTGCACTTCTTAGGGATAAGTATCCTACAGAAGATTCTATAGTGTTACACTTTGTGTTCAGGAGAAGATCACACTTGTTTAGGCACATTCGCATATAATATGTTCCCGCAGGCCTTGATTATCCTAAAGAGTGAAACAACTGCGGAAGATTCAGAGTAAATGTTGGAATTTCACTTCTTAGTAATAAGGATGATAGAGAAGTTCCTATACTGTAACATTTGCGTTCAGGCGAAAATCATACTTGTTTGGTGACATTTGAATGGCACATGTTCACACAGGCCATGATTTTACAAAATAGTGAACCAAGTGAGGAGGACTCTGAGTTAAATGTGGCAAATGCACTTCTTTAGGATAAGTTTCATACAGAAGTTTCTATGTTGTAACTCTTTCTGTTCAGGACGAAATCACACTTGGTTTACGACGTTTCCATGAAACATGTTCATGCATGTCGTTCCCTTCCAAAATAGTGAACCAAGTAAAGAGGACTCTCAGTTATATATGTAGCATGTGCACTTATTTGGCATAAGTATCCTGCACAGGGTTCTAGACTGTAAAACTTTGTATTCTGGAGAAAACATCATTTGTTTTGTGCTGATTCTACCAACGATGTTCCCTCCAAAATAGTGAACCAAGTGAAGAGGACTCACAGTTATATTTGTAGCATGTGCACTTGTTTGGGATAAGTATCCTACACAGGGTTCCAGACTGTAAAACTTTGTATTCTGGAGTAAACAACACTTGTTTTGTGCTGAGTCTACCAACGATATTCAGTCTTGTAATGAGCTTGAAAATAGTGACCACGAGAGGACGCGTCAAATTCACGTTTCACTTTCGCTTCTCAGTGATAAGAATCCTAGAGATGTTCCTACGTTGTAACTTTTTATGTTCAGGAGAAATTCACACTGGGTATGTGACGATTTCAGGGAATAAGTTCACGCAGGCCTTGATTTTCCAAAAGAGTGAAACAAGTGAGGAGGACTGAGAGTCAAATGTTGGAGGTGCACTTCTTAGGGACAAGTATCCTACAGAAGATTCTATAGTGTTACACTTTGTGTTCAGGATAAGATCACACTTGTTTAGGCACATTCGCATATAACATGTTCCCGCAGGCCTTGATTATCCTAAAGAGTGAAACAACTACGGAGGATGCACAGTAAATGTTGGAATTTCACTTCTTAGTAATAAGGATGCTAGAGAAGTTCCTATACTGTAACATTTGCGTTCAGGCGAAAATCATACTTGTTTTGTGACATTTGAATGGCACATGTTCACACAGGCCATGATTTTACAAAATAGTGAACCAAGTGAGGAGGACTCTGAGTTAAATGTGGCAAATGCACTTCTTTAGGATAAGTTTCATACAGAAGTTTCTATGTTGTAACTCTTTCTGTTCAGGACGAAACCACACTTGGTTTACGACGTTTCCATGAAACATGTTCATGCATGTCGTTCCCTTCCAAAATAGTGAACCAAGGGAAGAGGACTCTCAGTTATATATGCATAAGTATCCTGCACAGGGTTCTAGACTGTAAAACTTTGTATTCTGGAGAAAACAACATTTGTTTTGTGCTGATTCTACCAACGATGTTCCCTTCCAAAATAGTGAACCAAGTTAAGAGGACTCACAGTTATATTTGTAGCATGTGCACTTGTTTGGGATAAGTATCCTACACAGGGTTCTAGACTGTAAAACTTTGTATTCTGGACAAAACAACACTTGTTTTGTGCTGATTCTACCAACGATGTTCCCTTCCAAAATAGTGAACCAAGTGAAGAGGACTCACAGTTATATTTGTAGCATGTGCACTTGTTTGGGATAAGTATCCTACACAGGGTTCTAGACTGAAAAACTTTGTATTCTGGAGAAAACAAAACTTGTTTTGTGCTGATTCTACCAACAATATTCAGTCTTGTAATGAGCTTGAAAATAGTGTCCACGAGAGGACGCGTCAAATTCCCATGTTTCACTTTCTCTTCTCAGTGATAAGAATCCTGTAGATGTTCCCACATTGTAACATTTTAAGTTCAGGAGAAATTCACACTAGTTTTGTGACGTTTTCATGGAATATGTTCACGCAGGCCTTGATTTTCCAAAAGAGTGAACCAAGTGAGGAGGACTGAGAGTCAAATGTTGGAGGTGCACTTCTTAGGGATAAGTATCCTACAGAAGATTCTATAGTGTTACACTTTGTGTTCAGGATAAGATCACACTTGTTTAGGCACATTCGCATATAACATGTTCCCGCAGGCCTTGATTATCCTAAAGAGTGAAACAACTGCGGAGGATTCAGAGTAAATGTTGGAATTTCACTTCTTAGTAATAAGGATGCTAGAGAAGTTCCTATACAGTAACATTTCCATTCAGGCGAAAATCACACTTGTTTTGTGACATTTGAATGGCACATGTTCACACAGGCCATGATTTTACAAAATAGTGAACCAAGTGAGGAGGACTCTGAGTTAAATGTGGCAAATGCACTTCTTTAGGATAAGTTTCATATAGAAGTTTCTATGTTGTAACTCGTTCTGTTCAGGACGAAATCACACTTGGTTTACGACGTTTCCATGAAACATGTTCATGCATGTCGTTCCCTTCCAAAATAGTGAACCAAGTGTAGAGGACTCTCAGTTATATATGTAGCATGTGCACTTATTTGGCATAAGTATCCTGCACAGGGTTCTAGACTGTAAAACTTTGTATTCTGGAGAAAACATCATTTGTTTTGTGCTGATTCTACCAACGATGTTCCCTCCAAAATAGTGAACCAAGTGAAGAGGACTCACAGTTATATTTATAGCATGTGCACTTGTTTGGGATAAGTATCCTACACAGGGTTCTAGACGTAGCATGTGCACTTGTTTGGGATAAGTATCCTACACAGGGTTCTAGACTGTAAAACTTTGTATTCTGGAGAAAAAAACATTTATTTTGTGCATATTCTACCAACGATATTCATTCTTGTACTGAGCGTGAAAATACTGACCACGAGAAGACGCGTCAAATTCACATGTTTCACTTTCTCTTCTCAGTGATAAGAATCCTGTAGATGTTCCTACCTTGTAACTTTTTATGTTCAGGAGAAATTCATACTGGTTTTGTGACGTTTTCATGGAATATGTTCACGCAGGCCTTGATTTTCCAAAAGAGTGAACCAAGTGAAGAGGACTGAGAGTCAAATGTTGGAGGTGCACTTCTTAGGGATAAGTATCCTACAGAAGATTCTATAGTGTTACACTTTGTGTTCAGGATAAGATCACACTTGTTTAGGCACATTCGCATATAACATGTTCCCGCAGGCCTTGATTATCCTAAAGAGTGAAACAACTGCGGAGGATTCAGAGTAAATGTTGGAATTTCACTTCTTAGTAATAAGGATGCTAGAGAAGTTCCTATACAGTAACATTTCCATTCATGCGAAAATCACACTTGTTTTGTGACATTTGAATGGCACATGTTCACACAGGCCATGATTTTACAAAATAGTGAACCAAGTGAGGAGGACTCTGAGTTAAATGTGGCAAATGCACTTCTTTAGGATAAGTTTCATATAGAAGTTTCTATGTTGTAACTCGTTCTGTTCAGGACGAAATCACACTTGGTTTACGACGTTTCCATGAAACATGTTCATGCATGTCGTTCCCTTCCAAAATAGTGAACCAAGTGTAGAGGACTCTCAGTTATATATGTAGCATGTGCACTTATTTGGCATAAGTATCCTGCACAGGGTTCTAGACTGTAAAACTTTGTATTCTGGAGAAAACATCATTTGTTTTGTGCTGATTCTACCAACGATGTTCCCTCCAAAATAGTGAACCAAGTGAAGAGGACTCACAGTTATATTTATAGCATGTGCACTTGTTTGGGATAAGTATCCTACACAGGGTTCTAGACGTAGCATGTGCACTTGTTTGGGATAAGTATCCTACACAGGGTTCTAGACTGTAAAACTTTGTATTCTGGAGAAAAAAACATTTATTTTGTGCATATTCTACCAACGATATTCATTCTTGTACTGAGCGTGAAAATACTGACCACGAGAAGACGCGTCAAATTCACATGTTTCACTTTCTCTTCTCAGTGATAAGAATCCTGTAGATGTTCCTACCTTGTAACTTTTTATGTTCAGGAGAAATTCATACTGGTTTTGTGACGTTTTCATGGAATATGTTCACGCAGGCCTTGATTTTCCAAAAGAGTGAACCAAGTGAATAGGACTGAGAGTCAAATGTTGGAGGTGCACTTCTTAGGGATAAGTATCCTACAGAAGATTCTATAGTGTTACACTTTGTGTTCAGGATAAGATCACACTTGTTTAGGCACATTCGCATATAACATGTTCCCGCAGGCCTTGATTATCCTAAAGAGTGAAACAACTGCGGAGGATTCAGAGTAAATGTTGGAATTTCACTTCTTAGTAATAAGGATGCTAGAGAAGTTCTTATACTGTAACATTTGCGTTCAGGCGAAAATCACACTTGTTTTGTGACATTTGAATGGCACATGTTCACACAGGCCATGATTTTACAAAATAGTGAACCAAGTGAGGAGGACTCTGAGTTAAATGTGGCAAATGCACTTCTTTAGGATAAGTTTCATACAGAAGTTTCTATGTTGTAACTCTTTCTGAGCAGGACGAAATCACACTTGGTTTACGACGTTTCCATGAAACATGTTCATGCATGTCGTTCCCTTCCAAAATAGTGAACCAAGGGAAGAGGACTCTCAGTTATATATGTAGCATGTGCACTTATTTGGCATAAGTATCCTGCACAGGGTTCTAGAGTGTAAAACTTTGTATTCTGGAGAAAACACCATTTGTTTTGTGCTCATTCTACCAACGATGTTCCCTTCCAAAATAGTGAACCAAGTGAAGAGGACTCACAGTTATATTTGTAGCATGTGCACTTGTTTGGGATAAGTATCCTACACAGGGTTCTAGACTGTAAAACTTTGTATTCTGGAGAAAACAACACTTGTTTTGTGCTGATTCTAGCAACGATGTTCCCTTCAAAAATAGTGAACCAAGTGAAGAGGACTCACAGTTATATTTGTAGCATGTGCACTTGTTTGGGATAAGTATCCTACACAGGGTTCTAGACTGTAAAAGTTTGTATTCTGGAGAAAACAACACTTGTTTTGTGCTGACTCTACCAACGATATTCAGTCTTGTAATGAGCTTGAAAAGAGTGATCATGAGAGGTCGGGTCATAGTAACATGTTTCACTTTCTCTTCTCAGTGATAAGAATCCTGTCGATGTTCCTATGTTGTAACTTTTTATGTTCAGATGAAATTCACACTGGTTTTGTGACGTTTTCATTTAATATGTTCACGCAGGCCTTGATTTTCCAAAAGAGTGAACCAAGTGAGGAAGACTGAGAGTCAAATGTTGGAGGTGCACTTCTTAGGGATAAGTATCCTACAGAAGATTCTATAGTGTTACACTTTGTGTTCAGGAGAAGATCATACTTGTTTAGGCACATTCGCATATAACATGTTCCCGCAGGCCTTGATTATCCTAAAGAGTGAAAAAAATGCGGAGGATTCAGAGTAAATGTTGGAATTTCACTTCTTAGTAATAAGGATCCTAGAGAAGTTCCTATACTGTAACATTTCCGTTCAGGCGAAAATCATACTTGTTTTGTGACATTTGAATGGCACATGTTCACACAGGCCACGATTTTACAAAATAGTGAACCAAGTGAGGAGGACTCTGAGTTAAATGTGGCAAATGCACTTCTTTAGGATAAGTTTCATACAGAAGTTTCTATGTTGTAACTCTTTCTGTTCAGGACGAAATCACACTGGTTTACGACGTTTCCATGAAACATGTTCATGCATGTCGTTCCCTTCCACAATAGTGAACCAAGGGAAGAGGACTCTCAGTTATATATGTAGCATGTGCACTTATTTGGCATAAGTATCCTGCACAGGGTTCTAGACTGTAAAACTTTGTATTCTGGAGAAAAGAACACTTGTTTTGTGCTGATTCTACCAACAATATTCAGTCTTGTAATGAGCTTGAAAATAGTGTCCACGAGAGGACGCGTCAAATTCACATGTTTCACTTTCTCTTCTCAGTGATAAGAATCCTGTAGATGTTCCCACGTTGTAACATTTTAAGTTCAGGAGAAATTCACACTAGTTTTTTCACGTTTTCATGGAATATGTTCACGCTGGCCTTGATTTTCCAAAAGAGTGAACCAAGTGAGGAGGACGGAGAGTCAAATGTTAGAGGTGCACTTCTTAGGGATAAGTATCCTACAGAGGATTCTATAGTGTTACACTCTGTGTTCAGGAGAAGATCATACTTGTTTAGGCACATTCGCATATAACATGTTCCCGTAGGCCTTGATTATCCTAAAGAGTGAAACAACTGTGGAGGATTCAGAGTAAATGTTGGAATTTCACTTCTTAGTAATAAGCATCCTAGAGAAGTTCCTATACTGTAACATTTGCGTTCAGTCGAAAATCATACTTGTTTTGTGACATTTGAATGGCACATGTTCACACAGGCCACGATTTTACAAATAGTGAACCAAGTGAGGAGGACTCTGAGTTAAATGTGGCAAATGCACTTCTTTAGGATAAGTTTCATACGGAAGTTTCTATGTTGTAACTCTTTCTGTTCAGGACGAAATCACACTTGGTTTACGACGTTTCCATGAAACATGTTCATGCATGTCGTTCCCTTCCAAAATAGTGAACCACTTGAACAGGACTCTCAGTTATATATGTAGCATGTGCACTTATTTGGCATAAGTATCCTGCACAGGGTTCTAGACTGTAAAACTTTGTATTCTGGAGAAAACAACACTTGTTTTGTGCTGATTCTACCAACGATGTTCCCTTCCAAAATAGTGAACCAAGTGAAGAGGACTCACAGTTATATTTGTAGCATGTGCACTTGTTTGGGATAAGTATCCTACACAGGGTTCTAGACTGTAAAAGTTTGTATTCTGGAAAAAACAACACTTGTTTTGTGCTGACTCTACCAACGATATTCAGTCTTGTAATGAGCTTGAAAATAGTGACCACGAGAGGACTCGTCAAATTCACATGTTTCACTTTCTCCGCTCAGTGATAAGAATCCTGTAGATGTTCCTATGTTGTAACTTTTTATGTTCATGAGAAATTCACACTGGTTTTTTGTCGTTTTCATGGAATATGTTCACGCAGGCCTTGATTTTCCAAAAGAGTGAACCAAGAGAGGAGGACTGCGAGTCAAATGTTGGAGGTGCACTTCTTAGGGATAAGTATCCTACAGAAGATTCTATAGTGTTACACTTTGTGTTCAGGAGAAGATCATACTTGTTTAGGCACATTCGCATATAACATGTTCCCGCAGGCCTTGATTATCCTAAAGAGTGAAACAACTGCGGAGGATTCAGAGTAAATGTTGGAATTTCACTTCTTAGTAATAAGGATCCTAGAGAAGTTCCTATACTGTAACATTTCCGTTCAGGTGAAAATCATACTTGTTTTGTGACATTTGAATGGCACATGTTCACACAGGCCATGATTTTACAAAATAGTGAACCAAGTGAGGAGGACTCTGAGTTAAATGTGGCAAATGCACTTCTTTAGGATAAGTTTCATACAGAAGTTTCTATGTTGTAACTCTGTTCAGGACGAAATCACACTTGGTTTTCGACGTTTCCATGAAACATGTTCATGCATGTCGTTCCCTTCCAAAATAGTGAACCAAGGGAAGAGGACTCTCAGTTATATATGTAGCATGTGCACTTATTTGGCATAAGTATCCTGCACAGGGTTCTAGACTGTAAAACTTTGTATTCTGGAGAAAACAACATTTGTTTTGTGCTGATTCTACCAACGATGTTCCCTTCCAAAATAGTGAACCAAGTGAAGAGGACTCACAGTTATATTTGTAGCATGTGCACTTGTTTGGGATAAGTATCCTACACAGGGTTCTAGACTGTAAAACTTTGTATTCTGGACAAAACAACACTTGTTTTGTGCTGATTCTACCAACAATATTCAGTCTTGTAATGAGCTTGAAAATAGTGTCCACGAGAGGACGCGTCAAATTCACATGTTTCACTTTCTCTTCTCAGTGATAAGAATCCTGTAGATGTTCCCACATTGTAACATTTTAAGTTCAGGAGAAATTCACACTAGTTTTGTGACGTTTTCATGGAATATGTTCACGCAGGCCTTGATTTTCCAAAACAGTGAACCAAGTGAGGAGGACTGAGAGTCAAATGTTGGAGGTGCACTTCTTAGGGATAAGTATCCTACAGAAGATTCTATAGTGTTACACTTTGTGTTCAGGAGAAGATCACACTTGTTTAGGCACATTCGCATATAACATGTTCCCGCAGGCCTTGATTATCCTAAAGAGTGAAACAACTGCGGAGGATTCAGAGTAAATGTTGGAATTTCACTTCTTAGTAAAAAGGATCCTAGAGAAGTTCCTATACTGTAACATTTGCGTTCAGGCGAAAATCATACTTGTTTTGTGACATTTGAATGGCACATGTTCACACAGGCCACGATTTTACAAAATAGTGAACCAAGTGAGGAGGACTCTGAGTTAAATGTGGCAAATGCACTTCTTTAGGATAAGTTTCATACGGAAGTTTCTATGTTGTAACTCTTTCTGTTCAGGACGAAATCACACTTGGTTTACGACGTTTCCATGAAACATGTTCATGCATGTCGTTCCCTTCCAAAATAGTGAACCACTTGAACAGGACTCTCAGTTATATATGTAGCATGTGCACTTATTTGGCATAAGTATCCTGCACAGGGTTCTAGACTGTAAAACTTTGTATTCTGGAGAAAACAACACTTGTTTTGTGCTGATTCTACCAACGATGTTCCCTTCCAAAATAGTGAACCAAGTGAAGAGGACTCACAGTTATATTTGTAGCATGTGCACTTGTTTGGGATAAGTATCCTACACAGGGTTCTAGACTGTAAAAGTTTGTATTCTGGAAAAAACAACACTTGTTTTGTGCTGACTCTACCAACGATATTCAGTCTTGTAATGAGCTTGAAAATAGTGACCACGAGAGGACTCGTCAAATTCACATGTTTCACTTTCTCCGCTCAGTGATAAGAATCCTGTAGATGTTCCTATGTTGTAACTTTTTATGTTCATGAGAAATTCACACTGGTTTTTTGTCGTTTTCATGGAATATGTTCACGCAGGCCTTGATTTTCCAAAAGAGTGAACCAAGAGAGGAGGACTGAGAGTCAAATGTTGGAGGTGCACTTCTTAGGGATAAGTATCCTACAGAAGATTCTATAGTGTTACACTTTGTGTTCAGGAGAAGATCATACTTGTTTAGGCACATTCGCATATAACATGTTCCCGCAGGCCTTGATTATCCTAAAGAGTGAAACAACTGCGGAGGATTCAGAGTAAATGTTGGAATTTCACTTCTTAGTAATAAGGATCCTAGAGAAGTTCCTATACTGTAACATTTCCGTTCAGGTGAAAATCATACTTGTTTTGTGACATTTGAATGGCACATGTTCACACAGGCCATGATTTTACAAAATAGTGAACCAAGTGAGGAGGACTCTGAGTTAAATGTGGCAAATGCACTTCTTTAGGATAAGTTTCATACAGAAGTTTCTATGTTGTAACTCTGTTCAGGACGAAATCACACTTGGTTTTCGACGTTTCCATGAAACATGTTCATGCATGTCGTTCCCTTCCAAAATAGTGAACCAAGGGAAGAGGACTCTCAGTTATATATGTAGCATGTGCACTTATTTGGCATAAGTATCCTGCACAGGGTTCTAGACTGTAAAACTTTGTATTCTGGAGAAAACAACATTTGTTTTGTGCTGATTCTACCAACGATGTTCCCTTCCAAAATAGTGAACCAAGTGAAGAGGACTCACAGTTATATTTGTAGCATGTGCACTTGTTTGGGATAAGTATCCTACACAGGGTTCTAGACGTAGCATGTGCACTTGTTTGGGATAGGTATCCTACACAGGGTTCTAGACTGTAAAACTTTGTATTCTGGAGAAAACAACATTTATTTTGTGCAGATTCTACCAACGATATTCATTCTTGTACTGAGCGTGAAAATACTGACCACGAGAAGACGCGTCAAATTCACATGTTTCACTTTCTCTTCTCAGTGATAAGAATCCTTTAGATGTTCCTACCTTGTAACTTTTTATATTCAGGAGAAATTCATACTGGTTTTGTGACGTTTTCATGGAATATGTTCACGCAGGCCTTGATTTTCCGAAAGAGTGAACCAAGTAAGGAGGACTGAGAGTCAAATGTTGGAGGTGCACTTCTTAGGGATAAGTATCCTACAGAAGATTCTATAGTGTTACACTTTGTGTTCAGGAGAAGATCACACTTGTTTAGGCACATTCGCATATAACATGTTGCCGCAGGCCTTGATTATCCTAAAGAGTGAAACAACTGCGGAGGATTCAGAGTAAATGTTGGAATTTCACTTCTTAGTAATAAGGATGCTAGAGAAGTTCCTATACAGTAATATATGCATTCAGGCGAAAATCACACTTGTTTTGTGACATTTGAATGGCACATGTTCACACAGGCCATGATTTTACAAAATAGTGAACCAAGTGAGGAGGACTCTGAGTTAAATGTGGCAAATGCACTTCTTTAGGATAAGTTTCATACAGAAGTTTCTATGTTGTAACTCGTCCTGTTCAGGACAAAATCACACTTGGTTTACGACGTTTCCATGAAACATGTTCATGCATGTCATTCCCTTCCAAAATAGTGAACCAAGGGAAGAGGACTCTCAGTTATATATGTAGCATGTGCACTTATTTGGCATAAGTATCCTGCACAGGGTTCTAGACTGTAAAACTTTGTATTCTGGAGAAAACATCATTTGTTTTGTGCTGATTCTACCAACGATGTTCCCTCCAAAATAGTGAACCAAGTGAAGAGGACTCACAGTTATATTTGTAGCATGTGCACTTGTTTGGGATAAGTATCCCACACAGGGTTCTAGACGTAGCATGTGCACTTGTTTGGGATAAGTATCCTACACAGGGTTCTAGACTGTAAAACTTTGTATTCTGGAGAAAAAACCATTTATTTTGTGCAGATTCTACCAACGATATTCATTCTTGTACTGAGCGTGAAAATACTGACCACGAGAAGACGCGTCAAATTCACATGTTTAACTTTCTCTTCTCAGTGATAAGAATCCTGTAGATGTTCCTACCTTGTAACTTTTTATGTTCAGGAGAAATTCATACTGGTTTTGTGACGTTTACATGGAATATGTTCACGCAGGCCTTGATTTTCCAAAAGAGTGAACCAAGTGAAGAGGACTGAGAGTCAAATGTTGGAGGTGCACTTCTTAGGGATAAGTATCCTACAGAAGATTCTATAGTGTTACACTTTGTGGTCAGGAGAAGATCACACTTGTTTAGGCACATTCGCATATAACATGTTCCCGCAGGCCTTGATTATCCTAAAGAGTGAAACAACTGCGGAGGATTCAGAGTAAATGTTGGAATTTCACTTCTTAGTAATAAGGATGCTAGAGAAGTTCCTATACTGTAACATTTGCGTTCAGGCGAAAATCACACTTGTTTTGTGACATTTGAATGGCACATGTTCACACAGGCCATGATTTTACAAAATAGTGAACCAAGTGAGGAGGACTCTGAGTTAAATGTGGCAAATGCACTTCTTTAGGATAAGTTTCATACAGAAGTTTCTATGTTGTAACTCTTTCTGAGCAGGACGAAATCACACTTGGTTTACGACGTTTCCATGAAACATGTTCATGCATGTCGTTCCCTTCCAAAATAGTGAACCAAGGGAAGAGGACTCTCAGTTATATATGTAGCATGTGCACTTATTTGGCATAAGTATCCTGCACAGGGTTCTAGAGTGTAAAACTTTGTATTCTGGAGAAAACACCATTTGTTTTGTGCTCATTCTACCAACGATGTTCCCTTCAAAAATAGTGAACCAAGTGAAGAGGACTCACAGTTATATTTGTAGCATGTGCACTTGTTTGGGATAAGTATCCTACACAGGGTTCTAGACTGTAAAAGTTTGTATTCTGGAGAAAACAACACTTGTTTTGTGCTGACTCTACCAACGATATTCAGTCTTGTAATGAGCTTGAAAAGAGTGATCATGAGAGGTCGGGTCATAGTAACATGTTTCACTTTCTCTTCTCAGTGATAAGAATCCTGTCGATGTTCCTATGTTGTAACTTTTTATGTTCAGATGAAATTCACACTGGTTTTGTGACGTTTTCATGGAATATTTTCACGCAGGCCTTGATTTTCCAAAAGAGTGAACCAAGTGAGGAAGACTGAGAGTCAAATGTTGGAGGTGCACTTCTTAGGGATAAGTATCCTACAGAAGATTCTATAGTGTTACACTTTGTGTTCAGGAGAAGATCATACTTGTTTAGGCACATTCGCATATAACATGTTCCCGCAGGCCTTGATTATCCTAAAGAGTGAAAAAAATGCGGAGGATTCAGAGTAAATGTTGGAATTTCACTTCTTAGTAATAAGGATCCTAGAGAAGTTCCTATACTGTAACATTTCCGTTCAGGCGAAAATCATACTTGTTTTGTGACATTTGAATGGCACATGTTCACACAGGCCACGATTTTACAAAATAGTGAACCAAGTGAGGAGGACTCTGAGTTAAATGTGGCAAATGCACTTCTTTAGGATAAGTTTCATACAGAAGTTTCTATGTTGTAACTCTTTCTGTTCAGGACGAAATCACACTGGTTTACGACGTTTCCATGAAACGTGTTCATGCATGTCGTTCCCTTCCACAATAGTGAACCAAGGGAAGAGGACTCTCAGTTATATATGTAGCATGTGCACTTATTTGGCATAAGTATCCTGCACAGGGTTCTAGACTGTAAAACTTTGTATTCTGGAGAAAAGAACACTTGTTTTGTGCTGATTCTACCAACAATATTCAGTCTTGTAATGAGCTTGAAAATAGTGTCCACGAGAGGACGCGTCAAATTCACATGTTTCACTTTCTCTTCTCAGTGATAAGAATCCTGTAGATGTTCCCACGTTGTAACATTTTAAGTTCAGGAGAAATTCACACTAGTTTTTTCACGTTTTCATGGAATATGTTCACGCTGGCCTTGATTTTCCAAAAGAGTGAACCAAGTGAGGAGGACGGAGAGTCAAATGTTAGAGGTGCACTTCTTAGGGATAAGTATCCTACAGAGGATTCTATAGTGTTACACTCTGTGTTCAGGAGAAGATCATACTTGTTTAGGCACATTCGCATATAACATGTTCCCGCAGGCCTTGATTATCCTAAAGAGTGAAACAACTGTGGAGGATTCAGAGTAAATGTTGGAATTTCACTTCTTAGTAATAAGCATCCTAGAGAAGTTCCTATACTGTAACATTTGCGTTCAGTCGAAAATCATACTTGTTTTGTGACATTTGAATGGCACATGTTCACACAGGCCACGATTTTACAAAATAGTGAACCAAGTGAGGAGGACTCTGAGTTAAATGTGGCAAATGCACTTCTTTAGGATAAGTTTCATACGGAAGTTTCTATGTTGTAACTCTTTCTGTTCAGGACGAAATCACACTTGGTTTACGACGTTTCCATGAAACATGTTCATGCATGTCGTTCCCTTCCAAAATAGTGAACCACTTGAACAGGACTCTCAGTTATATATGTAGCATGTGCACTTATTTGGCATAAGTATCCTGCACAGGGTTCTAGACTGTAAAACTTTGTATTCTGGAGAAAACAACACTTGTTTTGTGCTGATTCTACCAACGATGTTCCCTTCCAAAATAGTGAACCAAGTGAAGAGGACTCACAGTTATATTTGTAGCATGTGCACTTGTTTGGGATAAGTATCCTACACAGGGTTCTAGACTGTAAAAGTTTGTATTCTGGAAAAAACAACACTTGTTTTGTGCTGACTCTACCAACGATATTCAGTCTTGTAATGAGCTTGAAAATAGTGACCACGAGAGGACTCGTCAAATTCACATGTTTCACTTTCTCCGCTCAGTGATAAGAATCCTGTAGATGTTCCTATGTTGTAACTTTTTATGTTCATGAGAAATTCACACTGGTTTTTTGTCGTTTTCATGGAATATGTTCACGCAGGCCTTGATTTTCCAAAAGAGTGAACCAAGAGAGGAGGACTGAGAGTCAAATGTTGGAGGTGCACTTCTTAGGGATAAGTATCCTACAGAAGATTCTATAGTGTTACACTTTGTGTTCAGGAGAAGATCACACTTGTTTAGGCACATTCGCATATAACATGTTGCCGCAGGCCTTGATTATCCTAAAGAGTGAAACAACTGCGGAGGATTCAGAGTAAATGTTGGAATTTCACTTCTTAGTAATAAGGATGCTAGAGAAGTTCCTATACAGTAATATATGCATTCAGGTGAAAATCACACTTGTTTTGTGACATTTGAATGGCACATGTTCACACAGGCCATGATTTTACAAAATAGTGAACCAAGTGAGGAGGACTCTGAGTTAAATGTGGCAAATGCACTTCTTTAGGATAAGTTTCATACAGAAGTTTCTATGTTGTAACTCGTTCTGTTCAGGACGAAATCACACTTGGTTTACGACGTTTCCATGAAACATGTTCATGCATGTCATTCCCTTCCAAAATAGTGAACCAAGGGAAGAGGACTCTCAGTTATATATGTAGCATGTGCACTTATTTGGCATAAGTATCCTGCACAGGGTTCTAGACTGTAAAACTTTGTATTCTGGAGAAAACATCATTTGTTTTGTGCTGATTCTACCAACGATGTTCCCTCCAAAATAGTGAACCAAGTGAAGAGGACTCACAGTTATATTTGTAGCATGTGCACTTGTTTGGGATAAGTATCCTACACAGGGTTCTAGACGTAGCATGTGCACTTGTTTGGGATAAGTATCCTACACAGGGTTCTACACTGTAAAACTTTGTAATCTGGAGAAAAAAACATTTATTTTGTGCAGATTCTACCAACGATATTCATTCTTGTACTGAGCGTGAAAATACTGACCACGAGAAGACGCGTCAAATTCACATGTTTAACTTTCTCTTCTCAGTGATAAGAATCCTGTAGATGTTCATACCTTGTAACTTTTTATGTTCAGGAGAAATTCATACTGGTTTTGTGACGTTTTCATGGAATATGTTCACGCAGGCCTTGATTTTCCAAAAGAGTGAACCAAGTGAAGAGGACTGAGAGTCAAATGTTGGAGGTGCACTTCTTAGGGATAAGTATCCTACAGAAGATTCTATAGTGTTACACTTTGTGTTCAGGAGAAGATCACACTTGTTTAGGCACATTCGCATATAACATGTTGCCGCAGGCCTTGATTATCCTAAAGAGTGAAACAACTGCGGAGGATTCAGAGTAAATGTTGGAATTTCACTTCTTAGTAATAAGGATGCTAGAGAAGTTCCTATACAGTAATATATGCATTCAGGTGAAAATCACACTTGTTTTGTGACATTTGAATGGCACATGTTCACACAGGCCATGATTTTACAAAATAGTGAACCAAGTGAGGAGGACTCTGAGTTAAATGTGGCAAATGCACTTCTTTAGGATAAGTTTCATACAGAAGTTTCTATGTTGTAACTCTTTCTGTTCAGGACGAAACCACACTTGGTTTACGACGTTTCCATGAAACATGTTCATGCATGTCGTTCCCTTCCAAAATAGTGAACCAAGGGAAGAGGACTCTCAGTTATATATGTAGCATGTGCACTTATTTGGCATAAGTATCCTGCACAGGGTTCTAGACTGTAAAACTTTGTATTCTGGAGAAAACAACATTTTTTTTGTGCTGATTCTACCAACGATGTTCCCTTCCAAAATAGTGAACCAAGTGAAGAGGACTCACAGTTATATTTGTAGCATGTGCACTTGTTTGGGATAAGTATCCTACACAGGGTTCTAGACTGTAAAACTTTGTATTCTGGACAAAACAACACTTGTTTTGTGCTGATTCTACCAACAATATTCAGTCTTGTAATGAGCTTGAAAATAGTGTCCACGAGAGGACGCGTCAAATTCACATGTTTCACTTTCTCTTCTCAGTGATAAGAATCCTGTAGATGTTCCCACATTGTAACATTTTAAGTTCAGGAGAAATTCACACTAGTTTTGTGACGTTTTCATGGAATATGTTCACGCAGGCCTTGATTTTCCAAAAGAGTGAACCAAGTGAGGAGGACTGAGAGTCAAATGTTGGAGGTGCACTTCTTAGGGATAAGTATCCTACAGAAGATTCTATAGTGTTACACTTTGTGGTCAGGAGAAGATCACACTTGTTTAGGCACATTCGCATATAACATGTTCCCGCAGGCCTTGATTATCCTAAAGAGTGAAACAACTGCGGAGGATTCAGAGTAAATGTTGGAATTTCACTTCTTAGTAAAAAGGATCCTAGAGAAGTTCCTATACTGTAACATTTGCGTTCAGGCGAAAATCATACTTGTTTAGTGACATTTGAATGGCACATGTTCACACAGGCCATGATTTTACAAAATAGTGAACCAAGTGAGGAGGACTCTGAGTTAAATGTGGCAAATGCACTTCTTTAGGATAAGTTTCATACAGAAGTTTCTATGTTGTAACTCTTTCTGTTCAGGACGAAATCACACTTGGTTTACGACGTTTCCATGAAACATGTTCATGCATGTCGTTCCCTTCAAAAATAGTGAACCACGTGAAGAGGACTCTCAGTTATATATGTAGCATGTGCACTTGTTTGGCATAAGTATCCTGCACAGGGTTCTAGACTGTAAAACTTTGTATTCTGGAGAAAACAACATTTGTTTTGTGCTGATTCTACCAACGATGTTCCCTTCCAAAATAGTGAACCAAGTGAAGAGGACTCACAGTTATATTTGTAGCATGTGCACTTGTTTGGGATAAGTATCCTACACAGGGTTCTAGACGTAGCATGTGCACTTGTTTGGGATAGGTATCCTACACAGGGTTCTAGACTGTAAAACTTTGTATTCTGGAGAAAACAACATTTATTTTGTGCAGATTCTACCAACGATATTCATTCTTGTACTGAGCGTGAAAATACTGACCACGAGAAGACGCGTCAAATTCACATGTTTCACTTTCTCTTCTCAGTGATAAGAATCCTTTAGATGTTCCTACCTTGTAACTTTTTATATTCAGGAGAAATTCATACTGGTTTTGTGACGTTTTCATGGAATATGCTCACGCAGGCCTTGATTTTCCGAAAGAGTGAACCAAGTGAGGAGGACTGAGAGTCAAATGTTGGAGGTGCACTTCTTAGGGATAAGTATCCTACAGAAGATTCTATAGTGTTACACTTTGTGTTCAGTAGAAGATCACACTTGTTTAGGCACATTCGCATATAACATGTTGCCGCAGGCCTTGATTATCCTAAAGAGTGAAACAACTGCGGAGGATTCAGAGTAAATGTTGGAATTTCACTTCTTAGTAATAAGGATGCTAGAGAAGTTCCTATACAGTAATATTTGCATTCAGGCAAAAATCACACTTGTTTTGTGACATTTGAATGGCACATGTTCACACAGGCCACGATTTTACAAAATAGTGAACCAAGTGAGGAGGACTCTGAGTTAAATGTGGCAAATGCACTTCTTTAGGATAAGTTTCATACAGAAGTTTCTATGTTGTAACTCGTTCTGTTCAGGACGAAATCACACTTGGTTTACGACGTTTCCATGAAACATGTTCATGCATGTCGTTCCCTTCCAAAATAGTGAACCAAGGGAAGAGGACTCTCAGTTATATATGTAGCATGTGCACTTATTTGGCATAAGTATCCTGCACAGGGTTCTAGACTGTAAAACTTTGTATTCTGGAGAAAACATCATTTGTTTTGTGCTGATTCTACCAACGATGTTCCCTCCAAAATAGTGAACCAAGTGAAGAGGACTCACAGTTATATTTGTAGCATGTGCACTTGTTTGGGATAAGTATCCTACACAGGGTTCTAGACGTAGCATGTGCACTTGTTTGGGATAAGTATCCTACACAGGGTTCTAGACTGTAAAACTTTGTATTCTGGACAAAACAACACTTGTTTTGTGCTGATTCTACCAACGATGTTCCCTTCAAAAATAGTGATCCAAGTGAAGAGGACTCACAGTTATATTTGAAGCATGTGCACTTGTTTGTGATAAGTATCCTACACAGGGTTCTAGACTGTAAAACTTTGTATTCTGGACAAAACAACACTTGTTTTGTGCTGATTCTACCAACGATATTCAGTCTTGTAATGAGCTTGAAAATAGTGTCCACGAGAGGATGCGTCAAATTCACATGTTTCACTTTCTCTTCTCAGTGATAAGAATCCTGTAGATGTTCCCACGTTGTAACATTTTAAGTTCAGGAGAAATTCACACTAGGTTTTTCACGTTTTCATGGAATATGTTCACGCAGACCTTGATTTTCCGAAAGAGTGAACCAAGTGAGGAGGACTGAGAGTCAAATGTTGGAGGTGCACTTCTTAGCGATAAGTATCCTACAGAAGATTCTATAGTGTTACACTTTGTGTTCAGTAGAAGATCACACTTGTTTAGGCACATTCGCATATAACATGTTGCCGCAGGCCTTGATTATCCTAAAGAGTGAAACAACTGCGGAGGATTCAGAGTAAATGTTGGAATTTCACTTCTTAGTAATAAGGATGCTAGAGAAGTTCCTATACAGTAATATTTGCATTCAGGCAAAAATCACACTTGTTTTGTGACATTTGAATGGCACATGTTCACACAGGCCACGATTTTACAAAATAGTGAACCAAGTGAGGAGGACTCTGAGTTAAATGTGGCAAATGCACTTCTTTAGGATAAGTTTCATACAGAAGTTTCTATGTTGTAACTCTTTCTGTTCAGGACGAAATCACACTTGGTTTACGACGTTTCCATGAAACATGTGCATGCATGTCGTTCCCTTCCAAAATAGTGAACCACTTGAAGAGGACTCTAAGTTATATATGTAGCATGTGCACTTATTTGGCATAAGTATCCTGCACAGGGTTCTAGACTGTAAAACTTTGTATTCTGGAGAAAACAACACTTGTTTTGTGCTGACTCTACAACAATATTCAGTCTTGTAATGAGCTTGAAAATAGTGTCCACGAGAGGACGCGTCAAATTCACATGTTTCACTTTCTCTTCTCAGTGATAAGAATCCTGTAGATGTTCCCACGTTGTAACATTTTAAGTTCAGGAGAAATTCACACTAGGTTTTTCACGTTTTCATGGAATATGTTCACGCAGACCTTGATTTTCCGAAAGAGTGGACCAAGTGAGGAGGACTGAGAGTCAAATGTTGGAGGTGCACTTCTTAGGGATAAGTATCCTACAGAAGATTCTATAGTGTTACACTTTGTGTTCAGGAGAAGGTCATACTTGTTTAGGCACATTCGCATATAACATGTTCCCGCAGGCCTTGATTATCCTAAAGAGTGAAACAACTGTGGAGGATTCAGAGTAAATGTTGGAATTTCACTTCTTAGTAATAAGGATCCTAGAGAAGTTCCTAAACTGTAACATTTCCGTTCAGGCGAAAATCATACTTGTTTTGTGACATTTGAATGGCACATGTTCACACAGGCCACGATTTTACAAAATAGTGAACCAAGTGAGGAGGACTCTGAGTTAAATGTGGCAAATGCACTTCTTTAGGATAAGTTTCATACAGAAGTTTCTATGTTGTAACTCTTTCTGTTCAGGACGAAATCACACTTGGTTTACGACGTTTCCATGAAACATGTGCATGCATGTCGTTCCCTTCCAAAATAGTGAACCACTTGAAGAGGACTCTAAGTTATATATGTAGCATGTGCACTTATTTGGCATAAGTATCCTGCACAGGGTTCTAGACTGTAAAACTTTGTATTCTGGAGAAAACAACACTTGTTTTGTGCTGAATCTACAACAATATTCAGTCTTGTAATGAGCTTGAAAATAGTGTCCACGAGAGGACGCGTCAAATTCACATGTTTCACTTTCTCTTCTCAGTGATAAGAATCCTGTAGATGTTCCCACGTTGTAACATTTTAAGTTCAGGAGAAATTCACACTAGGTTTTTCACGTTTTCATGGAATATGTTCACGCAGACCTTGATTTTCCGAAAGAGTGAACCAAGTGAGGAGGACTGAGAGTCAAATGTTGGAGGTGCACTTCTTAGGGATAAGTATCCTACAGAAGATTCTATAGTGTTACACTTTGTGTTCAGGAGAAGATCACACTTGTTTAGGCACATTCGCATATAACATGTTCCCGCAGGCCTTGATTATCCTAAAGAGTGAAACAACTGTGGAGGATTCAGAGTAAATGTTGGAATTTCACTTCTTAGTAATAAGGATCCTAGAGAAGTTCCTAAACTGTAACATTTCCGTTCAGGCGAAAATCATACTTGTTTTGTGACATTTGAATGGCACATGTTCACACAGGCCACGATTTTACAAAATAGTGAACCAAGTGAGGAGGACTCTGAGTTAAATGTGGCAAATGCACTTCTTTAGGATAAGTTTCATACAGAAGTTTCTATGTTGTAACTCTTTCTGTTCAGGACGAAATCACACTTGGTTTACGACGTTTCCATGAAACATGTGCATGCATGTCGTTCCCTTCCAAAATAGTGAACCACTTGAAGAGGACTCTAAGTTATATATGTAGCATGTGCACTTATTTGGCATAAGTATCCTGCACAGGGTTCTAGACTGTAAAACTTTGTATTCTGGAGAAAACAACACTTGTTTTGTGCTGACTCTACAACAATATTCAGTCTTGTAATGAGCTTGAAAATAGTGTCCACGAGAGGACGCGTCAAATTCACATGTTTCACTTTCTCTTCTCAGTGATAAGAATCCTGTAGATGTTCCCACGTTGTAACATTTTAAGTTCAGGAGAAATTCACACTAGGTTTTTCACGTTTTCATGGAATATGTTCACGCAGACCTTGATTTTCCGAAAGAGTGAACCAAGTGAGGAGGACTGAGAGTCAAATGTTGGAGGTGCACTTCTTAGCGATAAGTATCCTACAGAAGATTCTATAGTGTTACACTTTGTGTTCAGGAGAAGATCACACTTGTTTAGGCACATTCGCATATAACATGTTCCCGCAGGCCTTGATTATCCTAAAGAGTGAAACAACTGCGGAGGATTCAGAGTAAATGTTGGAATTTCACTTCTTAGTAATAAGGATCCTAGAGAAGTTCCTAAACTGTAACATTTCCGTTCAGGCGAAAATCATACTTGTTTTGTGACATTTGAATGGCACATGTTCACACAGGCCACGATTTTACAAAATAGTGAACCAAGTGAGGAGGACTCTGAGTTAAATGTGGCAAATGCACTTCTTTAGGATAAGTTTCATACAGAAGTTTCTATGTTGTAACTCTTTCTGTTCAGGACGAAATCACACTTGGTTTACGACTTTTCCATGAAACATGTTCATGCATGTCGTTTCCTTCCAAAATAGTGAACCACTTGAAGAGGACTCTAAGTTATATATGTAGCATGTGCACTTATTTGGCATAAGTATCCTGCACAGGGTTCTAGACTGTAAAACTTTGTATTCTGGAGAAAACACCATTTGTTTTGTGCTGATTCTACCAACAATGTTCCCTTCCAAAATAGTGAACCAAGTGAAGAGGACTCACAGTTATATTTGTAGCATGTGCACTTGTTTGGATAAGTATCCTACACAGGGTTCTAGACTGTAAAAGTTTGTATTCTGGAGAAAAAAACACTTGTTTGTGCTGACTCTACCAACGATATTCAGTCTTGTAATGAGCTTGAAAATAGTGGCCACGAGAGGTCGGGTTCATAGTAACATGTTTCACTTTCCTTTCTCAGTGATAAGAATCCTGTAGATGTTCCTATGTTGTAACTTTTTATGTTCAGATGAAATTCACACTGGTTTGTGACGTTTTCATGGAATAAGTTCACGCAGGGCCTTGATTTTTCCAAAGAGTGAACCAAGTGAGGAGGACTGAGAGTCAAATTGTGGAGGTGTACTTCTTAGGGATAAGTATCCTACAGAAGATTCTATAGTGTTACACTTTGTGTTCAGGAGAAGATCATACTTGTTTAGGCACATTCGCATATAACATGTTCCCGCAGGCCTTGATTATTCCTAAAGAGTGAAAAAACTGCGGAGGATCAGATAAATGTTGGAATTTCACTTCTTAGTAATAAGGATCCTAGAGAAGTTCCTATACTGTAACATTTCCGTTCAGGCGAAAATCATATTTGTTTTGTGACATTGAATGGCACTGTTCACACAGGCCACGATTTTACAAAATAGTGAACCAAGTGAGGAGGACTCTGAGTTAAATGTGGCAAATGCACTTCTTAGGATAAGTTTCATACAGAAGTTTTCTATGTTGTAACTCTTTCTGTTCAGGACGAAATCACACTGGTTTACGATGTTTCCATGAAACATGTTCATGCATGTCGTTCCCTTCCACAATAGTGAACCAAGGGAAGAGGACTCTCAGTTATATATGTAGCATGTGCACTTATTTGGCATAAGTATCCTGCACAGGGTTCTAGACTGTAAAAACTTTGTATTCGGGAGAAAACAACACTTGTTTTTGTGCTGACTCTACCAACAATATTCAGTCTTGTAATGAGCTTGAAAATAGTGTCCACGATGAGGACGCGTCAAATTCACATGTTTCACTTTCTCTTCTCAGTGATAAGAATCCTGTAGATGTTCCCACGTTGTAACATTTTAAGTTCAGGAGAAATTCACACTAGGTTTTTCACGTTTTCATGGAATATGTTCATGCAGACCTTGATTTTCCGAAAGAGTGAACCAAGTGAGGAGGACTGAGAGTCAAATGTTGGAGGTGCACTTCTTAGGGATAGTATCCTACAGAAGTTCTATAGTGTTACACTTTGTGTTCAGGAGAAGATCATACTTGTTTAGGCACATTCGCATATAACATGTTCCCGCAGGCCTTGATTATCCTAAAGAGTGAACAACTGGCGGAGGATTCAGAGTAAATGTTGGAATTTCACTTCTTAGTAATAAGGATCCTAGAGAAGTTCCTAAACTGTAACATTTCCGTTCAGGCGAAAATCATACTTGTTTTGTGACATTTGAATGGCACATGTTCACACAGGCCACGATTTTACAAAATAGTGAACCAAGTGAGGAGGACAGTGAGTTAAATGTGGCAAATGCACTTCTTTAGGATAAGTTTCATACAGAAGTTTCTATGTTGTAACTCTTTCTGTTCAGGACGAAATCACACTTGGTTTACGACTTTTCCATGAAACATGTTCATGCATGTCGTTCCCTTCCAAAATAGTGAACCACTTGAAGAGGACTCTAAGTTATATATGTAGCATGTGCACTTATTTGGCATAAGTATCCTGCACAGGGTTCTAGACTGTAAAACTTTGTATTCTGGAGAAAACAACACTTGTTTTGTGCTGACTCTACCAACGATATTCAGTCTTGTAATGAGCTTGAAAAGAGTGATCACGAGAATGGTCGGGTCATAGTAACATGTTTCACTTTCTCTTCCTCAGTGATAAGAATCCTGTAGATGTTCCTATGTTGTAACTTTTTATGTTCAGATGAAATTCACACTGGTTTTGTGACGTTTTCATGGAATAAGTTCACGCAGGCCTTGATTTTCCAAAGAGTGAACAAGTGAGGAGGACTGAGAGTCAAATGTTGGAGGTGCACTTCTTAGGGATAAGTATCCTACAGAAGATTCTATAGTGTACACTTTGTGTTCAGGAGAAGATCACACTTGTTTAGGCACATTCGCATATAACATGTTCCCGCAGGCCTTGATTATTCTAAAGAGTGAAAAAACTGCGGAGGATTCAGAATAAATGTTGGAATTTCACTTCTTAGTAATAAGGATCCTAGAGAAGTTCCTATACTGTAACATTTCCGTTCAGGCGAAAATCATACTTGTTTTGTGACATTTGAATGGCACATGTTCACACAGGCCACGATTTTACAAAATAGTGAACCAAGTGAGGAGGACTCTGAGTTAAATGTGGCAAATGCACTTCTTTAGGATAAGTTTCATACAGAAGTTTCTATGTTGTAACTCTTTCTGTTCAGGACGAAATCACACTGGTTTACGACGTTTCCATGAAACATGTTCATGCATGTCGTTCCCTTCCACAATAGTGAACCAAGGGAAGAGGACTCTCAGTTATATATGTAGCATGTGCACTTATTTGGCATAAGTATCCTGCACAGGGTTCTAGACTGTAAAACTTTGTATTCTGGAGAACACAACACTTGTTTTGTGCTGACTCTACCAACAATTCAGTCTTGTAATGAGCTTGAAAAATAGTGTCCACGAGAGGACGCGTCAATTCACATGTTTCACTTTCTTCTCAGTGATAAGAATCCTGTAGATGTTCCCACGTTGTAACATTTTAAGTTCAGGAGAAATTCACACTAGGTTTTTCACGTTTTCATGGAATATGTTCATGCAGACCTTGATTTTCCGAAAGAGTGAACCAAGTGAGGAGGACTGAGAGTCAAATGTTGGAGGTGCACTTCTTAGGGATAAGTATCCTACAGAAGATTCTATAGTGTTACACTTTGTGTTCAGGAGAAGATCATACTTGTTTAGGCACATTCGCATATAACATGTTCCCGCAGGCCTTGATTATCCTAAAGAGTGAAACAACTGCGGAGGATTCAGAGTAAATGTTGGAATTTCACTTCGTAATAAGGATCCTAGAGAAGTTCCTAAACTGTAACATTTCCGTTCAGGCGAAAATCATACTTGTTTTGTGACATTTGAATGGCACATGTTCACAACAGGCCACGATTTTACAAAATGTGAACCAAGTGAGGAGGACAGTGAGTTAAATGGCAAATGCACTTCTTTAGGATAAGTTTCATACAGAAGTTTCTATGTTGTAACTCTTTCTGTTCAGGACGAAATCACACTTGGTTTACGACTTTCCATGAAACATGTTCATGCCATGTCGTTCCCTTCCAAAATAGTGAAACCATGAAGAGGACTCTAAGTTATATATGTAGCATGTGCACTTATTTGGCATAAGTATCCTGCACAGGGTTCTAGACTGTAAACTTGTATTGGAGAAAACACCATTGTTTTGTGCTGATTCTACCAACATGTTCCCTTCCAAAATAGTGAACCAGTGAAGAGGACTCACAGTTATATTTGTAGCATGTGCACTTGTTTGGGATAAGTATCCTACACAGGGTTCTAGACTGTAAAAGTTTGTATTCTGGAGAAAACAACATCGGGAATCACTATGTTGCATCCGATCAAGCTCATGACAAGACTGAATACGTGGTAGAGGCACACAATCAA
>JALPQD010000079.1:7030206-7193919 GCA_023101885.1 Typhlomys cinereus
TTAAATGTATCTTCATTAGATCTTGGGATTAGTATGATATTAGCTTCATAGAAAGAATTTGACAGTGTTTTTCCTTCGCACCTTGATGGAACAGTTTAAGGAGTATTGGTGTTAGTTCTTCCTTAAATGTCCTGTAGAATTCTGTGCTGAATCCATCTTGTCCAGGACACTTTTGGTGTGAACATTCGAAAATACATCATCAATTTCCTCATGCATTATAGGGCTATTTAAATAATTCAAAATTCCCTGATTCAATTTAGGTAAGTTGCGCTTACTTAGGAATTCTACCATTTCCTTATGTTATCTAATTTCGCCAAGTAAGTTTTTGAAATATAACCTTAAGTTCTTTGAATTTCTTGGGTATCAGTTGTGATAACTCCATTTTCATTTCTAATTTTGTTAATTTAGTTTTCTCTCTCTCTTGATTTAGCCAGAATTGTATCAATCTCATTGATTTTTTTTCCAAAAACCAGCTTTTTAACTGACTGATTCATTGTATTCTTTTCTTTATGTCAATTTCAGATACTTCTCCCTTTTTGCTAATCTCCTGTCTTCTACTGCTTTGGGATTGGATTGATCTTGTAGTGTCTCTAAACTTTTAAGCAGCATTGTTAAGTTATTTATTTGTGATGTTTCTATTTTTTCATATAGGCATTTGTAGCTACAAATTTATCTCTTAGGATGGCTTTCATTGTATCCCAGAGATTTTGATATGTTGTTTTATCATTATCATTTGCTTCTAGGAAATTTGAATTTTCTTAATGATTTCTTCCTGAACCAAATTCTCATTCAGCATCATAGTGCTCCAATTTCCAAGTGTTAGTTGTAATTTTCTGCTGTTTGTTGTGTTGTAGATGGTTGTCAGATAGTGTACAGGCTAGAATTTCAACTTTCCTATGTATGTGGAGATTTGTTTTGTGGCCCAACATGGTCTATTTTGGAGAAACTTCTGAGGGCTGCTGAGAAAAATGTGTATTCTTTGGTGTGTGGATGGAAAGTTCGATACAGATCTGTCAGATCCACTTCAGTAAGGGTTGATTAAGTTCCAAAGTATCTCTGATAATTGTTTGACCTTTTGATCTAATCCACGTTTAGAGGGCAGTATTGAAATCCGAGTATTATCATTTTGGAGTTGATTTCTTGCTTTAGACATTGTAGCATTTGCTTAATGAATGTGGAGGAGCCCATGTTAGGTGGATATATGTTCAGTATTGTGAAGTCTTACTGATGAATTGTACCTGTGACTAAAATGTACTATCCATCTGTGTCTTTTATGATTTTTTTAGTTTGAAGTCCACTATGTAAGATAGCATAATTGCTACTACCCCTGCCTGTTTCCTGGTTCCATAAGCTTAAAGAACTTTTGACTAGTCTTTTACTTTTAGAATGTGCAAGTCTTTTGTGGTGAGATTTGTTTCCTGTAGGCAGCTGATGGATGTGTTGTGATTGCTAATCCATGTTTGTAATTTGTGTCTTTTGATTGGTGAGTTAATTCCATTGACATTTAGTGTTATAATGGAGAAATTACTTTTAATTTCTGACACTTTTTGTGTTTAGTGGCTTTCATAAGTGTATTATTTGGCTTGTAGGTTTGGGTGGTATTATACTTCACTTCTGTGTTCCTAGATAGGCTTGTTCCTTTCCTCAAGCCTGAGTATCTTTTCTAACATTTTTTGAGGCCTGGTTTGGTAGACATTTAAGCATTCAAGTTGTCCTTATGCTGGAAAACTTTTCTTTCTCCCTCGATCATGATGGATAGCTTTGCCGAGTGTATCAGCCTGGGTTCACCTTTTTGCTAATTCAATACTTGAAGTATGTCTGTCCAAGCTCTTCTTTTTTTTTAATTTTTTTAAATTTTTTTTAATTATTATTATTTATTCAACTGTGTGCATATGCATGTGTATGTGCACGTGCGCGTGTGTGTCTGTGTGTGTGTAGAACCACGGACGAATTCGCAAACCACCATGGACGCCTCCACCTCCTTCTGCCCCGCGATTCACAGGCTCCGCCCCACCAGGACCAGAAGCGCAGGCCGCCCCGCTTCCGCCTGGCGTCTATACATGGGATCTGAGATCCGAACTCAGGACCTTCCTCCTGCAAGGCGGAGGCTTAACCCCTGAGCCACCTCTCCAGCCCCCAAGCTCTTCTTGCTTTTACTGTTTCCATTGAAAAATCATTTTTTATTTTAATAAGTTACCTTTAAAAGTGACTTGTTTTTATCCGCTGAAATTCTCAACACATTTTCTTTGTCTTCTATGTGGACTACATTGACTCTTGTTTGCTGTGGCGAGTTTCTATTTTGGTCATCTCTATTTTGGGTGCAGAATGCCACTTCTATTTGGACGGGCCTCTCTTCCTTTAGGTGTAGAACGTTCTCCTTTATGATAATTTGAAATTTTTCCTCAGGTGCGTTATTTTGGGATTTTTCTTCTGCTATACCACAAATAGTGGTATACCACAAATGGTGTTCCATAACTCTTGAATATTCCACTCGAATATCTTTTTGGCTTAACAGCTCTTCCATTGAGCTGGTTAGTTCTTCCATTTTGTCTTCAAGATCTGATATTCTATTTTCTGCTTCATTAGTTCTGCTGATAATACTTTCTGTTGAGTTCTGGGTTGAAGATAACTTGTCTTTTAGTTCTGTTTTAAATGCTGCTTGAGAGTTTTTTAGCTGTTCTTTGCTTATTTTTGTTTCTTGAACTGTTTTTCTTAACTCCTCCAAGTGTCTGTTGTGTTCCTGTTCAAAGTGGTTGATGCAGTTATTTAACTACTCCCGGATGTCCTCTTTCATAGTATTGATCATGGTAATGATCATGCTTTGAAAGCCATTATCTTGGGCCTGGCTTTCTTGGCTATTTTCTGTGAGTTTGTTCTGGTTGGAATCTATTATTTTTGGGTTAGTTCTTTTGGTGGCAGTATTGTTTTCTTGGGTTTTGTTTCTCATGGATCTACACTTTGACTTGGGCATTGCTGTTTTGTCTCTTAAGATCTTTCATTTTCTGTGTGCTTTTGACTGAACTCAAGTAGTTGGTATTACTAGTCTTGGGCAGTTATTACTAGTGTTTGCCTTGGAGTTGGGTATGTTTTTCTGTTGTTATTGTTATTTCCTAGATGGGACTATTAGACTGTTAGTATATCAATTAAGTCATGTTTAGTGGACAGGGGGTGAATATTAGTATGGTAGTGCACTTTTATGATTTAGTATTTTGGTGATATGTGACAGTGATATGTGAATCCCTGAAGTTGTATATGTTTTGGGGGTGGTTATATGGAAAAGTTAATAAACAGTGATTAGTAATTGACAGGAATAGGATGGTAAAAAGGGGCTTACTTATTCTTGGGCTGGATGTGAATAATTTTCTCCCATGTGATAGGATGATTCTTTAGGACTTCAGATGTATGGCCTTTGTCCCCTAGAGCTTCATTTGGGCTCTGTTGAATTATGAGGAGCAGTGTATCCTCTCTGAGCCATGAGCATCCTGGGCTGGCCGAAAGTACAGTGGTGCTTATGACTGGTACATCACCTGGGACCTGGGGTGTGACCTAGTGGCCCTACCTAACCCTGAGCAGGCTGGGTGCTGCTTTGGCTGGCTGGTGGGAGGAGCTGGAAAGAGTGGGTGTCCTGGGGTCTGGTGGGATTTACCTGAGAAGCAGGGTGACCATGAGCATCCTGGGCAGGTGAGTGGAAATTGCAAAGGGGCTGATGGCGATGGCCCATGCGTCACCTGTGATCTGATGAATTTTATTTAAAGTATGCTACAGATTTCCTTATGAATTTCTCAGAAAGAGGAAAATAAGGGAGCATAAAAGTGTTAATAAAGCTATGTGCTGAGATGGAAAGGCTCATGACAGGAAGGATATTGCCATTCCTCAGATTCAGGCAGTGTCCACACATTTACAATCAGCCATTCACCACAATACAGAGGAAAATTCATGGGTGGGAAGAGCAGTCACCTCTGTTCCCAAGGTGGGTTTTCTCTGTCTACAGGGACCTTAACTAGCTCACTTTCTCTAGCTTTTTTTTCCAAACTTCTATTTGAACTATTGGTAACATATTATCTTAAAAATCCTCACAAACACCATATACATACATCTGTATATATATATATATGAAGGTTAAAGTTAATCCAGATAAGTGTTAAATTCATATTCTTCTTTAATTACACAAATTCTTTGCCTAATCATATAAGCTGAATAGATATCCCTGCTCCCCTCCCTCCCTCACCCATCCCCATTGTCCCCCATTGCACTATGTTCCATTTCCCCCATTCCCTCTCACTCCCTTCCTCACTTCCCATTTACAGGTCCCTCTTTCTTCCTCCCTCCCATTGATTGTTCAGGGCTCTGTGGCACAGCCCTGGGCCCCTTCTTGGATTTCCCACTAGCATGGGAACTCTACAATGATTGTTTAACCCCTTGCCTCTAAGGATCCTACTGCTGGAAGACTCTTCTCTCTTTTAAGGTCTTCATTCCCCTTCCTTCCTATTTATATTCCTTTTTGATTGCAGTGGATATTTCTAATATTTACCTTTAAATATATCATTAAGTGTGTTTGGAGGTAGGATCCACTTATTAGAGAGTGCATACATTGTCTAATTTTCAGTGTGTCTGGGATATTCACTCAGTATAACTTTTTCTAATTCCATCCATTTCCCAGAAATTTCATTAATTCAACTTTTTTTGGTGGCTGAGTAGTATTCCATTATATAAAAGTACCTCAATTTCATTATGCATTCATCAACTGTTGGGCATTTGAGTTGATTAAATCACTTTGCTATTGTAAATAGAGCTGTGCTCCAGTCACTGCAGTAAATTGCTGCATTTGGGGGGATTATTCCCATATGGAATTTCAATCCTTAATTTTTTTTAGAAATCACCTTACTGATCTACAGAGTAGAAATATAAGCTTGCATTTCCATGTGCTTTGTATAATAGTTCCCTTGCTCCACATCCATTTCAGAAATTGGTATTGTTTTTTATTGTGGATTTTCACCATCCTAACCAGGGTGAGGTGATGTCTCAGGGTAGTTTTGATTTGCATTTCCCTGATGGCTAGGGAGCATGTTTTTAGGATATTTCTTAGACATTTCAATTTCATCTCTGGAAAAGTTTCTTTTGAATTCCCAGGCCTGTTTTCTAATTGAACAATTTATCTCCTTGGTGTTTATATTTTTAAGTTCTTTGTGACTCTGGATAATAGAACTCTATCAAATATGCTTTTAGTGAAGATTTTTATCCCATTCTATGTATGTTTTTGCTCAGTTTACAATTTTTCTAGCTGAACAGAAGCTCTCTAATTTCATAAGATCCCATTTGTTGAGTGTTGGTTCTAGTGCTTATGGAGGATTTCTGTTTAGGAAATATTGGCCTAGCCCAATCCATTCAAGGGAGTTCCATATTCTTTCTTTTTTAATATTTATTTTTTATTTTTCCGCTCATACAAACAATAGGTACCCCAGTCTCCTATCTTTACCCCTCTCCCCTCCCCTTGCACTCTCCCTCTTTATCCCCTAACTTTCACCCCCCTTTTGGCCTGGTGCCCTCCTCTTCACCCAATCTCTGGAGCATCCTTCAGTGTGAATGTCAAACTTCTCTCTGCGTCCTCCACACTAATGAGGTGTAAGGACACAGTAGCATTGCTACTGAGTCTATACTCTTTCAAATAGGGGTTCATTACCTCTGACATAATACTAAGGTCGTTGATCCATTTGGAATTAATTTTTGTGCATGGTGACAAGTACAGGTCCAGTTTTAATCTTTTGCATGTGGATATCCAGTTTCATCAGTATCAATTGTAGAAAATATTTTTTGTTTTCCATTGAATTTTTTGTGGCCCTTTGTCAAAGATAAAATAGCTATAATTCTGTGTGCTTCTCTCTGGGCCTTCAACCCTTATCCATTGATACATGTGTCTATTTTGAAGCCAGTACCCATTTATTTTTATTACTATGGATTTGTGGTATAGATTAAGATTTTGTACGATGATACACCTTCAGCAGTGCTTTAGTTACTCAAGATTCTTATTGCAATCCTGGGCCTCTTTTGCTTCCATTGATATTGTTTAGTTAATTTATTTACAGAATTCTTTGGGAATTTGAATCTGTATATTGCTTCTGATAGGATGATCATTTTTATTATGTTAATTCTGCCAATCCAGCAGAATAGGAGGTATTTCCACCTTCTGGAATCTTCTGTAATTTCATTCTTTGGGGTTTTAAAGTTTTCATTATAAAGGTCTCTCACTTTCTTGGTGGAATTTATACCAAGGTATTTCTTTTTTAGGGGCTATAGTAGATGGTTTGTTTCTCTTAGGGCTTTTTTACTGTTTTCATCCTTGGTGTATAGGAAGGCCACTGATTTTGCACATTTATTTTGTGACCTGACACTCTGCTAAACTTCTGTATTAGTTCCAGCAGTTTCCTGGTGGAGTTTTTAGGATCTCTCATTTATGTGAGGTCATGTCATGTGCAAATAGAGATATCTTGACTTCCTTTATTTTGCTTTGAATCCATTTTATCTCCCTCACTTCTCTTATGTCTCTAGCTAAGACTTCAAGTACAATATTGAATAGCAGTGGTAAGCATGGTTAATAATGTTAAGTTCCTGATCTAAGTGGGAATACTTAAAATTTTTCCCAGTTAAGTAATATCCTTGATGTTGGCTTGTTATATACAGCTTATGTTATGTTGCTATAAGTTCATTCAATTCCAACTATCGCTAGGGTCTTGATCACAAAAGGATGTGGGTTCTTGTCAAAAGGTTTTTCTGCATATATGGATAGTATGATATGGTCTTAGACTTTCACATGTTTCTATGATGGATTATATTTATTGACTTGCATATGTTGAAACAACCTTCTGTGCCTGGGTCAAAACCTACTGCATGACAGTGAATGATCTATTTGATATGTTTTTGAATCTGATTTGCTAAGATTTTCGTGAGAATTTTTGTATTTATATTCATCAAAGAGATTGGCCAATAGTTTTCTTTTTCAAGGGGTATCTTTATTAGGTTTTGGGATTAGTATGATATTAGCTTTGGAGAAAGAATTTGGAAGTGTTCCTTCCTTTGCTATTTTATGAAATAGTTTGAAGAGTAGTGGTGTTAGTTGTTCTTCAAATGTTTGATAGAATTCTGTGCTGAATAACTCTGATCCAAGACATATTTTTGTGGGAAGATTGGAGATTGCTTTGTCAATTTCTTCATCTGTTACAGGAATATTTAAATAATGCAAAACTTCCATATTCAATTAAGTAACTTGTGCTTAGTCAAGAATTCATCCATTTCTTTTGTGTTATCAAATTTCACCATTTATAAGTTTTTGAGATATCACCTTAAAATTTTCTGTATTTCTTGGGTATACATTGTGATAATTCCATTTTCATCACAAATTTTGTAATTTGAGGATTTCCCTCTCTTGATTTTGTTAAATTTAGCTAGAGATGTATCAATCTTATTGGTTTTTTCAAATAACCAGCTTTTTGAGTGGTTGATTCTTTGTATCGTTTTCCTTATGTAAATTTAAGATACTTTTCCCCTGACTTTGATAATCTCCTCTCTCCTACCACTTTTGGGATTGGGTTGATCTTGTATCTCTAAAGCTTTTTTTAAATTTTTTTAAAAATTAATCATTACTTATTTATATTTTTCGGCTCATACAAACTTAATAAGTACACCGGTCCCCTCACTCCCTCCACCCCTCCCTGGAACCCTTGCTTCCTCCTCTCTTTTCCCCTTCCTTCCTCCCTCCCTTTCTCCCAGTGCCCCCTACCCCATCCCTGGAGCATCCTTTAATATGTATGTCAAACTTTCCTCTGGGTCCTCCTCTTTGATGAAATGTAAGGACTCAGTGGCATTTCCTAAAACTCTTTCTTGTGTTCCCCTTAAGTATAGGAACACTATTGTGGCTGTTAATCCCTTGCTTCTAAGGATCCTAGTGCCTTTAATCCATGCTAGACTTTGAGGGGTCAGTGTTATGTTGGTAATTGCGCAGATCATCCAAAGTCCTATTATGAATGATTCAGCCCTAGCTTGTGTGGAGTATCTTGCATATCATTGCTCCTCCCATCTTTGGGCTCTTACAATCTTACCACCCCTTCTTCGGCAAATTTCTCTGAGGTTTAGGATCGGAAAAGATTAGGCAGGCCTGATTCCAGGTCGTTGATATAGAATCTCTGATTTTCTGAATTATGGTTTGTTGATTTTTTTTTTCAGTTTTGCTGCTCCTGCAATGCCCTTGGCTCCATCCTGATGGCTATTTGATGTCACCCCCTGCCAGAGATAAAAAGCTGTTAAAATAGAGTCTTTTTATAAGAGTAGATTCAGAAGTAGATGGAATAAGAATAGAGGACCGTGGGGGAGGGTCAGTCTCCCATTTATAAAATGGTTACCTTTTATCTGCCAGATTGTATGCTCCCTTTCTAGTAAGATCATACCCCATTAGTTACAAGTGACTAGGAAGGGAAGTCTGTGAGCTTAAACAGATGTCTCATTACTTACTTGCAGTCCTTGATGGTTGCCTATTTTTTCTGCTTTAGAATGATCCACTCTCTCCTTGTTTCTGGCGAGGCCCTCCTTCCCCTTCCCTCCTGTTTATAATCTTTGCAATTACTGTAGGTATTACAGAGCTTATCTTTGAGTGTGTCTCTGAGTGGGTTTGGTACTAGGATCCACCTATTAGGGAGTACATATGGCATTTAATTTTCTGTGTCTGGGATACTTCACTCAATATAATTATTTCTAATTCCATCCATTTCCCAGCAAATTTCATTAATTCATTGTTTTTGATGGCTGAGTAGTATTCCACTGTATATATGTACTGTATTTTCCTTATCCACTCATCAAATGTTGAACATTTGGGTTAATTCCATGACTTTGCTATTGTAAACAGTGCTGCTATGAACATGGTCATGCTTGTGCTATCAAGGTGAATTTTTGTTGTATGGGGGGTTACTCCCAAAAGTGGAATAACAGGGTCATATGGCATTTCAATCTTTAATTTTTTTAAGAGTCACCAGATGGCTTGCCAGAGGTTGTATGAGCTTGCATTCCCACCAGCAATGTAGGAGAGTTCCCTTCTCTCCAAATCCTCTCCATGCATTTGGTGTTGTTTGTTTTTTGGTATTTACCATGCTGCCTGTGGTGAGATGATATCTCAGGGAGGTTTTGATTTGCATTTCCCTGATGGCTAAGGATGCAGAGCATTTTTTAAGATATTTGTTAGACATGTCAGTTTCGTCCCTGGTAAAGTTTCTTTTAACTTCCAAGGCCCATTTTTTAATGGGCCATTTCTTTCTTTGGTTTTTAGTTTTCTAAGTCTGTTGTGCACTCTGGATAATAGAGCTCTATCAGATATGTGGTTAGTGAAGATTTTCTCCCATTCTGTGTGTTGCCTTTGTGCTCGAGTTACAGTATCTTTGTCTGAACACAAGTTCTTTAATTTTATAAGATCCCATCTGTTGAGTGTTGGCTGTATTGACTGTGCTATTGTATTCCCAATTAGGAACTGTCGGCCTAGTCCAATCATCCAGGGAATTCTCTACCATTTCAACAAAGGTTTTGGTAGTCTCTGGCCTTATATTTTGGTCCTTGATCCATTTGGAATTAAGTCTTATACATGCTGACAAGTACGGGTTGAGTTTTAATCTTCTGCATGTGGAGATCCAGTTTTGCCAGCACCATTTGTTGACGATGCTGTTCTTTTTCCATTGGATTTTTTGGGCCCCCTTGTCAAAGATCAGATGGCTGTAATTGTGTGGGCTGATATCTGGGTCTTCAACCCTTATCCATTGATCTGTGTGTCTAGGTTGGAGCCAGTACCAGGCTGTCTTTATAACTATGGATTTGTAATATAGAATAAGGTTTGGTATGGTGATACTTCCACCAGTGTTTTCGTTACTCAGGATTGTTTTTGGTATCCAGGGTCTTTTGTGGCTCCATATGAATTTTGAGATTGTTTGGTCAACTTCTTCGAAGAATTGTTTTGGGATTTTGATTGGTATAGCATTGAATCTGTATATTGCCTTTGGTAGGATGGTCATTTTTATGATATTGATTCTGCCAATCCAGGAACATGCGAGGTCTTTGGACCTAGTGGTGTCTTCTGCAATTTCGTTCTTTAGGGTTTTAAAGTTTTCATTGTAAATGTCTCTTGCTTCCTTTGTTAAGTTTATACCAAGGTATTTCATTTTTTTAGGGGCTATAGTAAATGGGATTTTTTTCTCTCAGGGTTTTTTCATATCTTTCATTCTGGGCATATAGGAAGGCAGAAAGAGCAAAACTGAAAACAACAACAAAATATTATTCAGAACACCAGAGACCCTGCATTAATAAACTGGAACCAGACCAGCCAAATCTCCCCCCATGCTAAAGCTCAGGGAACATTGGGGAGAGGGGGCGGCAAGATTATAAGAGCTTAAAGATAGAGTGGTCAAACAATATGCAAGATAATCCACACAAGATAGGGCTGCAGTAGCCATAATCACACTCTGCATGACCTGTGAAATGACATGTCAATGACACCCCAAAGTTTTTTTTTCTAGCACTTTTTGAAAGCCTAGTTTGGTAGATATGTAAGCCTTCAAGTTGTCTTCGTGCTGGAAAACTTTTCTTTCCCCCTCAATAATGACAAATGATTTTGCGGGGTATATCAGCCTGGGTTGACATTTTTGTTCATTCAATACTTGAAGTACTTCTCTCCAAGCTCTTCTTGCTTTTACTGTTTCCATTGAGAAGTCGTTTGTTATTTTAATAGGTTTACCTTTAAAAGTGACTTGTTTTTTTTTTTCCCTTGAAGCACTCAGCACCATTTCTTTGTCTATTATTTGCCGTTGGGAGTTTCTATTTTTGTCATATCTGTTTGGGGTGAGGAATGCCTCTTGTATTTAGATGGGTCTCTCTTTTTTTAGATGAGGAAAATTTTCCTTTTTGATAGTCTAAAAATTTCCTCAGGTATGGTATTTTGGGATTCTTGCTTTGGTATTCCATGAATACACATGTTAGGCTTCTTCAGGGTGACTCATAACTGTTGAATATTTCTCTCAAGTATCTTTTTGGCTTTAACAACTTCTTCCATTGAGTTGGTTAATATTCCCACTTTGTCTTCAAGATCTGAAATTCTATTTTCTGCTTCGTTTGTTCTCTGTTGAGTTCTGGGTTAAGGATAACTTGTCCTTTAGTTCAATATAATTTAAGTCCTCCCGAATTTCCTCTTTGATCATGGTTATGATCATGTTTGAAAGTCATTACCTTGGGTCAGGCTGTCTTGGCTATTTTCTGTGGATTTGTTCTGGTTGGAGTCTATTATTACAGAGTTAATTATATCAGTGGGAGATTTGTTTTCTTGAGTTTTGTTTCTCGTGGATTTGCACTTTGATTTGGGCATTGTTGTTTTATCTCTTAATGCATTCTTTCAATGTCTGCTTGTTTTTGACTGAATTGATTTAGTTGGTATCACTACTCCTGGGCAGTTAATACTAGTGTTTGCTTTCTTGTTTGTTACACTTGTTGTTATTTTTATTTCCTAGATGAGGCTATTAGACCATTAGTACAGGAAGTAGATAGGGGGTGAATATTAGTGTGGTAGTGCACTTTTACATTTTCATACCTCATTGATATGTGAGGGTGAGTGGTATAGTCCCTGAAGTTATAAATATATGTGGAAAAGTTACTCTATAGTAACTAATAATTGAAAGGAACAGGATGGTAAAAAGGGGGTTTACTTATCTTTGGGATGGATGTGCAGAATCTCTCCCATGTGATAGGATGAATTTAGATGATTTCAGATATGTGGCCTTTGTCCCCTAGAGCTTTGCTTGGGTGTTCATTGGATTGTTGAATTCGGATAAGCAGTGCATCCTCCTTGGACTGGGGCACAGTGTGTCCTTGCTGGATTGCGCCCAACCTGGGGTGCAGTGTGTCCTGGCTGGATGCTCATGTCCAGGTTGGGGGAGCAAAAGGTGTTTTGGGCAAGTGCAATTAACCTGGGGACCTGGAGTGTGGCCCCCACTTGGGGCAGTGCCTGCTCCAACTGCTTGGTGGGGGGATCTGGGACCAGTGGGTTACCTGGGCCCTGGGAGTGAGCAGGGGATGCTTACCTGAGGCTCAGTGTGTCCTGGCTGGACTGCTGGCATCCAGGCTGAGCAAGCAGAAGGGAAGTCTCTAAAGCTTTAAGCCCATTCCTAGTTATTTACTTGTGACGTTTCTATTTTTTTTTATATTGACATTGAGAGCTATAAAATTACCTCTAAGGAGAGCTTTCATTGTGTCCCAGATTTTGATATGTTGTATTTTTATTATCATTTACTTCGAGGCAATCTTGAATTTCCTTTATGATTTCTTCCTGAACCCATTTCTCATAGTGTTTATTTTCAAAGGGTTAGTGTATTTTCTGCTGTTTTTTGTGTTATGGATGTCAAGCATTAGACCATGGTGGTCTGACAGGGGTACAAGCTATAATTTCAACTTTCCTGTATATGTCAACATTTGTTTTGTGCTTTAGTATGTGATCTATTATGGAGAAAGTCCCATGAGATGCTGAGAAAAATGTGTATTCCTTAGTGCTTGGATGGAAGTTTCTATGGAGTTCTGTAAGATCCATTTCAGTAAGCATTTGGTTTAATTATAATGTGTCTCTTTTGAGTTTTTGGCCTCTTGATCTATCCCATATTGAGAGTGTGGTATTGAAATCC
Source organism: Typhlomys cinereus (assembly GCA_023101885.1). NCBI lineage: Eukaryota > Metazoa > Chordata > Mammalia > Rodentia > Platacanthomyidae > Typhlomys > Typhlomys cinereus. The sequence continues at coordinate 7,042,899 of JALPQD010000079.1, forward strand.
CTGAGGTTTATCCCTTAGGGATTCATTTCTTGTATTACAGATGTAGTGTTTGCTTAATGAAAGTTAAGGAGCCCATATTAGATGCATATATGGTCAGTACTGTAAAGTCTTCCTGGTGCATTGTTCATGTGACTGAAATCTCTTATGATTTTCTTTGGCTTGAAGTTCACTTTGTCAGATATCATCATTGCTACCCCTGCTTCTTTCCTGGTTCCATTAAGTTAAAGAATTTTTGAAAAGCCTTTTACTTTTAGAATGTTCCAACTTTTGTGATGACACATTTTTCCTGAAGGCACCAGATGGTAAGGTTTTGATTTCTAATCCATGTTTGCAATCTGTATCTTTTAATTGGTGAGTTAATTCCATTGACATTTAGTATTAAAATGGAGAAATTACTTGTAATTCTTGACATTTTTTGTGTTTAGTGGCTTCCATAAGTGTATTATTTAGCTTGTAGGTTTTAGTGGAATTGTACTTCCCTTCTGTCTGCCTGGATATGCTTGTTCTTTTCTTCAAGCTTGAGCATCTTTTCTAGCATGTTTTGAAGGACTGCTTTGGTGTTCATATAAGTCTTCAACTTTTCTTTATGGTGCAAAATTTTTCTTTCACCCTGGATCCTGACTGATAGTTTTGATGGGTATATCAGCCCGGATTGACATTTGTGCTCTTTCAATACTTGAAGTAGTTCTCTCCAAGCTCTACTGGCTTTTACTATTTCCACTAAAAAATCTTCAGTGATTTCAGTATGTATACCTTTAAAAGTGACAATTTTTTTCTCTTGAAATTTAGTAATTTCGGTTTATCCTGTATGTGTAATGCTTTTAATATTATTTGCCATGGTGAGTTTCTATTTTGGTCATATATGTATGGGGTGCTGTATGTTTCTTGTATTTGGATAGACATTTTGTTCTTTTTTTTATAGTGTATTTTATCCACTCACAAAAACTTAATAGGTACCCCATTCCCCTCCCTCCCTCCTTCCACCCTCCCTCGATCCCCTTACTCCCTACCCGCTTTTCCCCTTCCTTTCCCCCCTCCTTCCCTTTCTCCCAGTGCTCCCCCCCCCATTCGTGGAGAATACTTTACTGTGCATGTCAAACTTCCCTCTGGGTCCTCCTCTCTGATGAGGTGTAAGGACTCAGTAGCATTGCTTAGAGCTCTTTCTTGTGTTCCTCTTTAGTACAGTAACATTATCGTGGCTATTAATCCCTTGCCTCTAAGGATCCTAGTGCATGTGCTCCATGCTAGACTTTGGGGGGGAAGTCAATGATATGTTGGTCATTGCGCAGCTCATGCAAAGTCTTATTATGATTACTTTGGCAAGTGACCAGGATGGAAAGTCTGTGAGCTTAACCAGATGTCTCATTACTTACTTGCAGTACTTGATAGTGGCCTACTTTCTCTGCTGTAGCATGATCCACTCTCTCCTTGTTTCTGGTGGGGCCCTCCTTCCCCTTCCCTCCTGTTTATAATGTTTATAATTCCACACACCCAACTGCCCTGTACACTGGAGGTCACCCTGTTTCTCAGGTAAATCCCACCGGCCTCCAGGTCACCTGCTCATCCCAGCTCTTCCCACCGGCCAACCTGAGCAGCACCCAGTCTGCCCCAGGGTTGGGTGGGCCACTAGGCCATGCCCCAGGTCCCAGGTGAAGCATGCCACCGTCTACATCAGCCCCTCTGCCCTTTCAGACCACCTGCCCACTCGAGATGCTCACAGTCACCCTGTTTCTCACGTAAATCCCAACAGACATTTCTTTCTTTAGATGTGAAAAATTTTTCTTTTATGATAATTTGAAAATTTTCCTCATATATGGTATTTTGGGATACTTGTTCTTGTATTCCATGAATGTGCATGTTATGCTTCTTCAAGGTGTCCATCACTCTTGAAATGGCTGTTTTCTTAATGTCTCCTTTTCTTTATGATCATTCTCATAGAACAATGCTGACAAAAATAAAATTCAATAAAATGTATAGATATTATTTCAATGACATTTCGATAAGCAGGAGCATATGCTCCATGGAAATGATATTATCAATACGGCTTTGGGAATTACTGATCCTGAGGTCTTTAACATTAATAATAAAATTTCTCCCCCTTTTTTATATGAAAAGGGAGGAATATTTCTTTGTTTATACTATCATGTAAGTACATAGCCACAGGCAACATCAAAATGATTGTGGCAATTGGATTGAACAATCAGAACTAGATTTACCTATGAAATTCAATTATCATATCAAATAACTATGCATCTTTAGGTTGGGTTTTGTCTTTCTGAGGAGGACCTGGATCCTGACCCGGGCAGACTCCCTGCTTCTCAGGTAAGGCACCTAGACCATGCCTCAAGATCCAGGTCATCTGCATACCACACTACCCACTCTGCGTTTCTGCCCTGGACCAGGACCAGGGCTTATTCCCTGCTCCTCAGATAAGCCCCAGGCTCCAGGTCATCTGAATGACCCACTACTAGCCAGCCTGCCTCTCTGGTACTGAAGAAGGTGTCTCAGCCATACCCCAGGGCCCATGTCATCTGTGTACACCACTAATAGCCAGCCCACCTTTCTGGTTCTAAGGAAGGCTTCTAGGCCATTCCCCAAACCCCAGGTTTTCTATACTCCCCACTAGCCACTCTGTCTATGTGCCCCCAAACCATATTGGGGCAGACTCCCTGCTTCTCAGAATTCAACAGAGTCCAGTGAAACCAAAGCAAGGGGGTAGGAGCTAAAACCATTCATCTGAGGTCTTCTATAATCATCGCATCATAAAGGACAGATTCTTCACATCCAGCTCTGAGATAAGCAAACCATTTTTACCATCTCATTCCACTCAAATATTTCACACTGTAGCTTAACATTTCCACACAGCCACCTAAAATCCCATACAACTTCAGGGACTATACCATTCACCCACACATATCACCAAGGAAGTAAAGCTAAAAAGTGCACTAGTATACTAATCTTCAATCTCTGTCTAATACACTCAACTTAATTGATATACTAACACTTCAATAATCTCATCTAGGAAATAACACCAATACCAGACAAGCATACCCAACGCCAAGACAAACTAGGTAAATGCTCAAATTTAGTAATACCATCTAATTCAGTGCAGTTAAAACACACACACACACACAGATAAAGTTCCTAAGAGATAAAATAAAAATGACCAGGTCACAGCACAAATTCATGAGAAACAAAAACCAAGACCAAAACTCTTGTACCTAAAGAATGAACACCATAATGAAGGAATACAACCAGAACAAACTCACAGAAAATAGTGAAGAAAGCCATACCCAAGGTAATGAATTTCAAAGCCTGATCCTTACTATGATCAAAACAATGAAAGAGGAAATCCTGGAAGAGTTAAATATCTGCATCAAACACTTTGAACAGGAACAAAACTGGCACTTGGAGGAGATGAGAAAAGCAGTTAAGGAAACAGAAATAGGCATAGAGCAGTTAAAACAATCTGAATCAAAGTTTAAACTGACCTACAAGACAAGCTATCTTCAACCCAGAACTCACCAGATAGTCTTTTCAGCGGAACTAATGAAGCACCAAATGGAATATCAGATCTTGAAGACAAAGTGGAAGAACTCACCAGTTCAATCTAAGATATTGTTAAAGCCAACAAGATACTTGAGAGGAATAGTCAAGAGTTATGGGACACCTTGAACCAACCTGACATGTGAATTCATGTAATACCAGAAAAAGAATACTAAAATACCACACCTGAGGAAAATTTTCATATTATCATAAAGGAAAACTTTCTACATCTAAAGAAAGAGAGGCCCAATCCAAATACAAAAGACATTCCGCACCCCAAACAGAAATTACCAAAATAGAAACTCGTCATGGCAAATAATAGGCAAAACACTACACATACAAGAAAAAGAGAATGCGCTGACATTTTCAAGAGAAAAAAAATAAGTCTCTTTTAAAGGTTAATCTACTAAAATAACAAATGAGTTTTTCAGTGGAAACATTAAATGCCAGAAGAGCTTGGAGAGACATACTTCAAGTATTAGATGAGCACAAATGTCAATCCTCACCGATATACCCAGCAAAATTATCAGTCATAGATAAAGGGTGAAAGAAAAATTTTTGACCACAAAACAAGCTTGAAGCCTTATATGAACACAAAACCAGGCCTTACAAATAATATTACAAAAGATACTCAAGCTTGAAGAAAATAACAAGCATAGTCCAGGAAGGGAAGTGTAATACCACCACAAACTAGAAGCTAAATAATACATTTATGAAATGCACGAAATACAAAAAATATCAGGAATGAAATGTAATTTCTCCATTATAACACTAAGTGTCAATGGAATTAACTCACCAATCAAATGATACAGGTGAAAAACATGGATTAGAAATCAAAACCCATCCATCTTCTACCTTCTGAAACATGTCTAACATGTCTCATCACAAAAGATACGCACATTCTAAAAGTAAAAGGTTGGTCAAAAATTGGTTAAGCTAATGGAAAAAAGCAGGGAAAGCAATTATGATATCTGACAAAGTGAACTTCAAGCCAAAAAAAATCAGAAGAGATAAAAAAGGATATTACATTTTAGTCACATAAACAATTCCCCAGGAAGACTTCACAATACTGAACATATATGCACCTAATAGGGTGTCTTCCACATTCATTAAGCAAACACTACAATGTCCTAAACAAGAATGCAATCCCAAAACTATAACACTTGGGGACTTCAATACCACACTCTCAACCACAACTCAACAGAGAAACATTAGTATTAAACCATACTCTTTTTGAATTGAACTTACAAATCTCTATCGAACCATCTATTGAAGCAACAAGGAATACACATTCTTATCATCCCATGGAACTTTATACAAAATAGACAATATATTGAGCCGCAAAACAAATCTGCACATATTCAGGGAAGTTGGAATTATAGCCTGTACACTTTCAGACCAACATGGTCTAAAGCTTAACATCTGCAACACAACAAACAGCAAAAAACTCACTAATTCTTGGAAACTAAACACTATGATGCTGAATGAGAATTGGGTTCAGAAAGAAATCATAAAGGAAATTGACGATTTCCTAGAAGCAAACTATAATGAAAATACAACAAATCAAACTCTTAAGGCACAAGGAAAGCCGTCCTAAAAGGTAAGCTTATACTCTTAATGCCTATATCAAAAAGATAGAAACATCACAAATAAAGAACTTAACTATGCAGCTTAAAGCTTTAGAGACACAAGAGCAATCCAATCCCAAAAGCACTAAAAGACAGGAGATTAGCAAAGTCAAGGGAGAAATATCAGAAATTGAGATAAGAAAATCCATACAAAGAATCAACAAGTCGAAAAGCTCATTGTTTGAAAAAATCAGTAAGATTGATTCCCTGACCTAAAATAACCAAAATCAAGGGAGAGAAAAACCAAATTAACATCATTAGAAAGGAAAATGGAGTTATCACAACTGATATGTAAGAAATTCAGAGAATTATGTCAAACTTCATAAACGTATACTCCATGAAATTTCATAACACAAAAGAAATGGATTAATTCTTTAGTAAGCATAATTCACCTAATTGAATCAGGAAGTCGTGATTACTTAATTAGTTCCATAAAAATGAGGAAAATGATGAAGTAATCTCCACTCTTACCAACAAAAAGTGTCATGGATCAGATGGGTTCAGCACAAAATTCTACCAGATATTTAAAGAAAAACAAACACCACTACTCATTAAGCTGTTCCATAAAATAGCAATGGAAGGAACACTTCCAAATTCTTTCTATGAAACTAATATCATACTAATCCCATAATCTAAGAAAGATACACTTTCAAAAGAAAACGAGAGGCCCACCTCTTGGATGAACAGAGATGCAAAATTCCCAACAAAATTTTAGCATATTGGATTCAAAAATATATCAAAATTATCATTTACTGTAATCAGGTAGGTTTTAATCCAGGCATAAATTGTTGGTTCAACAAACCCAAATTAATAAATATAAACCATTATATAATCCAATCCAAAATTTGAGATAACATGATACTTTACATAGACACAGAAAAACCTTTGACAAGATCCAAAAGCCTTTTATGATCAAGATGGTAGAGACAGTTGGAATGGGATAAACTTCATCAACATAATGAAAGCTGTATACAATAAGCAAACAGCAAGGATTATAATCAATGGGGAAAACTTGTAGCATTCCCGCTTCAATCAGGATCTAGACAAGGCTGTCCACTTTCACCACTTCCATTCAATATTGTACTTGAAGTCTTAGCTGGAGCCATAAGACCACACAGGGAGATAAAAGGGATTCAAATCAGAGAAGAAGAAGTGAAGTTATCTCTATTTGCAAATGATATGATCCTATACCTGAGTGATCATAAAATCTTTACCAAGAAAATCCTGGAACTAACATATAATTTGAGCAGAGTGGCAGGGTACAAAATGAACATGCAAAAATCAGTGACCTTCCTATACACCGAGGATGAAAAAATGAAAACGTTCAAAGAAAACAATCCCATTTACGATAGCCCCTAAAGAAATTAAATACCTTGGTATAAATCTAGCCAATGAAGTGAGAGACTTTATAATGAAAAATTTAAACCCTAAAGAAAGAAATTATAGAAAATGCCAAAAGGTGGAAATTCCCTCCATGCGCCTAGATAAGAATGGCATAAAAATGACCATCCTACCAAAAGTACTATACAGACTCAATGCTATACCAATCAAAATTCCCAAATATTTCTTTAAAGAAATTGACCAAACAATATCAAAATTCATATGGAAACACAAAATGTCCAGGATAGCAAAAAAAAAAAAAAAAAAAAAAAAAAAAAAACCCAAATAACAAAAACAGTGCTGGAGTTATCACCATAACAAACTTTAATCTAGATTACAAATCCATAGTAATAAAAACAGTCAAGTACTGGCTCCAAAATGTACACATAGATCAATGGAAAAAGGCTGAAGAAACAGATATAAACCTTCGCAATTATAGCCATTTGATCTTTGACAAAGAGGTCCAAAAAATTCAACGGAAAAAGAACAGCATCTTTAACAAATGGTATTAGTAAATTTGGATATCCACATGCATAACATTAAAACTAAACACATACTTGTGACCATGCACAAAAGTTAATTCCAAATGGATCAAGGACCTTAATGTTAGGCCAGACCTTACAAAAACCCTAGTTGAAAGAGTAAAGAAATCCCTCGAACTGATTAGACTAGGACAACAGTTCATAAACAGAAACTCAATGGCACAAGCACTCAACAAATGGGATCTTATGAAATGAAACAGCTTCTGTTTAGATAAAGAGATGTAAACTCAGCAAAAAGGAAACCCAGAGAACGGGAAAAAAATTTCACTAACCACATATCTGATAGAGCTCTATTATTTAGAGTGCTCAAAGAACTTAAAAAACTAAACACCAAGGAGATTAATGGACCAATTTAAAAAAAGGGCCTCAGAATTCAAAAGAAGCTTTTCAAGGGACGAAATTGAAATGTCTAATGAATATCTAAAAAAATCTGCCTCATCCCTAGCCATCAGGGAACTGCAAAAGAAAACTACCCTGAGATATCATGTCACCCTAGTCAGGATAGTGAAAATACACAATGCACACAACACCAAATGCTGGAGAGGATGTGGAGAGAAGGGAATTCTCATACATTCATGGCAGGAATGGAATCAGTTTCATGATTTCTAAAAAAAGATTGAAATGCCATATGACCCTGCTATACCACTTCTGGGCATAAACAATCCCCCATAATGCAGAAATTCACTATAATGACACAAGTACAACCATGTTCATTATAGCACTAATTACAAAAGCAAAGACATGGAAATAATACAAATGCCCAACATTTGAGTAGTCGATAAGGAAAATGTGGTACATTTACACAATGGAATACTACTCCACTAACAAAAAAGATGGATTAATGAAATTTGCTGGAAATTGATGGAATTAGAAAAAAATGTTGAGTAAAATATCCCAGACAGAAAATTAGACACCATGTGTACTCCCTAATAGGTGAAACCTAGTGCCAAACCTACTTAATGACATATTCAAGATAAATTGCTGTAATACTTATTGTAATCACAAAGGTCTATAAATAGTAGGGACAGCAGGAGGGCCCCCCAAAAAAGGAAAAAGAGGATCACGTTTCAATAGAGAAAATATACCATGGTCAAGTATTGCATGTAAGTAACAAGACATTTGGTGCAGCTCACTCTTAATTCCCTTCCTGGTCATTTGCAACTGACCAGATTTGATCTCACCAATGAGGGAGGACATAAGGACTGGCAGATAGATGGTAACCATCCTGCAAATGGGACACTGACCCTCCTCACTCACTGGTGTGTCCTATTCCTATTCCTGCATCTACCTTTGAGTCTCCTCTTATAGTAAAATCTTCATTTAGTCTTTCATCTTTGGTTAGAAGGTGACCTTCAATACCAATCAGGATGGCACCTAGGGCAGTGCAGGAAAAGCAAAACTGAAAACAACAGCAAACCACAGTTCAGAACACCAAAGGCCCTACATTGGTCATCTGAAACCAGAACAGCCAAATTTCTCTCCATCCTAAATCTCAGAGAACCTTGAGGAAGAAGGGGTGACAAGATTGTAAGAACCTAAAGATGGGGAGGACCAACCATATGCAAGATACTCCACACAAGATAGGGCTGCAGCAGCCAGGATTGGGCTTTGCCTGACCTGCACAATGGCTGTCTCACTAAAATCTGGCATGGATCATAGGGGAGAAGGCTCCAGGGAGTAGAATCCTTTGAAGCAATGGATTAAACAGTCATAAGAAAGTTCCATAGTAACAGGGAGTGCAAGAATGGGCTCTGAGCTATGCCACTGAGTCCTAAACCCTCACTAGGGTGGAAGACTCAGAGGGAGATTTGGAGTTCACACAAGATGATGTTTCAGGGGATGGAGGGGAGGGAGGGGGAATCACTTGATGATGGGGAGGGAGGGAGGAGGAAAGGTATAAAAGGAGGGGAAAATGGGGAGAGTGCAAGGGAGGTGACTGGGGATGGGAGGAGCAATGGAGAGTGTTGGGGTACCTATTGAGATTGTATGATTAGGAAAAAAGAAAAAAGAAATTACGGGAGAAAAAAATAAATAAAGTTTGGTTTTGTGAGGTACCCAGTCTGCTCACTCTTGTTATATCATCATATAAGCATTTTCTTCTGAGACAAGGTAGCAAACATCATTCTGTATAATTCAGTAAAAGACTATGCAAGTTTTGGTATTTCTTTACCATAAAATTGTGAACAGGTCAAATTGGGAATCACTGTCCTAGGGCAATCTACAAGGAAATCATATATTCGTTATTTTTTCTATTTATTATTTATTTATTGTTTTACTAACTGTTATCTTACTCCACACTTATTTAAAGTGTGCTGTGAATAAGACAGAAGCATTACAATGTGTTGGTGACATTTTGCTTTCTGCATCAGGAATGGATCAGTGTGTGAAGTGTGCAGATGATCACTATCCAAACACAGAGCAGACCCACTGCCTCCCAAGGTCAGTGTCCTTTCTGGCTTATGAAGACCCCTTAGGGATGGCTCTGGCCTGCATGGCCCTGGGCTTCTCTGCACTCACAGCTTTTGTTCTTGGGGTCTTTATGAAGCACCGAGACACTCCCATCATGAAAGCCAATAACCGCACTCTCAGCTACATCTTACTCATCTCCCTCATCTTCTGTTTCCTCTGCTCCTTGCTCTTCATTGGACATCCCAACACAGTCACCTGCATCTTACAGCAGATCACATTTGGAGTTGTGTTCACTGTGGCTGTGTCCACTGTCTTGGCCAAGACAATCACTGTGATTCTGGCCTTCAAGCTCACCGCCCCAGGAAGAAAGATGAGGTGGTGTTGCTGGTTTCAGGGGCACCTAATTACATCATCCCTATCTGCACCTTGGTCCAACTTATTTTCTGTGGAGTCTGGCTTGTAACAAGTCCTCCTTTTATCGACAAAGGACATACACTCTGACATGGCCACATCATCATCATGTGCAACAAGGGCTCAGTCACTGCCTTCTACATGTGTTCTGGGATACCTGGGCTCTCTGGCCCTGGGGAGCTTCACTGTGGCTTTCCTGGCCAGGAACCTGCCTGACACCTTCAATGAAGCCAAGTTCCTGACCTTCAGCATGCTGGTGTTCTGCAGTGTGTGGGTCACCTTCCTCCCTGTCTACCACAGCACCAAGGGGAAGGTCATGGTGGCTGTGGAAGTCTTCTCCATCTTGGCCTCCTGTGCAGGCCTGCTAGGGCCCATTTTTGTCCCAAAGATGCTATGTTGTTTTGCTAAGGCCACACAGAAATTCTCTCCGAAGGTTCAAAAATTAAAAACATTTCTTCACCCTTTCAATGTCTTAAATTCTAACGAATTTGTGAAAAGTTACTATAAAGCCAGAATGTGAGACTACACAATCTTAACTCTCAAATGTTATGCTATAGTTTTAGTTGTTGATATGTGACTCATACTGTTTCTTTGAGGGTATTTGCATAGTGAGTTTGATGTTGTTAGTGTTCTCAGTATTTCCTCTACTAATTTTCTCTCCTCAGTAATATCACATGGAGGATTTTTGGAAAAAGTGAAAGTGTTTGGTTTATCCTCCAAAAAAGAAATGTCCCTAGTAATCCAGAGCCCATCATTGAGGATGAGGGAGAAAGGTAGTAAATTTCATCATGATACAATTGAATTGCTGCATGAAAATTGGGTATGTAGATTTAGAAGGAGGACATTCATCTTATTTCCTGATAAATAACTTTTTTCTAAAGGGAAAAGGAATTTCTTGAAAATGGCATTTCAATAGACTCTCACTGGTGGATAGAAGGCAGTTGAGCAATGAAGCCTGGAGTCTTGGACAGAGAAATAGAAAATGATGAAGAAAGAATATTGTGCAATGGGGATGACATAAAGATCTTGCCATTTGTCACCATTTTGCAATGCAGCACTGAGAATGTGGGGATTGCCAGAATTTTCACTGATTCATATTTAATGTCAACTTGATTTCAGGTGCAGAATCACAGAGGAGACACACCTCTCAGTGTGAGTTTAAGGTGGTTTCTCAATGGTGTTTAATTGAAATGAGCTGTCCCCAAACTAATGGAGGGCAGTACTTTCCATGGATTGGGTGTCGAATGAAGTAAAAGAAAAAAACCTTGCTGATTATGTCCAAGCATTCCTGTTTCTGTACCAAATGTATGTGTCATTGACCAGCGACTATCACGTTTCCTGCTGCCGTACCTTTCCTGTCCCTGATGGACAGACTCCTGAAGCTGAAAGCCAAAGGAGTTTTTCTTTCATTCAGTTGCTACTGTCAATATCTCCCCCAAATCAGGGACAGTAAATTAAACATGAATCTATTTGAGAATGAACAAGGTAGTTGGAGACCATGTAAAGGCTGAGGATCGGGATGACTCTATGTGACTCAAGCCTCCATTCCAAACAGTGATACATACCACACTGAAACACTTGATATTACTTAAAATTATCTTCCTCGTTATATGTTTACTTAGTGCATGAGAAGAAATAAAACCTTTTGTAAACATAAACCTTCTCTTGCCACAGTGAATTGTGTGGGAATTCAGGTGGTCACTTTCCTCTGGGAGTAATCATTGATGGTCAAAACTGGCCAGAATAAGTGGTCTCTTAGGCATTAGGGGTACCCCTATTGGAGTACCACTTATTCTGTAGCAAGTACCCAGGCATATACAGGCTCCTCTAAGGAACTCAGTGGGATTCTAACATAAGAAAGAATATTCAGGATCCTTAGAGGCAAAGGATTAACAGTCATGACAGTGTTCCCATACCAAAGGGCAGCCCAAGAAAGGGCTCTGGGCAATGCCAATGAGTCCTTTCACCTCACTAGAGTGGAGGACTTAGAGGGAAGCTTAGCATCCAAAGAAAAAGATGTTCCAGGGAATGGGAGGGGGAATGGGGAGACACTGGGATAAAGGGCATGGTGGGGGTGAAAGGAAGGGGGAAAGGGGAGGGTGCAAGGGGGACTGGTGAATGGTGAGGGAGAGAAGGGACTGGGGTACCTATTAAGCTCATATGTTTGGAGAAAAATAAATAAATATAATAAACTTTTAAAAGTAAGGATGGGGATTGTTTCAAGCATTATCAAAGCAATTATTAATAATTGAATCTATAACTAATCTTCTCCATGAACAAGGAGACCATACATCTTTTCAAAAGTAATTGGTAGGACTGCATGTAAGATATTTGAGATATTTAGACCTGTTTGCACATCCATTTTATGTGTTATGGGTTAATTCTTCAGACGATATTGAAAGCAAATGCATTACAATAAAGGGAGACTGTATTTTGCTCCATCAATGAAAGACATCACCCGTATATTTTCACAGAAAAAATTAAACATGATAGGGGATCTTATGTATCATGGAAGAATGATCAAGATCATCCCGCAGAAGCCTTAGACTTCAGTGATGATGAAAAAGAAAAGGAAGCCAGACAGAAGAGGCCACAGGCCCCTGGCAGTAGGAGACTCAGGTATGATTCCAATAAGACAGGTGAAGATTTTGCTGTAGGGCATCAGAATAGGAAAGCTTATGGCTCTCCTTCAGAGTATTCCAAAGGATACTCTGAAGTATCAGAAGTATACTTCAGAAGAGGCTTTCCCGGGGATAGATACCCTTGAACAAACCACACCAGGCCTCCACTCAGCAGTTTTATATCTCGGATAATGTGGCATCCCAGGAGATATTGGGATTCCACCTCAGAGACAACACAGTCTGGTTGTGCCACAGTACCCTTCTCCTCCTCCTGTGATTGACATGCATAACTTTTCACTCCCTCCCCTCCAACCCCACCCCCCATCCTTCAGCATGGGTTGGGCTACGCCTACCTTGGGTTCTCATCACTTAGTTAACTTACCCTACACCTTTACCCTGCCGCCACCGCCTCCCCCACTGCCTCCACCACCTTCTTCTGCAGATAATAATTCTATTTTTGTTTTCACTCATAAAAACGTAATAGGTACCATGGTCCCCTCCCTCCCTCTAACCCTCCCTGTATCCTCTTCCTCCCTCCCCCATTTTTTTTCTTTCTTCCTCCCCCTTTCTTCCAGTGCCACCTGCCCCCATCCCTGGAACGTCCTTTAGTGTGAATGTCAAGCTTCCCTCTTGGTCCCTCTTGGTCCACCTCTCTTATGAGGTGTAAGGACTCAGTAGCATTACCTAGAGCTCTTTCTTGTATTCCCCATTAGCATAGGAACACTATTGTAGCTGCTAATCCCTTGCCTCTAAGGATCCTAGTGCCTGTGAACCATGCTAGACTTTAGAGGGTCAATCATATGTCTGCCATTGCACAGGTCACGCAAAGTCCTATTATGATTACTTTGGCCCTAACATGGGGTGGGATATCTAGCATATCCTTGCCCTTCCCCATCATTAGGCTCTTACAATCTTACCACCCTTTTTCCACCCTGAGCTTTAGGATGGGAGAGATTAGCCTGGCCTGGTTCCAGGTGATTAATGTAGAGTTTCTGATGTTCTGAATTATGGTTTGTTTTTTTTTTTTCTAGTTTTGCTGTTCCTGCACCGCCCTTGGCTTCATCCTGATGGGTATTGGATGTCACCCCTCTAGCCAAAGATAAAAGACTGTTAAAATAGACTCTTACTGTAAAAGTAGATTCAAAGGTAGATGGAATAAGAATAGGAGACTGCGGTGAGGGGGGTTCAGTCTCCCATTTGCAGGATGGTTAACTTCTATCTGCCAGACTCGATGCCCTCCCTGTCTGGTGAGATCAAACCCCATCAGTAGCAAGGGACCAAAAAGGCAAGTCTGTAAGCTTAACCAGATGTCTCATTACTTACTTGCAGTCCTTCATGGTGGCTTATTTTCTCTGCTGTAGCATGATCCCCTCTCTCCTTGTTGCTGATGGGCCCTACTTACCCTTCCCTCTGTTTATAATCTTTGCAATTTCTGTAGGTATTACAGAGATTTATCTTTGAATGTGTCTCTAAGTTGGTTTTGTACTAGGATCCACTTATTAGGGAGTACATACCGCACTTAATTTTCTGTGTCTGGAATACTTCACTCAATATAATTGTTTCTAATTCCATCCATTCCCCAGCAAATTTCATTAATTCATCATTTTTGATGGCTGAGTAGTTTCCATTGCATAAATGTACCACATTTCCCTTACAAACTTGTCAACTGTTGGGCATTTGGGTTGATTCAATGACTTTCCTATTGTAAATAGTGCTGCTATGAACATGGTCGTGCTTGCGCCATTGAGTTGAATGTTCAACTGTATGGGGGAATATTACCACAACATTAATAGATCAAACACTGGAAGTACAGTCAGTGGAAGGAACAGTGGAGAGAAAGCAAGACCCTATTCGTGATGTCCGCCACTGAGCATGGATGATGTGGCCCTCAGTGTCAATTAAACCAAGGGAGAGGAACCAGAGATAGAATGGAAGTCACAAATACATTGCTCTTCAATTGTTGAGGGGCGTGTGAGAATGAAGGTTATACTTTAAGGACACTAAGTCTCACCTTGTCTGATAGAATCTTCAGTTTTAAAGAAGAGACATCAGGAAAGAGACAGTCTCTACAAAGTATGATAGCAAGGTGCACAAGGCTTTACAGGAGCTAGCAAGGGTGCACAAGTACCTTCCTAGACATTCAGGGACATGACTGTGGAAATACACATAGCGCATCAGGGAATGCTTTGCATGTAAAATCAGAGCTTCCCTCTCTGTTAATTTCTCATTGGGAAAAGCACCTCTATCTTAGTGGATCCCTGTGGGGCCACAAGTGGGATATAATAGCGAAGAGGCACCTTCCCAGCCACCTTCAGCTGACGCAAATGTTCTTGTGGTTTATCAGAACATCACTAAGACAGAATACATCTGAGCTGAGTGTGTTTCCCTACCGGTAATGAACTTGTGAGGCAGATGGGAAAAGTCGGAGACCATCAGATGGCCTTCGGCCAAGCGAGCCCAGCTCTGCTAACCAAGTGATTCTGACACATTTGTCATTCCCCACCTTCTTCTGCAGATGCTGCATTTTGAAAGCTTGGGGCTTCTTGCAGCAACCTTACATGGAATTATGCAGCCTGCTTCCACCTCTGCCCCTGTGCATACATCTTTCTCTCTTCCAGTTTCATCATGATTTATTGAGCAGGCTGGCAGTGAAGAGTCAGCATGATTAACTGGAGAGATACCTCTAGGTCACAAATCAGTTGGCTTCCTTCTTAGGCAATCTGAAGAAGGCCGCTCATTTCTTCATGGTTATTTTAAGTGTCTTGAATCTCAGCAATATTAATCAATGAGATCTAAGCTCCTCTCTCTGTCTAGTGGTAAACAGACACCAGCTCAGTTGGTGATGGGGATGTGGAGAATAGAAAGTAGGATGGAAATTTTTCAATGGCAATAAGTGATGTATCACTCTGCACCATGAGCCACCACATCATGTCGCAGGACTACGGTCACTTCTTGAGTGATAAGCAAAGAGGTGGATTCAAGATTCATGACTTATGCAAGAAATACCTAGGAAAGAAAACTCCACCCTAAAGACACCATTGATCAAATTACATTTTCCAACAAAGAAAAAAGTAATATGAATTTTTAGCCATTATCTCTAGGCTCAATAATACCTCAGAAAATGTTGTCTCCTCCACCAGTCTGTAAAGCAGGTACCAGCAAGTCACACCAAGTGAGCTTGCACTTTCCTTGACACCATGACGCACCTGGGCAGCAAAATGGTGGGAAGATGAGCAAGCGTCTAGAGGGTCAGCGCAGTTGGTAAAGTGTTTGCCTCTGCAAGCAAGTAGATCTGAGCTCAACCCCCCAAAAAATTCCATTTGAACCGCACATGGGTATGGTGGTACTGATTATAATCCCAGCTAGAAAGAAACAGTGATCCCTGGGGCTCACTACCATCTGGCATGGTCTCCTTGGTGAGTGTCAGGCCAGTGAAGACCCTGTCTCAAGAAAAGATGGCCGGCACCTGAGAAGTGATACCCATGGTGTTCTCTGGCCTCCTCATGCACACACATTGTGCTCATTCACCACACGTGTGTATGTATCCTCACATGAACGGCACACGCATGCACACACAGATACAAGCCAAAAAAAAAAAAAAAAACAGCAGTTCAGCTACTTATGTGGGAAATAAAGGAGGAAAGAGACACAGCAAATCTACTCTTGTTTTATCCCATGAGCACTGTAGAAGTAGCTGCAGGGCCCAGTCTGAACCATGGGGAGAGAAATTCTAGAGACTTTTATTAACCAACTAAGAAAGCCATAGACATATAAACTAGCAGACCTTGCCCTCCTTTTTTTAAGGCCTCTGGAGTCTCTTTGGTGGGACTCCATTAATCAATTTATCAAGAAAAACCTGCATTACTTGTTAAGTATTTGTATGTATTAACAATAAAATCAAACATGAAAACAAATTCCATTTTCATGCGTTCAACAATATAACAGCCAAATGCATAATACTTTCCAGACTATATACTACAAATCAGTAAATAAAGAAAGTCATTAAAATGCCTATGTGTTTTCTTGGCACTGAAGGGCATTCAGCCAGCGTCACTAACAGCTCAATGATACAGCTCCTACAGTCCCATAGCACAGGGCTTCAAGATAATGGCATTATCAACTTTCAGGGTCATAATCCTCCTTTGTGGAGGTGGCCTGTGTACTTAACATCATCGCTGGTTTCTAACAACCGTAGCCAGCTAGCAGAATCTCTGTTCTGTCCAGCTATCACTGTCCAAATGTCTCTAGATGTTGCCCAAAGTCTGCAAGGGGACAAAAATAATCCTTGGCTGAGAATCACTGTTGTAACAGAAATGAACTGAGCTAAGGATACTTGCCGGTCCCAGGCACATACAAATGCTCCCTGATTTGACTGGGATTGAAAATAACAGTTTGTTTTCTGTAGCTAGGACTCCAGGACTCTTCCAGAACCCCTGATAAAGTACTATCTCTCTGAACCACACTCCATCCTTCAAGACCTTGGCGAAAAGATCCAGGCAACACCAACCACCTGACAAACTCTAAGCACTTTCATTGTTAGCTCTGCTCTTTCCCTATCAAATGGTACAAGCAATTTGTTGGAAATCATCTTTATTATCCTCTTCAATACTTGAATGCCTGCCCAACCAAACATCCGATGGATGTTTATTGGATTATCTAAAAATATATATAAAAATACCATCTGCGCTAACCCTTTTTATCTTTGTTTAGAGGCCATTTTGCTATTACATTGAAAATTTGGCTTCCTTGCTGTGTAGAGGGAGAGCGCTTCATCTCTGTAACTCTTTAATGCCTGGCACCATCCCAGTGCTCACAAAGAGTGCACGTAACCACTGCATCAACTGACAGTTCACAATTTGGGTGCAAGGCATAATAAGTTGATCCCTATCCTAGGCCTATCTTTTCCTTCTGGCACTCTCTCTGCATGAGCTCCAAAATCCAGCTCCTGTGGCTCTTGGAATCATCCAGGTCATGGTTCCTGTAATGACGTAAATCCAGGTACATGAAGATAAAGACCATTCCTCATTGGGTCCTCTCTTCCATGACCAAAGATTCACACGTTCCTCATACTTGATAGTGTCCTGGCCCCTAGCCATCCTGGTGCCCCCTTCCATGTGAGCTCACTCGATGGAACGGCTCTCAAAGACTAGTGAGAGTCAGCACTGGATGGGAGGGAGGGAAGTGCTCTCCTCAAGGGTGTGCCCACTGGTATATTAATGCCCAGACACATGTCACTAAGAGGAGCCCAGATGGGACCAAGCGAACCATAAATGCACACAAGGACATGAGAGCAGGAGGGAGCTAGGTGAGGAAGAAAAGGTCTGAAGTGGGGATTGGATTGAATAATGAGGGGCACAAACAATGCAAACACATCTAAAATCTCTAAAAGACTATAACTAAAAAAATGTATAGAAGTCACAGAAAATTTTGACACGAGTATAAATTTGAAATATTTATTTTTCAATAAAAGTCCATTTCAACCATCAAAAATAAAATTTTGTCAGTAGACTCTCAAATTCAGGTGACTGTACCTATTCAGTCCAGATGGAATCCCCCCAAGGATCCAGAGAGGCCCATGCTGCCAGCCAAGGCAAACCATCTGTTTAGTTGTCAAGGCCTCAAAGAGTCTCAAGCTTCAGGCAAAGAAAGATTCCCACCCATCAGGCCTACTCATAGTCTCTGCACTCCTGAGTCATATTTTGAACCAAAAATACATAACTGTTAATCCTTACTATATCAAATCTTCATATACTAAATGTCTCCTAGCAGAGGCTAGGGCACTAAGACACTTTTAAAGGTGAGTCTCAAAACCAACCCTGCTGTTCCATGCTCCTGCAGCAGCTTTGGATTCTCTCAACCTTTGACTGAATAAATTGTCATCTCCATCAAAGCAGGGTAAGCAAACTACAGCCAACAGTCCAAATCTAAGTGCAACCTGCTTTTCTCAATAAGTTTTATTGGAACATAGCCATGCTTATATGATCTATGATGTTTTTTCTATCACACATCAAAGTGCAACCAATACTATACTGTCCATTGCTAATAATATTTACCACATGCCTCGCTCTTCATGGAAACCATTTACCAAACCACTATCTTAAACCTTAAAATACACAGAAGAGAATTAAGTCTGTCAGTGTACTCTGAGCTTCCAGTATATTTTAAAATGACCAAACAGCACATGTACAATTCATGTGAAAATGTGATCATTCCTGGGAGTTGTGGCAAACTCAAGCTCCACTCTGCTCCAGGCTTTGCTTAAACCTAATAATCTCATCAAAGCAGGGATAGGATTCATTAATTAACTAACTGTTGACCAGTTAATTTTTAAAATGTTCTTGTAAGTATAAGGGGACAAGAATGAGAAACAGAGCAAGTAAATTCCAAAATAGGACAGGAACTGGAGAGAAATTAATTCTAAGAGAAGCAAAGAAAGGAAAAGACAAAGTGCTATCTATGCGACAGTGACAAGACTTTCAGTGATTGGCTTGATGCTTCCCACTCACTTGGACCTGGGTATGTTAGGATCTGATATGGCTACCCAGGCAGCTTGGAAATTACCACATCTGCTGCTTAAACAAAGTTCCCTTGTACACAGGTGGCTACTAGTACATCTAAGACTGTATGGATTCCAACTTATTGTATGGAAAGTAATTCCTCACAGCCCTAAATCCAGGGAAGTCAAAGTCATTTGTCCCCTTTTAGACTCCAAAACTTTCTCTCATTTCCAGCTCACAGTTCCTCCAGCTGGGTTCCAGACTAAGGTGGACCATGGACTTTGGCATCTTGTCAGGTTGAAATTTCATCCTGTTACTTGATCCTTCCTGTCCTCAGCATATTCATCTGAAAAGTGGAAAAGATGGCACTTCTCAAACACAAGGTCCTTATAAGAATAAATGGTATGAATCAGGAAAAGAGCTCAAGGTTAAAACCTTTGCCCCCAAAGTACTTGAGTTCAGATCCCGTGTAAAATGCCAGGCAAATATGGTAGAGGTTTGTACTTCTGTCCCTGGAAAATGGAGCCTGGAAACCCCAAAGCAAACCAATTAGGAGGTAGAGCAATCCAGAATGATTCTTCATGTTACCTTTGGGTCTACAACAGCATGTGCATTGAAGTATTTTCTTGTACATATGTACACATAATACACACACACACACTCTAAATGGTATGATAGCTGTAGAATACATAGTACCTGCTTCCTATAAGCATTCAGGGAATGTTTGCATTCCAGCAGTTTCTAAGACAATGGCCCAAACACCTGTCTTTGGACGCACTGAAATTACATTACAAATGAGAACATAGAGCTGTAGGATTTCCCGGCAAGAGAACAAGAGCTGGAGGCTGGAAGATGACTCACAAGGTAAGCTCTGCCTTGCAAACAGAAGGACCTGAGTTAAAATCCCGGATCCTGCACAAAAATGACAGTGGTCTGCATTTCCAGCCCTGTAAAGTTTCCAGCCCTAGGAAACACCAGAGCAAAACAAAAAGGAGGTAGAACAATCCAGGATGATTCTTGAAGTCACTCTTGGACCTTCATAGGCACACACAGTGCCCTCTGATACACATACACACATGTGCACACAAAAAAATAAAGATAAATAAATAAAAGTGAAGACACTACAGAATGCTCCAGGGATGGGGGGAAGGGAGGGGAAAGGAAGGGGAAAAGAGGGGGAAGCAAGGGGATCTGGGGAGGGGTGAAGGGAGGGAGGGGACCAGGGTACCTATTAATCATGTTACAGCAGAGAAAATAGGCCACCATCAAGTACTGCAAGCAAGTAATGAGACATCTGGTTAAGTTCACAGACTTTCCTTCCTAATCATTTGCAACTGATAGGGTATGATCTCACCAGAAGAGAAGGGCATATAGTCTGGCAAATAGAAAGTAACCATTTTGCAAACGGGAGGCTGACCCCCCCTCACTGCAGTCTTCTACTTTTATTCCATCTACCTTTGAATATACTCTTATAATAAGATTCTATTTTAACAGCTTTTTATCTCTGGCCAGGTGGTGACATCCAATACCCATCAGGATGGAGCCAAGAGCTTTGCAGGAGCAGCAAAACTGAAAAAAAAAATCAACAAACCATAATTCAGAACATCAGAGACTCTTTATCAACCACCTGGAACCAGGCCAGCCTAATCTCTCCCCATCCTGAAGCTCAGGGAAATTTGCGGAAGAGGGGGCGGTAAGATTATAAGAGCACAAAGATGGGGAGGAGTAATGATATGCAAGATACTACACACAAGTTAGGGCTGAAGCAATCATAATAGGACTTCGCATGACCTGCGCAAAGACCAACACATTATTGACCCTCAAAGTCTAGCATGGACTAAAGGCACTAGGATCCTTAGAAGCTAGGGATTAGCAGCCACAATAGTGTTTCTATACTTATGGGGAACACAAGAAAGAGTTCTAGGAAATGCCATTGAGTCCTTACACCTCATCAGAGAGGAGGACCCAGAGGATGCTCCAGGGATGGGGGGGAGGGTCTGGGAGATAAGGAGGGAGGAGGGGGAAAGGAAGGGGAAAAGGGGGGAGGGAGCTAGAGGGTTCAGGGTGGGGTGGAGGGAGGGAGGGGACCGGTGTACCTTTTAAGTTTGTATGAGCAGAAATAAATTATTTTTTTAAAGTTTGGATGAGTGGAATAAATAAATAAATAAGAAAAAAAGGTTTATGAATGATCCTGCTTAAAAGTGTTATATGTTTCTAGCAATTGTGTCACCAGAAAATAAATAAATGAATAAATTGAATGAATGAAAGTGAAGAAAAAAGAGGCTGGGGAGATGGCTCAGGAGTTAAGATTCTGCCTTGGAGGCTGAAGGTCCTGAGTTCAGGTCCCAGATCCCACGTAAGAAACGCCGGGAAGTGCGCGCGCGCGCCGGCAAGATGGCGGCTGCGGCGGGTCCCCTGCGGGCCGTCCGCGGTCTGTGCCGCGTGCTGCTCTTCCTCTCGCAGTTCTACATTCTGTCAGGCGGTGGGTCCTTAAATTTAGAGCATTCGCAGCCGCTGGCTCAGGCAATAAAGGATCCGGGCCCAACACGTACATTCACAGTAGTTCCCAGGGCAGCAGCGCATGCATCATTGCTAATGACTGGTCTGTTCTCCTTAGAGCGCCGTTTCCCTCTGTTATTTTGATGAGTATAACGGAGAGTAAGCTGCTCTCTCACTCCTCACAGAAAGTACTGAAATCCCACCATACGTGATGAAGTGTCCCAGCAATGGTTTGTGTAGCAGACTCCCTGCAGACTGCATAGATTGTGCAACAAATGTCTCCTGTGTTTATGGCAAGCCTGTCACTTTTGACTGTGCAGTGAAGCCTTCTGTTACATGTGTTGATCAAGACTTCAAACCCCAAAGGAGCTTTGTCCTCAACATGACTTGCAGATTTTGCTGGCAGCTTCCTGAAACAGATTACGAGTGCTCCAACTCCACCAGCTGCATGACGGTGTCCTGTCCTAGGCAGCGCTACGCCGCCAACTGCACAGTGAGAGATCACATTCACTGCTTGGGTAACCGTACTTTCTCCAAAATGCTGTATTGCAACTGGACAGGAGGCTACAAGTGGTCGACTGCTCTGGCGTTAAGAGGCCAAGGCCTCTGCTCTGTTGCAGCATCACCCTTGGGGGCTTTGGAGCAGATCGCTTTTACTTAGGCCAGTGGCGTGAGGGCCTCGGCAAGCTCTTCAGCTTCGGAGGCCTGGGAATATGGACGCTAATAGACGTCTTGCTGATTGGAGTTGGCTACGTGGGACCCGCGAATGGCTCTTTGTACATTTAGCTGTGATTATGCGCTTCAGAGAGGAGCAGCATTTAGAAAAAGTCCATTGGCTTGCAGAAATTGACATGTGAGTGATTGTATTGGTATGTTTTTAATGTACAGCATCTGTACTTTGCTTGCCTTGATGAAGGTAAAATAAAGAAACACTGAACCACAAAAAAAAAAAAGAAAGAAAGAAAAGAAACGCCGGACTACCTCATGCCAGTCTTTGAGTTTGTTGTCAGAAAGATCTAGTTCCGATACATGAGCGCAGAAGGCAGCAATTTCTCTTTCGTCTCCTGCACAGGTAATTCCACAGCTGTTCAACACGAGCACACTTGGGAAGGTGAGGCGATCTGAATCACAGGAGACATAAAACACTTTCCACATTCAGCCTAGTTCTGGCCTATGTATGTTGAGCCCCCAGAAACCATCAAGAAAAACTCAAGCTATATGAAATTACATGAGGACCTGGAGAAAACAGGGCATATGGGGTTCTGAAGTCTTGAATCTTAAATATGGGGAGCGCAGAAGTACAAAACCACCACCACCAGGAAAACCTCTCGGCTTGACCTACAGCAAGAGGCTTTGTCTAGTTCCCAACAGAACCATCTTCCACATTAGGATCTGAACATCAGAACCAAGAAATTCATGTCTCAGACTCCCATCACCTGCTTACCAACCGTGATTCTTTAGTTCAACTGTTTTGCAGGGCTCTTTCCTCTCTAGTGATGTCTTTACCCTTTACTGCTAGTAAGATGCTTCATACCTGAGTTCAATTCTAAGAGCCCAATTGGCAGAAGAGAACGAACTTCTAAAAATTGTCCTCTGACCCACACTTACACTGTGCCATACATGTGTCTATTGGCATATCCACCCCCTCAAATTAAATAAATAAATAAATAAATAAGATTATTATCTCAAAAAAAAGAAACGCCGGACAGGAATGATGGAAAGCCCTAGAGTGAACTAACACTGTAACACACACACACAATAAATAAAATTTTTAAAAAAGACTTTAAAAAAAAAGTGAAGAAAAAAAAGAAAGCAAACTGATACTGATGTGGAAAGAATGTTTTCAGCCCACTGCCTACCTGCAATGCATCCATAAAAAGAAGTCATTACATTACTGAACAAGCAATTGCCTTTGTTTTATTGCTTTTTCCAAATAAAATCACCTATGTTGAACCTTAGCACCAGCAACAGGAATTCCCACATCCTCTGGCCTTACTGAGTAATCCTTTGCTGTAGCTCTTGCATTAAGTAACACACAGGTTCAGGTGTTAAAACACACAGACACAAAAGTAGTGTGGATCAAACAAGATGGATGTCTAGTTTGTCCTTGTGGTAAAGGCCTGGACGCCCAGGGATTCAGACTCCTTCGTTGCTTTGTTATGTTGCCTCTGGGGTTCCCTGAGCCAGAATTAGCCCCACCCAGAAACCTGCTAAAAGTTCAGATTTCTCAGCCCTATTCTAGGGTCACTGAATCAGAAACTAGAATAAGGTCCAGTCATGGACCCTTGCAGACACTGTCCTTATCCCGTGGTCAACACTCCTTCTGTGTTCTAGATTATGGAAAGGGGAAAAAGAAGAGATGAAAAACACATCATTTGTAAGAGTGTAACAGTGTAACAGGGGCCCACGGAGACCCTTGGGGGTGGGGATAAGCTGGCACAGAGTCAACAGCACAGACGCCGGGAGTCAGGCAAGTGGCAAAGCAGGCTCTCAGGCTGTTAAGCTCTCAGGCTTGCAGGCTCATGTATTCTAAGTATCAGGCTGCTTATATACCCCACCCGACATCCCATAAGTCCCAATGTGAGTCTTTGCTGAGTTGTCCTGTCCGGATTGGTCCTCTCAGCCAGGCAGTTTAATGGCACCAACTGTCTTTGCTCTGGAGAAGGTGTAGTCTCATGAGATTTGCAGTCTTGCAAGATTTGTATGCTTAGCTGCAGGGAGGAGTCTAAGGAGCCTCTCTGTATGGGGGATGGAAGCCTCTGTGGTGCAATCATTGTCCGTTCCTCCTACATATCCATCCCTTTTATTTATTTTTGACAGCCAGCAGGAATCAGAGTTCTTTGCTCTGACCTTGTTGACCCCACCTCAGAGGGCATCCAGCATTACGACCGTGCCTATCTTAGGTCATCCTGTCTCACAGGATCTTACCCGTCATTGGCTACCAGCCCTCAAAGGACCTCACCTCTGGAAGGCATGTCAGGATATGTGGATAGTAGATTAGACCAAGGCTTCACAAATCTCTGCAATCCAAGCTTGAACCATGTCCCTAAGGGCACTATGGCTCGGATATTCAAAGGTCATAAGTGCCTATAGCATGGTCTTATTGATGGAGTGCTGCTGAGAGATGTGCTAAAGGAAATACTTAATTGATAAAAGAACACTTCATAAGTTACAATCCATTAAAAATTAAAATCAAGTGAGAAAACAGTAAAAGAAAACCTACAATCTAATAGAAAAACAGCCATGATACTTAATTGATAGAAAAACAACCGTGATCGATATAAAACATAAGTAGCTAAGGCCTTAGATGTTACCAAAAATAAGTATGCACACATGTATTTAAAAATGGCATGCCAAAAAAAAAAAAAATCAGCGCACAACAGAAATGAAAAAAAAAAAATCAGTGCACAACAGAAATGAAAAAAAAGGTCAGCACACAACAGAAATAAAAAAAATATTGAAGTGGCCACAGATTTCCTCATTTTATGAATCTGGTCGATCTTACATCTCGAACCCATATTGGCACCCATATTGGCAAAGTGGAATCCTGAGGGAAGACACAAGCATATCCTCGACCCCGGGTTACTAAGGGAGCAGGTCCCTGCCATAGCAGCGTACGGGGTCCCTCCGTTGGACAAGAGGCAGGGGAGTAAGAGGCTGTACAGAGCCAGGGTTGGGGAGGACATAAGCAATGTCTTTTTCCCCTGGGTGCTGAGTGAGGATTCCATCTGTGGGGGTTATTTTTTTATTAACAATCAAAAGTAAGAATTTATTACTTTTATGTTATTGTCAAATTCGTATTACCTTCCAATCCACCTGCTTCAGTTACACCGAGATCCACTTGTTCAAATGAAGGAAATAGGACATTACCTATCCAAATCTTGCATGCCTCTTTTGCCTACCTCTTACTCAAACCAATCTTTATTGTTAAAGATAGCACTGAAAGATCTTTGCTTCTCCTAGATAGTAAGAGCAACTTTTCTAAAATTCCTTTGGAAATAGCCTCAAAAATATCTTCCATCAGCCTTGTTTGGTCAAACATCTTTCTCTAGAGTCAGGAAATGAAGCAAATGGGCCAAAGTTGGGTGAAATGTTATTCTTTAAAATAATTTTGAACTATGAGCAAAAAAGCAAAGAAAAACCAAAGCCAATCCTATTATAATAAATAAAACCATTAAATATGCATAGTTCCGTTTTCAACTGGATTTTCCTGGGTGACAGATATGTGACAAGAAAATGTTTATTCTAGGGCAACTTCCAATTGGGACAGATCAAATTCTGATGTCTTATATAGCTCAAATTTTAAGAAAGAATCTACTCTTGTGTTTTAGAGAAAACCAGTTATTTTCCCCAAGGAGTATGGATTCAGCCTAAGTTAATGGCAGTCTTAGAGATGAATATTTCTGTATGGCTTGTCATAATGCTGGTAGAAATTATTGTTTTGGCCCATTACAATAACAATTGGCCTAGAGACCAAACACTAGTAAGTGGTCTAGTCAAATAAAATAGAATATCTCTCTCATTTAACTTTCCCCAATAAAAATTTAAGAAATTATTGCAATGATTTTAATCTTCATAAGAATGTCTCTTTCCACTCAAAGATAAATCTCTGTAATAACTACAGTAATTTGCTAAGATTATGAACAGGAGGGATGGGGAAAGAGGGCCACACCAGTAATGAGAGAGGGGACCATGTTACAGCAGAGGAAAATAGGCCACCATCAAGGACTGCAAGTAAATAATGAGACATCTGGTTAAGTTCACAGACTTTCCTTCCTGATTAGTTACAACTGATGAGGTATGATCTTACCAGAAGGGGAGGGTGTATAGTCTGGCAGATAGAAAGTAACCATTTTGCAGATGGGTGATTGACCCCTCCCTCACCGCGGTTTCCTACTTTTATTACATTTACCTTTGAATATACTCTTATAACGAGATTCTAACTTAACAGGTTTTTATCTCTGGCCAGGGGGTGACATCCAATACCCATCAGGGCGGAGACAAGGGCATTGTAGGAGCAGCAAAACTGAAAAAAAAAAATCAACAAACCATAATCCAGAGCATCAGAGACTTTATATCAATTACCTGGAACTAGACCAGACTAATCTCTCCCCATCCTGAAATGAAGCTCAGGAAAATTTGCGGTAAGCTTGTAAGAGCACAAGGATGGGAGGAGCAATGATATGCAAGATACTCCACACAAGTTAGCGCTGAAACAATCATATTTGGACTTTACATGCCCTGCGCAATGTCCAACACATTATTGACCCCACAAAGTCTAGCGTTTGCTAAAGGCACTAGGATCCTGGAGGCAAGGGATTGACAGCCACAGTAGTGTTCCTATGCTTAATGGAAACACAGGAAAGGGTTCTGGGAACCCTTGCACCCACTGGGTCCTTGCACCTCATCGGAGAGGAGGATCCAGAGGAGAGTTTGGCATGCACATTAAAGGATGCTCCAGGGATGGGAGGGGGAGATATTGGGAGATGGGGAGGGAAGAGGGAGAGGAAGGGGCACAGGGGGATAGGGGGTTGGAGGGAGGGGGGACCGCTGTACCTGTTAAGTTTGTATGGGTGGAAATAAAAAAAAAGATGAACTAATGAAATTTGCCAGTAAATGGATGGAAAAAAAAAAGAATGTCTCTTTCATCAATAATTAAAAGCATTCAATAGAACCTGAGACATCAGTATCTATAATGTTTCTTCTGTATATATGATCATTGTTTATGACAAAGGCATTACATCATAATGTCTTGACCTCAATGAGAAACTATGACCATGAGATTTGGTTTGCTTTTATGAAGTGTCTATTTCTGTGTTCATAACTTTTAGGTAAGTAAAGATAAACAGAACTTACCAAAATGGGAGTTTAGGCTCATTTCAGGTTACTAATATCCTTTAAGAATTCCAACTTGAAGTGTTATAGGTTATTTTTTTCTTTTTTTTTTTTTAAGAACAGAGACAAGACTGAAAAGGAACAGACAAGACAAGGAACATATAGTGGGGAACTTCCATGGTTCCTAGGCCACGGCTGTATGCTCCCTATCAGTAGACAGACAAACACAGAGAAAGGGAAAGGGACCTTCAGGGCCAGCTTACCCAGAGAAAGGGAAAGGGACCTTCAGGGCCAGCTTACCCAACAACTGCCGAAGGGGACACAGTGCTCCACACTGGTGCCGAGACGAGGAAAGGGCCACCATGGAAGCCAGCACATTGGGGCACCAGATGTAACAGTGTAACAGTGTAACAGGGGCCCACGGAGACCCTTGGGGCTGGGGATAAGCTGGCACGGAGTCAACAGCACAGACGCCGGGAGTCAGGCAAGTGGCAAAGTAGGCTCTCACGCTGTTAGGCTCTCAGGCTTGCAGGCTCATAGATTCTAAATATCAGGCTGCTTATATACCCCACCCTGACATCCCATAAGTCCCAGCATGAGTCTTTGCTGAGTTGTCCTGTCCGGATTGGTCAGGCGGTTTAATGACACCAACTGTCTTTGCTCTGGAGAAGGCGTAGTCTCATGAGATTTGCAGTCTTGCAAGATTTGTATGCTTAGCAGGAGGGAGGAGTCCAAGCAGCCTCTCTGTATGGGGGATGGAAGCCTCTGTGGTGCAATCATTGTCCGTTCCTCCTACACATACATACACATGCATGCACATGTATCATGCCTGCACATACATGCACATGCCTGCACATATATTCAACATCTTCCAGTCCTCAATAGTCATCTTACTCAAGTCGCTAATCCCAGAGCTGCTCTTCAGCCTCACTAGTCTCCTTCCTTCCCTCTCCCCACAATCCTGCTGGGCTCAGCAAACCACCCAGCATCAAGTATTCAGCACTTCACACAAGCTCCTGAGCCATCCCCACTACCACCTTCATTGGTCAACTTCCTTACACTCTTGATCTCTGGGCTCCTCACCCCAAATTTCCTTTAAAAAGGCAAAAATACTCTGACAAAAATTCCACTACCAGGTTTACAACAATGCATTTTTCTCCACCTATAAGGGGTCATAATATTGCCTTAGATTTAAGTCAAGCAACTCAGAAGCTCTTTGGAGAAAGAATAAGGAGATAAGAAGCGCTTGTTCCATGCTAAAGCTAAACCCTGAAATGACACCAGTTCCTTGAAACATTATTTCTAGACAAGAACCTCCATCCCTCTTGTCACCTAATATTTCCCTTAATTGTGGGAAGTATGAGGATAATTCACTAAAATCTGCAAATAAGGGCTGGAGAGATGGTTCAGGGGTTCTGCCTCATAAGCAGAAATCTTGAGTTTGGATCCCAGGTCCCATGTAAAAGTGCCAGGTGGAAACAGGAGCAGCCTATACTTCTGGCCCTAGTGGGAAGAGCTTGGGAAATCCCAAAGTGAAGCAAAGAGAAAGTAGAAGCAATCCAGGATGATTCCCAAAGTCAACTTTGGTCCTCCATAGGCACACACACAGTGCCCTCTGATATATATGGATGGATGGATGGATGGATAGA
This sequence comes from Typhlomys cinereus, assembly GCA_023101885.1. Taxonomy (NCBI): domain Eukaryota; kingdom Metazoa; phylum Chordata; class Mammalia; order Rodentia; family Platacanthomyidae; genus Typhlomys; species Typhlomys cinereus. Next base: position 7,071,916 of record JALPQD010000079.1, read on the forward strand.
TAGATAGATAGATAGATAGATAGATAGATAGATGATAGATAGGAGCTAGATAGATTGATTTTTTTTAAATCTCCAAATAAACTAGTTACAAGGTTGAAATCATGCAAAGAAGTATGAAACAGAAAAGAAATATTTCCTGTTCCTTCCCAAAGGTCACTTTGCTAACTAGGCTTTCATCCTTCTGGAACAAAAGCATAGTGAAGTTTCATGATAATGATGAAATAGCCAAAGATCCATCGAATGCTGATCCTAAGCCAAGCATTGCACTGAGCTCTGCATCATGCAAGCAAGTCTGCAACCCTCCGAGCAATCCTGTCTGTTCTTAGCCCTGATGCGTGCACTGAGAGACACGAGGCAACCAGCCCAGGTTACCCACGAGCAAGAGAGCTGAGGAACAGCCCTCACAGTGCCCAATGCTGGCCCGCCCAGGATTTGCCCCAGGGCATGGCCGAGCACATGGGACTAAAGATGGCGCTGAGGGCAAGTGTCCTGGGCATAACTCTGATCACATTACAGGGACCTCAAATTGGCTTTCAGGTATTGACTTGCCTCGTGTGCTGATTGACATTGGACTTCACCTGTGGAACCTGAAGGTTGCCTTAACCTTTGATGCAATTGGCTGCCCATTTGGTGCCATCTAATTACTTGTCTATATAAGCTCCTTTGTTTCCCCCAATAAACTTGAGATTTGCTTCTGACAAACTCCCCGTCCGTGGTCAAGTCTCTGGGAAATTGAGGAGGAGGCCGGGACGGCTGGAACCTGCCTTTCTTCGACCTCACAGCCAGGATCTGTGCAATCGTGTGAATGAGTGTGTGAGTGGGTAGAGACATGCCATGCCAGGGTAAGTGGACACTACACCCAGGACCCCCACGCTTCAACACCATGGTTAGTAGGCTCTTCTTCCAGTGAACCCCACCTTTCTCAGCACATCTCCATGAATCACTCATTCCTGAGAAACCAATGCTTAAAAGTTGTTCTGTCTTACGGCCACATGCAGCATTCCTCAAGGGCGTCTCTGCTCAAAAGATGAAAACACATGTGTATGAAAAGAAAAGATACATGATAGAAACTTGTGGAAGGATAAATCAGACTCCATGAAAAGCAAAGAGAAAAAATTAGAGGCGATCCACCACTTCTCCTTAAGAAGCACCAATGTCAATGTCTCTCCAGATAATAGAATTGGGAGGAACTTGAAGGGGCTCCTTCCAGGACAGAAATAAAAGCCAGTGGGACAGCTACTGTGTTCATAGTTTCATCTGGAGAGAAGAGACCATGGCTCCAGAGTTCAGAAAAGAGGATTTAACAGTCTCAAAGAAAAGTTACAGTAGAAGGATTCAAACGAGGATTCAGGTGGATTCAGAACTATAGGAAAAAGATGACTAAATCTAACTGCTGAACACAGAGAACAGGAGGTTGTTGAGGGCTGCGCGAGCCCCACAGAGAGTTGCAGGCCCTCAGCAGGCAGGATAGTCAGTGGCCCGGCCTCTGGCATCTGTGAATTGTTGCTTCTTGAGGGCCACAGTTCTTCATGATAATATTTCAAAATGATGGGCTTCAGGTTCCGGTGAAAGGCATCTTTGGCCTATAAAACAAGCAAAAGGTTTGAGATTTACATCTTTAAGGAGCAGAGAAGGAATTTGACAACAGAACTGAATCTAAAGTAAAGCTCAGTAGGCAAGGCATTTCCCATGCAAGCATGGAGACCTGAGTTTGGATCCCCAGAACTCATGCAAGGCTAAGTACAGTAGCACATCTGTAACCCAACAGCAAGATGGAAGGCAGAGACAGGAGAATTGTCAGAAGCTCACAGACTAGCTAGACTGACAGAGGCACAGGCAAAAACCAAAGGGCAGAGAGAGGGGGAGAAAGAGACTACCTCGAATAACTGTGGGATCAACACCTGAGGTCCTCTTTAGGCAGTTTTAGAGCAACCATGCTGGGACAGTCTCTGAAGGTCTTCGGAGTTCTTCCCCAGGGCTGGGATTACCCTGAAGAAACACACCCTATTTTAATCCTCCACAGAGATAAAGTTGCTAACTCTCCCCAACCCCTCTGTTCATGAAGGGATATGGAGATTAGTTCTCCATTGCAGATAAACTCTATCAGGACGTCAGCAGGGGGATATAATAATATGTGATTGGAAAGAAAACTGCATTAAACATGAAGGGGCACAAGATCAACTGAGCTGGGCACCAATTATGAACAGACCGATGAGATGTCAAGGACCGAAAGTTCTGATTGGGTTTGTAGAAACTGGAGCTAACCAATGAGAAAAAGCTAGTTTTCCTGGGCTTGCCTAAGCCTATAAATACACCTAACCATGGAAGCCATCTTTGGCTGTCTTGTACCTCTAGAGTCTATGAGTTCCTTTTCTTTCTCTCCTTTCTCATTGATTCCATACCTGGAGTCCATGAATTCTCCAGGGCTCTTTTGCCCTTCATGGATTCATGTCTGTGAGTTCCATTATTTCTCTCCTCTAATAAACTCTGTCTTAATTCTCTACACGTGTTCTGGTTTCAGTGTTCAACTCCTGAACACAAGAACCGGGACACATAAAGACCCAGTATTATTCTGACCTCCACACACATGCTTGGCACATATGTTATATGTGCAGGCACATACCTGCACACCACACACACACACACACACACACACACACACACACACACACACTGACCAAAGTGAATCTCCAAGGAAAAGAAAGATAAGGGGTGCTAGAGAGACAGCTCAAGGATTAAGCCTTTGCCTAGCAAACAAAAGGACCTGAGTTCAGATTTCATATCCCACACAAACATATCAGGTTTAAAAAAAAAAAAGCAGTAATCTACACTTCTAACTCTGGAAGGCAGAACCTGGGAAACTCCAGAGCTAAAGCCATAAGGAGGAAGAGCAAAATTCGATGATTCCTGAAATCACCCTTGGTCTCCATAGGCACATACAGTGCCCTCTGATGCATACATACTGACTCTCAGGTACACACACACACACACACACACACACACAAGAATGACAAGGAAAGAAAGAAAGAAAGAAAGAAAGAAAGAAAGAAAGAAAGAAAGAAAGAAAGAAAGAAAGAAAGAAAGAAAGAAAGAAAGAAAGAAAGAAAGAAAGAAAGAAAGGAAAGAAAGAAAGAAAGAAAGAAAGAAAGAAAGAAAGAAAGAAAGAAAGAAAGAAAGAAAGAAAGAAAGAAAGAAAGAAAGAAAGAGAAAGAAAGAAAGAAAGCAGGGGCCTAGGATCTAGAAGAAGGCTATTAAAGTTTAGTCAAGCTGACAGCGACTTTCACCTTAAAGTCGTTTTTGTCTATAATCTCCTTCTCTATGTCCAATGTACCCAGGAGGCCGGGCATCCTGACTCCTATCTCGGGAACATTCTCTGTACCTACTGCAGCAGATCAACGCTCATGTTCCCTTTCATGGTAAAATCAACCCCTGTTGGAAAGTGATTATGATATTTTTTTCTTTTTAGTTGATGCTTTCTCTCCTCTCTCTTGGCATCTAAACTGTTAGGATCTTGAAAATCATTTCATTTAGAGAGACAGAATCAAATACCGAGGTTTCATAAGCACTTCTCGGCACTGCACCAACTGAGCTGACTCTGCACTTTTGAAAGCTGCCCGGCTTCTTGCCCAGGCAAGATAGCAGCCATCTAAGCATTGCTATTGCTAGCAGCTTGCTTCTGCTTAATTCAGGGCAGCCTTTACCTGAATGGCTGAAGTACGGTTCTGCTCGGAGACAAGACTCTCCAATGGGAGACCATTGTCGAGGAAGACATGGACGCTGTCAGCGATTCCTGCAGAAAGGACAAGGAAGTCTATTTAAATAGGATCACCGGGAACACAGTTCACAGCCTTGACTGCAGACAGTACCTGTCTCTACCTCAAAAAAGAAAAATGAGTCACTCTCTTAAGCCTTTTCAAGAGAGACTGATTTAATTCCCCTTTGCCAGGATGCTAAAGGCTCTTCCATAGCCTCCTTTCCATTACAAAACCTAGTGTTTGCATTCGTGGCAAGAGAAGTATTTAAAACCCAAAACCTGAAGCTGTGCCCAACCTCATCAGTCTGGATACAAAAGAAAACCTGCCACAGAGCAATGGCCATTCATCTTTACAACAAGCTGGTTTCTAGCATTGGCCCACATAAAAACAGGTCTCTCACCTCAAGGGACTAGAGGTGGTTTACGGTGGAGGCAAACACGAGTGACCATCAGGTTGCACCCAATACCTTATTTCAGTGGGGTAATGGTGACATTTTCATGTCATGACATTTTTCACAGCTGCTTCTGAATTAAGCAAAATTAAGCAGAACAAAGAGAGTCATAAATCAAGGTGCTGTGCCTGGTTAAGTTCACAGACGTTCGTTCCTGATCATTTACAACTAAGGGGTATGATCTCACCAGAAGGGGAGGGCATATAGTCCGGCAGATTAAAAAGTAACCATTTTGCAAATGGGTGATTGACCCCTCCTATTGCCAAATGCCATATGACCCTGTCATTCCACTTTTGGGTATAAGTATTACATCTACCCTTGAATGTGCTCTTATAATAAGACTCCAGTTTAACAGCTTTTTGTCTCTGGCCAGGGGGTGACATACAGTGCCCATCACGATGGAGTGAAGGGCATTGCAGGAGCAACAAAACTGCAAAAGAAAATCAACAAACCACAATCCAAAACTTCAGAGACTCTATATCAACCACCTAGAACTAGGCCAGACTAATCTCTCCCCATCCTGAAGCTTAGGGACATTTGCGGAAGAGGGGGCGGTAAGAGTGTAAGAGCAAAAGGATGGGAGGAGCAATGATTTGCAAGATACTCCACACAAGTTAGGGCTGAAGCAGTCATAATTGGACATTGCATGCCCGGCACAATGTCCAATACACTATTGACCTCACAAAGTCTAGCATCGGCTAAAGGCACCAAGATCCTTGGAGGCAAGGGATTGACAGCCACAGTAGTGTTCCTATGCTTAAGGGGAACACAGGAAAGGGTTCAGGGAAATGCCACTGGGTCCTTGTACGTCATCAGAGAGGAGGGCCCAGAGGAGAGTCAGGCATGCACAAGAAAGGACTCTGGGAATTGGGGCGGAAGGCACGGGGGGGGATGGGGAGGGAGGGGTGAGGGGAGGGGGAGCAGGGGGTTCGGGGGGAGGAGGAGGGAGGGAGGGAACTGGTGTACCTATTAAGTTTGTATGAGCTGAAATAATAATAAAAAATGTATTATAAAAAAAAATCAAGGTGCTATGGCAGAGAGTCCAACAGGGGAGTCTCTGCTGTGGCTTTCAGAGACTACCTGATGACATTCATAGCCTCGTTGGTGGAAGTTAGTGCCTGTTAAGATAATACATCCCAAAGGGCTTCATCTGGTAGTCACAATAATGCTGGGCCTCATACGGAGACAGACAATGAATGGCTGTTAAGAAGGCTAAAGCAAACAATAAAAAATGTATAAAAAAAAAAAATGACCATCCTACCAAAAAAAAAAGAAGCTAAAGCAAAAGGAGGTCCTTTGCTTTAGATCTGCAACATTCCTACTCCCCACAATCACAGAAGTTCTGTTAAAGATCAGCCTTTAACACCAGGTGTGACTTTTTTTTCTGGTAACATCCATACAGAGACTAACAGTACTGAGGAACTGGAGGATTCGCTGCAAGGTCTGCTTCTTCGTTCCTTCTCCTATATGAAAAAAGGAGGCTCTTCTTATCTGGAGACACCATCCGTGCATCCTGAAAACTTCCTGGTACCCTCGGGAGAATTCGAGACCCTGTCTGAGGTCTCTGTGAGACTCCTTAGAGCTCATTCGGGCAAGAAAAGAACTTGGAAAGAGACCATCCCCATCCAGCAGCGACAGCTGGACAACACGCAGATGATGCCCCCAGCTGTGAACGCACTGCAGGTGCTAGAGCGTTCCTTTTTCTTCCAAACGGAAAACTGGGGTGGCCGGCCATATGTGACGTTCACATCCACAGGGAAAAGAAAGGGTGCTGTCACTCAGCAGCGCACAGGGAAAGAAGAGGCACATCAACCCCATCTAAGGATCTTGGTCTACAGGGAAGGGGAAGCCACTGGCCTGCAGAGCAGCTGCCCACCCAGGACCACGCTGCCACCAGCTGGCCTCTTAACTCACCCACTTAATTGCCAGAACAGCATATTCTTAACTGAAACAGAAAAGCTGTTTCTTTGGGTTTTGTCTGACTTTTGGAGGAAATGTTTTAGGACACTGATGATGGTTTTGTTCTTATTGTTGTTGCTGGTGGAGGTGGTGGTGGCGGTGGTGGTGGTGGTGGTGGTGGTGGTGGTGGCGGTGGTGGTGGTGGTGGTAATGACGTCGTTGCTGTTTAATTGCCATTCAAGCGATGTCCACAATCACCTTTGCTTTTCAAATCAAAGACAGATAGACGTACAAATACTGTCATAGGCCAAATTTTTCAAACACTTGGTTGAAAATATTTTCTAAATTTTCTAAAGTGATCGACCAAAGGAACTGTCTGGGAGTGTTTAGAAAAGCTAGACATGGCACATATGAAATATGGCAGGAATGCGTCCCCATCTATGTCATGCCACAGGTAAGGCTTGGAGATTCTCCTGCCAGACTAGGTTCAACCTGTTTCCTCACCTTGTCCTGTGCAAGTCTGAGATGCAGAACTTTGGGGGAAAAAACTGAAATGGAAGATACTCCAGAAACCTAGGGGCAAAGAACGTGGTTTTAAATTACATTCTATTTGGCTCTAAGATAAACACCGCAGTAGACAGTGTCACAAACTCCATGGCTGTTTACTTGCTCTAGTAAGACTTTAGTAGATTCCTGACTCAATCTTCCAGTTACACAGATAAGGAAATTTGGACCCAGATCATTTGGAAGTTGGCCCATATTTAAAGCCTGAACTGAGTCTCAACTTGAACCCAGTCTGTTCGACCTTTCTGAATTTTCTGATATCCTTGGCAATTTTCCACCCATTGGAAAATATAATTCTTCCTGTGGACTTCAGGAAGATCAAGACATTCATTGGCCAAGGAAGATCTTACATCAGTAAGATGCCTGCTTCTTGACTGTTGGGTCATGAAACTGGAGACTGATTGGAGATTATATGCATATGTTTCATATGATCACATGATTAGCTTTAGAAAGTTCTGGGAGATTCAAGGTGAAGACCCAGCCCTCCCACCAATGAATTCTATGTGTTTGACAACGAGTAATAAGGAGGCTTGTAGTCAGACCAACTCTTTAAGCACTAGGCACTGAGCTTGAGTGACCTGTTATACTGATTTGATTTAAGGGACCCAACCAGCTTGCAAGATGAATGAGTGACACTCAATGAGGGCTAAAAAGTTTGATCAAAGATGACAACTATCATTGCAAAATCAAAATTCAAAATCCCAGCACCATGCACATGTGGGCAGCACTAATGAGACTCGATGGATTGTTAGGGAAAAAAACAAACAGAAGGAGCGTGAAATTGGAAAAGGGAAGATGCATGTCGAAGAGAGGCTTAGGAGTGGAGAAATGGGGTAGCTATGATCTAGATACTTTGTATGCACACATAAAGTTATCCAAAAGTTAAAAAAACTAATATTATAAAATTAAAAATCCAATCTATGTGAGTTCATAGGACAGGCTTTTTCCACAAAACTAATGAAGACACTGTCTTCATTCCCTCAGTGCCTTCACTACGAAACCAAGAGGTGGCTTCGATAGTGATTAAATGCATGTGTCATGAACATGGTCATGCTTGATCATTGAGGTGAATTTTTGCTTTATGGGGGATTATTCCCAGAAGTGGAATAGCAGGGTCATATGGCATTTCAATCTTTAACTTTTTTAAAAATCGCCAGACTGATCGCCAGAGTGGCTGTATAAGCCTGCATTCCCACCAGCAATGTAGGATGTTCACAGCAGCACTATTTACAATAGCAAAGTCATGGAATCAACCCAAATGCCCAACAGGTGACAAGTGGATAAGGAAAATGTGGTACAATTATACAATGGAATACTACTCAGGCATCAAAAAAGATGAATTAATGAAATTTGGATGGAATTAGAAAAAATTATATTGAGTGAAGTATCCCAGACACAGAAAATTCAACGTTGTATGTACTTCCTAATAGGTGGATCCTAGTGCCAAACCCACTTAGTGACATATTCAAAGATAAATTTCTGTAATACCTACAGTAATTGCAAAGATTATAAACAGGAGGGAAGAGGAAGGAGGGCCTCCCATTAATAAGAAGATAAGGGAGCAGGCTTCAGTAGAGAAAATAGGTCACCAAGTATTGCAAGTAAGTAGCGAGACATCTGGTTAAGCTCACTCTCACTTTCCTTCCTGGTCACTTGCAACTGAGGGGGTTTGATCTCATCAATCAGGGAAGGTATAGTGACTAGCAGATATATGGTAACCATCCTGCAAAGGGGAGACTGACCCCCCCTCACTGTGGTCTCCTACTCCTATTCCATGTACCTTTGAATCTCCTCTTATAGTAAGATTTCATTTAAACGGCCTTTTATCTTTGGTTAGGAGGTGACCTCCAATACCAATCAGGATGGAGCCAAGGGTGGTGCAGGATCAGCAAAACTGAAAACAACAACAAAGCATAATTCAGAACACCAGAGACCCTACATTAATCACCTGGAACCAGACCAGCCAAATCTCTCCCCATCCTAAAGCTCAGGGAAACTTGCAGAAGAGGGGGCAGCAAGATTGTAAGAGCCTAAAGATGGGGAGGACCAACATGCAAGATATTCCACACAAGTTTGGGCTGCAGTAGCCATAATCAGACTTTGCTTGACCTGCGAAGTGACTGACATGTCAATGACCCCAAAGTCTAGCATGGATCACAGGCATTATGATCTTTAAAGACAAAGGATTAACAATCACAAGAGTGTTCCTATACCAAAGGGAACCCAAGAAAGGACTCTGGGCAATGCCAATGAGTCCTTACACCTCACTAGAGTGGAGGACTCAGAGGGAAGTTTGACATTCACACAAAAGGATGTTCCAGGGAATGGGAGGGAGGGAAGGGGGAGAGATTGGGGAAAAGGGGAGGGTGGGGGTGAAAGGAAGGGGAAAAGTGGGGAGGGTGGAAGGGGAACTGGGGAGGGGTGTAAGGAGGGAAGGAAATGGGGTACCTATTAAGCTTATATGATTGGGGAAAAATAAATAAATATAATAAAAAATTCATGTGTCCAGGGCTGGTGAGAGAGCTCAGTGGGTAAGATGTCTGCTTGCAAACCTGGAGACTTGAGCTTGACTCCTGGAAGTCTACATGGTGGAAAGAGAGAACTGATTTCAGAAAGTTTTCATCTGACCTCCATCCATGCACCATGGCATGCGTGAATATGCCTCCCTTCTCCAATAAATAAATGAGATGTTTTAAAAGATGCATGTGAACATGTTCAAATACACATGAGATGATGACACAGAAAGGCCCATAAGGCAAGAACCCAAAAAGTTAAAGTCTGGTTTTTACTGTCATGGGAAATAAAAGCATAGTAAAGAGAGAAGGAAGAGAATGGAATATATATATATATATATATATATGTACACACACACACACAATACATATATGTATATATATGAAGGGAAAAATATACATAACATGGATCTTTTACAGTTGGAATGCATTTTATATGTCACATGTGAAACTAAAATAAAATAATATGGAGTGGACTAAATACTTCCAGATGCCCTGGCCAAATACACCCTTGCCTGTTTCTCCTGTTTCCTAGAGCTGACTGCATCAGAAGTGTGGTTTTGCTAATGCTGTAAGCCAATACTGCCATCTAGTGGTCAGTCTGAGAACTACAACTCATGATCCAGTTCCCACAACTTCTCAAGTATATCACCATACACCAGGATTCCAAGCACCACTGTTAGGCAGAAACTTGGTCATGTCCTAAGTTCAGTATTGAGACTTGGGTGGAAAAATAGTTCAGTTTTTATTTAGTATCATGCTTAAGTTAGTTTGATAGAAGCAATTTGAACTAGAGTGTCATTTACTTTCCCCCAAGCACCGCATTCATTCTGTTATTCCCATATAAGTGTTTTTCACACTGGGCCCCCACAGATTTTTTTGCCTTCTCATTTCAGACAAGAGGAAGTATGTCTCTGAGTGTAGGTCACCCATTCTTTCTTCAACCATGCCATCTTTTCTTCCCCAGCCTCCCTTCTCCCCACACGACCTCAGTCAATTCATTTCCAGGAGACTTAACAACTGGAAGAATCTTTTCTAGCAATGCCAAAGCTCCCTAAAGATGCTGAAGCTGCCACTCAAAGCTGGATGGAGAGGCAAGTCAAGCCAGGACTATCTAAGCACATGCAATCCTAGGAACATCCTCAGGTGATGTGAAGGTGAAACTTGCCCATTTCAGATATTTCCCACTTCTATCAGTGAGTGTGCACACAAGGTACATTATGGATTTACATTCAGGTGCCAAATAGATTCCAGTGTCAACCTGAGAGTTGAAGACACACATGCCTTGGGTGTATTAATAGTTAAATGAGCCCTGAGCAAAGCTGTGGGAGATTACCTTATGGGGGTTTGAGAGGACTCAACCCATGATAAGTGGACTCCCTAAGCAGGTGGATAAGACAGAGACTTGTCACATAGGCATCTGGCAAGTTAGAAAGTATGTCCTTCTCTTAGCAATTCTTGTGTTTATGGCGTGGCCAGTTCCCTTGGCTCCAGATGCTAGTATGAACTTTCCTGACATGCTCATGAGCTATAACTAAGAATCTAAGGCTGGAATAAACTCCCTTCCCCCCCCCCAAATTGGTTTGGTGTTTGTATAAGCAACAGAAAAGAAATTGCAATACGGCTGGAGTCACAAACAGTTGGCATTCTGAACTGGAGATAGATGGAACCGGGCTGGTCCAGGAAGGAGAAGGGCACTGCTGGGTGGGGATCTGAGCCCTGTAGCATGCTTTCCTGTGGATACAGTAATGGGGGTCCACAGCCGGTCAGCATGTGGACTGCTAAAGCCTTTCTTGTAAGGGACCCAGAAACATCTCTGATTTTAAGTTCTTCATAAGTCTGTGTCTATGAGGATGCCTGGGCAGCAATGCTCCTAGGACCAAAAGACAATCGCGTTTTCTTTTAAAAATTAAAGGCCAAAACTATAGCACGGAAACCTGAGCCGCCATGGGAGTAGACGAGCCAGAGTGAACTCTAGGGTCTACAAGTGCACACAGGCAGAAGGGTGGGAGGGGGGAGGGAATGATGAAGGGAAGGAAGGGGATGGAAAGGAGAGGGGAGAGAAGCTGAATACTCAGTGAATATTCCATATGCTTGTGAAAGTAGAAAAATAAATTTAAAAAATTAAAGACCAAAACATAAGAAGACAGGAAAGTAGTTGAATAAGTAAGTTAAGGTACCATGGGGCTTTACTGAAAGAGAATTTGGTGAAAGAAATGACTTTCAGAGATTTCCATGAAGTGCTACTAAATGGGAAAAAGAGAGACTACACACACACACAACACACACACACACACACACACGTGTTCACCAGTGACTAATGGAAAGAATGTCCACGCAGGAGTAATACAGAACACAATGTCAGCTTGGGGAGAAATATATTATTTTGTAGTTCAAATTATTTCTATTAAATTAATTTCATTGCCTGTTACTACTCAATAAAAATTAAACTAGTTTTCCCTAGATGAAGATCAATTAAAGACAGAAAATCTTAAGGTTAAATATATTCACTAACTTCCCAATAAATTGAAAATGTCAGCTAAATTACAAAAGCAAAAATAGAAGATGGCCCTGCCTGAGATAATCATGCTTTTATCCAATGAAGACTGGGCCTCTACTGGTAACTGAAGAGATGGGAGAGCATGGTATGTCTATCTTATGCAACATTCTGTGTTCATATGAACATACAGAGCATACACACTATCATGGTTTGAAATGAGTCGTTCCCCGCAGCTCATGTGTTTGAATCTTTAGTCGTTTGGGAAGGCGTGGCAACTTTAGGAGGTGGAGTCTTCCAGAGGAAGATGTATCAAGGGGAAGATCTTGAGATTAGTTAGAGCTGGACTGCTTGAGTGAGTGAGCTTGCAGCAGCTCTGAGCCTCCATAAGGTCTGCAGTGACTAATGCCTCCTCCAGCTTCTGCCACTTGCCTCCACCATGAAAGACCGTTTCTCCCCTCTGGAACCATAAGCTGAATAAATCTCTCTTTCTCCTTTAAGTTGCTTGACTTTGGACATTGTCTCTCAGTAGCAGAGAGAGTGATGCATACACACACACACACACACACACACACACACACACACACACAACCTGTAACCATAAATTTGGAAGGAAAACTGCTAAGGCTCAGTTCACTGTCCTGGAGTCCTCATGAGAATCACTTGAGATTACATGTTCAAGCGCTATGTTACGGAATACATAGAACAGTGTCTAGCACAGGGCTGGCACACATTAAGTAGTCAGGAAATGCCGCTGCTGCCGCTGCTGTTCCATCAAGGCTCATAAACCACGTTAGGGCCCTGTGGGATCTTAAGCATTCATCCTCTGGAATGGCAGCCTGGGCCAGATAGCCAGATGTCACTCAAGTTAGATAAGAGACCGTATACCCAGCATGTGTAAGTACATGCTCCTGTGAATATGCGTATGCATGCTTTTGTGTCTGAGTACAAACTTAATTCTGAGTCCATACCCCTGCATCTATGTGCTGTATGTCTGTGTGCTATACAGGTGTGTGAGCCCATGCTTGTGCATGCGTGTTCATGTGCATTCATGTGCCGCAGCTCTGCAAGTACATGCTTCTGCTTATGTGTGGGTGCATACTCATGAAATACATCTGGTTGGACACACTTGTGCATGCATGTACATGTATGTTCAGTGTGTTGTGTCTATGTGAGAATACCTGCTTGTGTGTATGTACAGCATGTAGTGCTTGAGTACATACATGTATATCTGTGTTCATATGATATGCCTGTCTGTGAAAATAGTTTGTAAGTATATTAATGTGAGTATAAGTTTGCGTGTACACGCATGTGAGTGCTTACATGCTTGTGTCTGGATGGTTTGGTACAAATCTCATGGACTCTTATGGTAACCTCTTCATTTTGCCAACTGTTGTCTGCTTTGCTTAAATATAAAGTAGATATCACTTGATTGATGATAGAAAAGGAGACTTTAGGGCCGGAGAGATGGCTGAGGGGTTAAGCCTTTGCTTCACAAGCAGAAGTTCCTGGGTTCGGATCCCTGGATCCAGGTAAAAATGCCAGGTGGAAATGGTGGCAGCCAGTGCTTCTGGCCCTGGAAAGCAGAGCCTGGGAAACTCCAGAGGAAAACAAAAAGGAGGTAGCACAAGGGTGATTCCCAAGGTCACCCTTGAGCCTCCACAGGCACACACAGTGCCCTGTGACACACCCATACACACAAAAGGAGGCGATTTCAGTGAATGGAATATAATAGATGGTTACATATTCTGGACGCCTAAGAGCTATGCCCATCCCCAAGCTTGCAGAGCAAGGGGATGCAGTCCTACGGAAGCCCAGAGAGAAGAGCTTTATGGAGCAGGCATTGTACGCCTGCCGAAAGCTGTGGCTCTTAGAAGCACTCATTGAGCTCTGCTGACCTGGGAAGGGAGGTAACCACTTACAGTCAAAGTCTGATTTTACTTTCCACCTTCCTTACACTCTCTAACTGAAGCTCAAATAAAAGATGGAGCACATCGATGTTGTGCACCCGGACCGAGCTCCTGCAGAAAAGAGCGGAGTGAAGGCAGGTGAGGACTGGGGTTGAAAGGACAAAGCGGAGGTGGACGGCACGTGACTTCTCTCAGCTGCTTGTGCGGAGAAAGGAAACCAGCGCCTGTGCTAGAGCCTTGCCTTACATCACTCCTGTGCCTCAGAAAGACTCTGACTTACCTCAGGCCAGAAGTGTGCTGGTTCATTCCAAAGTCGCTGCTACCACACCACGGCTAGGAGGTGAAAGGAAGATTTCTGTGCTGCTGTACATGATTCAGTCTCCCCGTCTCTAACTTAAGTGGCAGCTAGCTACTGGTCCAGTGTGACATTCCAGAGAAGGAATGCGCAAGCCCTACAGGGCCTAGCATGGTCTTAATCCGCAGCATCAGTGGAGCAGCAGCAGCAGCAACAGCAAAAGTATTTTCTGAATACTTAATGTGTGGGCTGGATACTGTGTTCTGCCATTCCGTAACACAAGGCTTGAATACACAATTGCAAAACCTCTTTTTGAGTACAAAGCACATATGCATATCTACACACAAACTTGTTCTCAGCCATGGATGCCTGTACAAAAACATGCACGTCCATACACAAGCATGTATGAAGACTAGGTACATTCACATGAACATATAGCATACATATGTATGAGCATACACTCATTATTCACACACCTATATGTACACATAAGCACACACAAACATGTACACTACAGTACATACTAACACAGAGATGTGTGCACACCAACATGCACTCATGTGTACACAAAAATGCATACTAACACACAGATGCATGCCCAGAAACACACGTACACAAAAGTACACACGAACACAGAGACGTGTACACATAAGCAATACTCAACTGTATACATTAGCGTATAGTCAAATATGTATATTTTCGCACAAAAGCACACACAGAATGTCCTTTCAAGCCTGTACTCACACATAGATACATGCACATAAGTACACGTGTGTCAGTACAGTCATGTATTCACATATATGTGTATATGCAAATATGCATACAGAGTTCACAGACATACCCACACATACACACGTGCATGCAAGTGTATACTAGCACATTGATTAGTGCTTGTGAACAAACATGTACACGTCACACAGTACATGCTGATGTAGTCACACAAAAATACATACATCCCTTTCTACACAATCCACCTAGTAACCCCAGGCTGTGGTATACATGAAATAGCCCTTCCTCCCCTGGTAATCATTAAATTTAGACAAGTTTTATTCAGATATGTTCTCAATGCATCTAGGTATAAAGAACTGAGGAACCAATCTAGCCTTAACCTGAACTGGTTTAGAGTAGATGAACAATAAAGTTAAAATGTTTTCTCAAATAACCTTCTAGGGAAAAATGTCCTATTTGTCATCTTATATATAAATAGGTATGCATAGGATTAAAATCAAATGCACTGTGGGAAGGTACATGCACAGTAGGAAAAATGACTAAGTAACCAAATCCATCAATCAAAATAGAGAACCACCCAAATTACATCCCTTAGCAACCAGTCCTTCTTTTCTTAGACCCCATAAAAAGAGATCACAGGGGCTGGAGAGAGGGCTCAGGGGTTAACACTCTGTCTCACAAGCAGAAGGTCCTGAGTTTAGATCCCAGGTCCCAATAAAAAAAACACCAGGTGGTGGCCTACACTTCTGGCCCTGGTGGGCAGAGCCAGGGAAATCCTAGAACGAAGCAAGAAAGAAGTAGAAGCAATCCAGGATGATTCCTGAAGTACCCTTGATCCTCCACAGGGATACACAGTGTCCTCATGCGCGCACGCGCACACACACACACACACACACACACACACACACACACGATAGAGAGAGAGAGAGAGAGAGAGAGAGTGAGTGAGAGAGAGAGAGATCTCAGGCAGCAACCTAGTGTCCTGAGTCTCTTCAGTCATGTGATCCCACTGTTTCTTTTTAGTGTATCTTGATTTTACTATTGCTTTGCTCTGAATAAAAATTTTCATCACTACTTTTGCAAAACTGTATAGGCTTCATTTCATTCTTGAATAGGAACCAAGAACCTGGAAACACTCACCTCAGATCTTGACCATTGTAACATGTTCACATCCATCAACTGATTCTTGCAAACACCACCTTCGCTTTTTAACATTATTTATTCCAAAATGGAGAACATCGCAGTAACAAAAAGAATTGTCTTGCCCCACATTAATAAATTGGAAACACTTGTTCTACCTCCAAATCCAAATCTTGCCCCACCAATCTACCTGAGAACTACACCAGGAACAAGTACTGTTGTGCATTTCTGCAGAAGGTTAACAGAATGTTCACGAATACTTTGCCTTTGCTAGTGACATGTAGACCTACCATAAGAGTCCAAACTCCTCTCCATGGATGAAAGGATTTGAAATAAGGAAGGAGGCATTGAAGATAATGTCTCCCCAAGCAGAGAAAGAGGAGGCAAGCAATGGAGAAAAGAGAAACCGAGACCCTAGTTGTGTTTCTAATCCAGTGACCAAAGAATGATGTCAGCTCCAAGTGAGCCAATAGGCCCCTCCCACGCCTGGATGAAGAAGGCGTGCCCTGGTCCCCAGGGAACTGTGTCTGATACCACATGCTGCCCTGCATTCCTGCAAGCACTTGGACTTAAGGGCAAAGTGCTGGACACACAGCGAAACTGTCGTAGGCAATAATGCTGCCAGTGCTGCAGCTTTGCGCAGCTGCATTTCCCCCGAGACCACACAGTCATCACGCATCTTATCTTATACTCTCTAGTGTTGTCTAGTAGTTACTGGGAGAGAAAGCATGTCTAGAGTGCTATTGCTCCCACAGAAAAGTGCTGGAAGGCATCTGCATCATGTCAGCCTTAGCTACACCTCCTCCCTCTGCCCCAGCTTAACACATTTTCATCTTGATTATCTGTCTTTGAAATGCTGATTGCAAGATCAGAAACCTGGAAGAACAACCAAAAACCTGCTGGTCAAACTCTTGTATCTTTTCCATACCACCACTTACAAGTGTCAGCTTCTCCCCCCAGGTTGCAGAACTAGCAAGACTTGACTCTCCTTCCCACGCTCTTTGGTATCTTTCTGTTCCTGGTGTAAATATGGATAGAAACAATAAACTTTGGAGGCCTGCCCTGCTCCTGGCTCCTCTATGCTCACACCTTCTCTCTCTCTCTCTCTCTCTCTCTCTCTCTCTCTCTCTCTCTCTCCCTCCCTCCTTCCTTCTTCTCTCGATCTCTCTCCTTTTCACCTTCCCATCATCTCTTTTTCTCCTTCCCTCCCTCTCTCATAAATAAAAATTTTTCTGGATAATAAAAATTAAAATCAAGGGAAAGTACCAGAAGATTAAATTCTTATAATCAGTTTTTGATGACTGTGGCCATATTTGAGGTCATGTTTAGTTTGCTTTCCTTTTCAACTTTTGATATTTGCCAGTTTTCACTTTTCTATTTTAGGTAAATAGCAAATGGAAATTTCTACATCCCAACTCACCGTATTTGCATGGCTGTCGAGAGTTCTCCCACCAGACTACATGCATTCAATCAAGAATTATTTCTCTTTTTTTCCTGAGGAAATATCACAAGAGACTTTCACTTGCCTGGGATAGGCATGAGAATAACTTGACTTGGCTTTTTCATTTCTTTATCATTCTTTAAATATTCATAGTGACAAAAGGCATATAAGAATATATTATGACTAAAATTTTACATTTTAAGTAATATTTGTATTTATTCTTTAACAATCTCATACATGTATACAATGCATTTACATCTATCCCATAATCCCTTCCTACTGTCCTGGACATTACAAAGAAAGAAAGAGAGAGAGAAAAAGAGAGAGAGAAGGAAGGAAGGAAGGAAGGAAGGAAGGAAGGAAGGAAGGAAGGAAGGAAGGAAGGAAGAAAGAAAGAAAGAAAGAAAGAAAGAAAGAAAGAAAGAAAGAAAGAAAGAAAGAAAGAAAGAAAGAAAGAAAGAAAGAAAGAAAGAAAGAAAGAAAGACAAGCTTGGTTACATTATAAAGTAACAAAAGCAATAAAGAAAATATTAGGATGTAGATAGCTTCTATGATGGCGGTTTCAACTCCATGTGGATAAGAACCCCTGAAAAGCTAAAGAATGACAATGTCAGTCTTCTATTAGGCTGAGTGAACACAGTGTGTGCACCTGACACCTCAGCCACAGGAGATCATCCACATTGTGAGTTTATCAAGGCTGGCCTAAGGTGACTACTTTATGAGCACTCAGAACCTGGCCCACGGCAGGTCATCCATGTTATGAAGACACAGAGGCCAGCACATAGGAGACCATCCACTTTGTGAGTGCACAGATAGCTGGACTGGAAGGCACTGTGTCATGTCAGGCTCTTAATCAGCCAAAGGTCCACTGATCGGAACATTAGGCATAGACATAGCCTCTCTCATCTCCACCATACATACAACACAGCATCCACATGTACAATACCTCTAGGAGTGAATATTTAGGTTTCTTATGAGTTGCTGACTTTCACAGTGAAAGGCTCATGTACCAAATAAGTCAGAATAGCTATTTGCTCTTATATACCTGCTATGGTTCGAATGCCCCTTCTAAAACCCATGCTGATTATCTCCAATTCAACAATGTAATTGAAGACTTTAAGATGCAATGAGATCATAAGAACAGGGCCTTCAAGAAGGGCAACAGGAGTGGGTGTGTTATCATGGGCCTGGGCTCCCAATAAAATGATGAGTTTGACCCTCTTCCTCTCTCTGTTTCATAAGCTCACTGCTGTCTTCCATGGGGTGGCGCAGGATGTAGGTCCCACCAGATAGCAAACAGACGCCGCACCAGGTGCCTGAACTTCCCAGCTTCCTGAACTGTCAGTACAATACACTTATTTTGCTTATAAATTATTCAATCGCAGACACTTCATTGTTGCAAAAGAAAGGGAACTAAGACACCACCAACTCTCAAACTGAACATATGCCACACCAACCTCCTTCTTAGTCTCTGCTAAAATGGTTCAACAAGAATCAAGAAAATCAAAGCCAATGGTCCTTGCCCTACCTCTAACTAAAGCTGTGTTGTTAGCCTGCTTGGAAAGAAAGGAGCATCGCGAGAAGAAACAACTGGACCTTCAAAAAGAAAAAGAAACCGAAGAGGACAGCACACGAGATGTAGAAGAGGGCAAAAGTTCCCAGCGCTCAGAGCACATGTAGCAGATGTCAACCCTTGCTTACTTTGGGAAGCTGCCAAGCACCTAACGAGCAAAAGAAAGGCTAGTTCAGATGCCTCTTAAAAATAAATTAGCCTGGGAACAATTAAAAGCCTTGAATGAGCAATTAGCCCAACTGGCAAAGACTTATAAATCTTCCCTTGATCAAAACAGTTAGTTGAAATTATCAGCCTTTGGAGGCAAATTACTCTTTTGGAAACTAGTAAATGTGGGCATTGGGGTGATAAGGGCTACCAAGAAAAGGTCAATAATGCACTTACTCAGCAAGAAGAGGTCTAAATTCCTTACACAGTAATTAAATCAACAATGCATTCAGCCAACATGGGTATCCTTGATTATCATGTTGAACATAACAGGGTAGAGACTCTGTGGTTATCTTGGGGCAGGCAGGTCATATAGCAAACCGAGCCAAGGAAAACAAAGGCCTATGTAAACCAAGTAGCCTGCTGTGATCACTCAGTCAGTCCTTTGTAAAAGTAATGCCCTGAGACTATCAAATTTTTTGGGCTACTCTGACTGTCTTCATTGTTTTCCTGTTGGCATATAGTCGCTGTACAGGATGCTGGGTTGCATAAAGACTTTCTCATACAAGTAGAGTGTGCTCATTGAGCACATCTTCCCAAGCCCTCTTACCCCTTTCTCATCCTCGTTCCCTCCCTTTAGTCCCTTTTATTGCTTTTTGTTCTTCTTGTTGTATTAATCTGTGTATGCACATGTGTATATCTGCAGGGGTACAACCTCGAAGTGTCATTCATAAGTCCCCAATTCATCTTGCCTTTTGAGATAGGAACATTGGCCTAGAACTCCCCAAGTGGGGTGACCAGAGTGGCTAAGCTAGCTGACTAGAGATCTTCCTGACATCCATTTTTTTTTTGGTCAGTTCTGGGGATCAAACCCAAATCTTCACATTTGCAAGGCAAGAAGAGATTTACAGGATATCACTTTGGCCCACATTGTCTCCTTTGTTCCCTAGACAGTTTCTCTTCTACTTTCATGGCTGCGCCAAACTAAGTGGCCCAGGACAGCTCTCCACAACAAATAATTGCCCAACTTGGAATGCCAGCAGTGCCACTGTCAAGAAAGCTGATAGCAACATACTCTAATTTCACATTTGAGTTCACTCTAACCATAAAAAGGAGTTTCTTTGATAATTTAGCACAATGAATACAAATGATAGGGTTGTCATTAATTAACTTTTTTTTTTTTTTGAGACAGACTCTCTATCCCAGGAAGATTTTTACGGTCCCTATGTAGGTAAGGGTGACCTTGAACTCCTGATCTTCCTGCCTTGGTCTCCACGTGCAGGGATTGCAGGCGTGTGCAATCACATCTTAGGATGCCATCTAGGGACTGACCTCATATATGCCAGGCAAGTGCTGAGCTACTTCTCCAGCCCTAGGAGGGTTGTTTTAAATGAGTAACCAAATAAGAAAAGCTAAGAAAATTCTTTTTTTTTTTTTTTGGCATGTGTATCAGAGGGCACTGTGGAAGCCTAAGGGTGACACCACAAAACATCCCGGAATGCCCTATCTCCTTTTGTTTTGCTCTGGGGTTTCCCAGGCTCTGCCTTCCAGGGCCAAAAGTACAGGCTGTCATTTCCTCCTGTTGTTTTCATGTAGGATCTGGGATTCAAACTCAGGTCCTTCTGCTTATAAGCAGAGGCTTAGTCTCTAAACCATCTCTCCAGCCTAAGAGAAAAGTCTTTGCGTGTTAACATTAGGTTGAACAATGACAATGTTTTTGTCTTTCCCTGAAGTCAATCTGTAAAGATTCTCAATGTGAAATTTCTGTTGTTACTTCTTTAAAGTACAATCAGAGGAGACTGTCTGGCAGCATTCCTCCCAACCCTCAGGCTCTTCTACTCTCACTGCCCCCTCTTCTGTAAGGTTCCCTGAATCCTGGGATGGGGGAGGATTTAAGATGTGCTGTTTAGAGCAGAGAAAATAGGCCTCCATGAAGGTCTGCAAGTAAGTAATGAGAAACCTGGTTAAGTTCACAGACGTTCTTTCCTGATCTCACCAGAAGGGGAGGGCATATAGTCTAGCAGATAAAAAGTAATCATTTTGCAAATGGGTGATGGACCCCTCTCTCAGTGAGGTTTCCTACTCTTATTACATCTACCCTTGAATGTGCTATTACAACAAGACTCCAGTTTAACAGCTTTTTGTCTCTGGCCAGGGGGTGACATACAGTGCCCAGCAGAATGGAGTGAAGGGAATTGCAGGAGCAGCAAAACTGCAAAAGAAAATCAACAAACCACAATCCAGAACTTCAGAGACTCTATATCAATCACATAGAACTAGGACAGCCTAATCTCTCCCCATCCTGGAGCTCAGGGACATTTGCGGAAGAGGGGGTGGTAAGATTGTAAGAGCAAAAGGATGGGAGGAGCAACGATTTGCAAGATTCTCAACAATAGTTGGGGCCAAAGCAATCATAATGGAACTTTGCATGCCCTGCGCAATGTCCAGCGCACTGTTGCCCTCATAAAGTCTAGCATCTGATAAGGGCACCGAGACCCCTGGAGGCAAGGGATTGACAGCCATAGTAGTGATCTTATGCTTAAGGGGAACAAGAGAAAGGGCTTATGGAAATGCCACTGGGTCCTTATATGTCATCGGAGAGGAGGACACAGTGGAGAGTTAGGCACACACAATAAAGGACTATCTGGGAATTGGGGGGGAGGCACTGGGGGAAGGGGAGGGGGAAGAGGGGGGAGGGAGGGAACTGGTAAAAAATTTTTAAAATGTATAATTAAATTTTTTTTTAATAAAAAAAAAATAATAAAAAAAAAAATAAAAATAAAAAAAAAAAAAAAAAAGATGTGCTGTTTAGGACCAAGCAACCCACAGCAATCACTTATCCTCTGCACCTTGGCCGTGGTGGTACTCTGCATTAAACACTTTCCATTGGAAAGGGTGCTTCTTGGTCAAGGATTGAGAGCTGGTGTCACAGTTAAGCACAGGTGTCAACTTAGCAATTGAGGGTTTGAGCTCTGACACATTTGTAGAGAATTAGTGGTTGAGTTAAGCCCAAAGCAAACCTTCAGGAGATTGTCTAGCTGATGGGAAAGGCCAGCCCATGGTGGGTGGGACTAGGCCCTGGAATAAAATACAGAGCGCTGATTAATAAAGTTAGCATCCTTGTGTACACTTGGCCAGACATGCTGGTCTGGCAAGTAAGGATCGTCCCTCTCTCTGCCATTATGTAGAGATGGTGTGGCCAGTTCCCTCAACCCTGGTGTCGGTGCATATTCTCCCATCAAGCTAGACAACGAACTGTAATCGGACTATCGTAAGAAAATAAACCCCTTGTTCCCTCAAGCCGTTTGATGGTGATTTATCAGCAGCCTTGCAGGTAAACTGCATCAGCTGGCCTTTTTTTTTTTTTTTTTTTTAAATAAGCAAACAACCATTTTGTCTCTTTGTCCAAGGCTTCGCTTCAGGATTAAACTTTTAGGTAGGGTTTTAAGTGCATATTTGATTCCTCAGCATTCAACATTTATTACTTGACTCTTTCATCATCAATCTGTGGGTACACGATAAGTGTTTAGATGATAGTTTGCTATTAAGTACTTACAGCTAAACTTAGTATATTTTCCTACTCTGTAGGCCCCATGGTCTCCCCTTGCCATGGGTTCTTGACCTGGTTCACAGTACCAGACGTGGGTTCCTGCCAAAAAATAGATCTTTATTCCAATCAGAAAGCAGCTGGTTACCCCCATATTTCATGTCCACCGTGCCACTATTGCAGCAATGGTCACTTCTTCCCAGACGGATTGTTGAGTACCCCTCCTCAGCTCCTCTACCCCCTAGTACTTCTGGTACTGTGAAAACTAGCCAGCAAGGAGGAAGCTTCCAGTAACAGGCTTACTTACCATCAGACTCTAGAGGACAATATTATGGCAAATGCCTATATTGTACTGGAGACTTTGAAACCTCTCTGACAAACAGCTCATTAGAAGGTATCATATATCTGGTACTGGGAATTTTGCTAAATCATCTTTGGGCATTTTTCTTTATTGACAGGATTTCTCTGTACCATTGTTCCGAATTAGAATAAGTGAGAATTTTTTTCTTATCATAATATATTTAGTCTTAACTATAGACAAAAATGACATAGTTGTTCCAAAATAAGCTAAATGTACTAAATTTTTGGTAAAATTCTCTCCAATGAGAACTCAACTAAAATAGACTGCACTATTTTGCAGCTTTTAAAATCTGGTTGTTAATTAAGAATATATTCAGAGATTTTTGTTTTAAGACTGGGGAGGTAGACTGGGGTTTTTTTGGTTAGTTTCATTAGAGATTCCTTTTTCTTTTTCTTTTCTTTTCTTTTTTCTTTTTTTTTAATTTTTTTATTATTATTTATTCAACTGTGCGCATATGCGTGTGTATGTGTGCGCGCGTGTGTGTCTGTGTGTGTGTGTGTGTGTGTGCCTGTGTGTGTGTAGAACCACGGACGAATGCGCGAACCACCATGGCCGCCTCCACCTCCTTCTGCCCTGGGATTCACAGGCTCCGCCCTACCAGACCAGAAGCACAGGCCGCCCCCGCTTCCGCCTGGCATCTATACGTGGGATCTGGGATCCGAACTCAGGACCTTCCGCCTGCAAGGTGGAGGTTTAACCCCTGAGCCACCTCTCCAGCCCCTCTTTTTTTTTTTTTTTTAGAGATGATTTCACTGCATAAGAGCGCACACTGGTCTTGAATTTTGAACTCACAGACGTCCTGCCCAACCTCCTTAGTGCTGGGATTTCAGGTATACACCTC
This sequence comes from Typhlomys cinereus, assembly GCA_023101885.1. Classification (NCBI taxonomy): domain Eukaryota; kingdom Metazoa; phylum Chordata; class Mammalia; order Rodentia; family Platacanthomyidae; genus Typhlomys; species Typhlomys cinereus. The sequence continues at coordinate 7,095,579 of JALPQD010000079.1, forward strand.
CACTATGTCCAGTTATTTTTTTTAATAGGCAAACAACCATTTTGTCTCTTTGCCCAAAGCTTAACTTCAGAGCTAAATTTTTAGCTGGGGTTTTAAGTGCATATTTTATTCCTGCGCATTTAACATTTATTACCTGAGAGACTCTTTCGTCAACTGAGCACACATTAAGCCAGTAACTGCAAGTCCGTTAAGATTATAAATGTTAATTTGCATTTGACAAACTTGCCTCCCCTGTGTCTTCTGAGGCACTAGCTAAATGCTAGGCCTCGCTTGTGCTATCAAGACTCGCAGAAACAAAAAAAGCCAAATCCCTCCCACAGGGCATAAAAACATGAGCTACAAGAGCCTGTGAGGGTTCCTACGAGAAACAACAGCTTCCAAGGGAAACAGGAGATATCCTGAGGAAAGTCGCAACCTTTGATCAGTCTCGTGTTTTCCTCTGGTTGGGTTTCTCCAGAGAAAACAAGGATGAGGGGTCAGGGAGATTGCTCGGTGGGTAAAGGAAGATCCAGATGGTAATCCCGGAAAGCTGCGCTCACGCCCCAGAAGCTCAGATAGTAGGAGAGAGCTTCCTATGCTCAGGGGATAACTGAAAAACTGTCCTCTAACCTCCTTGGCATGCATGCTCTCCATACTTCTCTCTCTCTCTCTCTCTCTCTCTCTCTCTCTCTCTCTCACACACACACACACACACACACACACACATACACACACGTGCACACACACAAAATAAATTAAAAACCAGTGAGGGTTAGTTTATTTAAAAACTGCAGTGTTCTAACAGTGTTTCCATTTGGGTTTTACCATTGCTACCTGGTTTGTATCAAAAAATCTTCCTTCCAGCCCGAAAGCAAGGAGAGAGCACGGAAGGACAAGGGAGAGCCCTGGGTTCTCAGGCTGGGATGATCTGTAGAGTGGCCTTTGTGACCTCTGGTGAAACTTCAAGTCCTGGTCCAGCAGGACACTTTGGTTCAAAACAAATGTCTGTAAGTCCTTTTAGAATGTTCTCCTGGACATTTTTATTTCTATTGCTACAGTGGTTGTTGTCGATTTACAGAAAAACTGAGCAGAAACAGAATTTTAATATACACATCCTCCAGCCCTCGGTTTCCCCTATAGTTAACACTTTGCATTGGTCTAGTGCACCTGCTAAGACTGATCCAATACTATTAATTAAATCTCATAGTTGATGCAGGGTTTACTCATTATCTTGTTAGTCTTTGTGGATTTTGACAAATGTACGTGTTCTTGTCTTCAGTAGTATAGAACTTCATGGAATAGTCTCAACTTCTAAAAATGTTCTACTTTCTCATCCCTTTCTCAACTCCTTGCAATGTTGTTTTACTGCTCTTGTAATTTGCTTTTCCTAAAACATCATGTAATTGCAATCATATCATACGTAGCCTTTCCAGATTGACTATTCCACTTAGCAATATGTACTTAAGATTCCTCAAGTCTTTTCATCATCAAATTATTTTAATCATCAAATAATATTCCATTGTATGGATATGTCATCCTTTGTTTATTTATTCATCTACTGGGGAATATCTAAATTGCTTACAAAATTTACAATTCCCTATGACTGTGAAACCAAGCATGTTGTCATATATTTATTTACCATCTGTATATTGACTGTGGTGAAATGTCATACCCTGTTTGTTTTGTTTGTATCATTGCTTATCATCAACCGATGGCTGGAGGATGTGTATATTAAAAATTCTGCTTCTGCTCAGTTTTTCTGTATGTTTTTCATTGTAAGTAGCTTTACATGCATTGGGTAGATATTTCACAAATATAGAATTTACTTCCAGTCTCTGGCTTGCCTTTCCATTCTCTTCACAATACACAGAAATTGTTCAGATCATGAAGTTTTAATATTGATGAAATCCCACTGAATCATTCTTTTCTTCCATATATCATGCTTTTAATCAATGTGTGATCAAAAGTTGTTATCAAACTCACAGTTAACAAGATTTTGTCCTCTGCTACTTCTTAGAAGTTTTATGGATTAAGGATTAATTATTCATTCTTAAACTTTATGAAAGGTGCAAAGTTTATGTCTAGATTCATTTTTTGTGCACATATGAGTTACATAAAGTATATAGCTTAGGGAAATTATTGCTTGCAATTATGTGAAGAGGAAGCTCTAGCGTGACAATAGTTATATAGCTAAGATTTCCCAGCAAAACTTTGAATGTGGTACTTTCTTGCTTCTTCTACTTTTAATAAAGTTTAAGAGAGGAACAAATTAAGGATAAGAATATTCAACAAGAAGGTACTGGAACTTGATCATTTGAAATTTCTCAGCCTCTCGAATGGCAAAAAACATTAAAACTAAGAGATTCAGTACCAAGAAGGAAGCTTTAGGACTGGAGAGATGGCTCAGTCAGTAAAGTTCTTGCCAAGCAAGCATGAGAACCTGAGTTCAGATCTCCAGAACACACATAAAAAGACATAGCACGTACCTATCATCCCGGCACCACAGAACAGAGGCAGGCAGATCCCAGGGTTTATTGATGAGCTAATGTAGTCAAATATGTAAACTTCAGGTTCACTGAGAGACCCTGTCTCAAAAGAATAAGGTGGAAGTGATTAAGGAAGATATTCAATGTTGACACCTGACCTGTACATGTGGGTCTTTCCCATGAACACACATGCAGACACATAAATATACATACTTGCACACATACATGCACACACCCATACACATACATTCACAAAAGAAGTGAATCTTAGACAAAATGACAAGGTTATCGTTATACCATCTTTTTCTGAAAGCTGAGACAGAGCAAGCAATCATTCAATTCTGAGAGGGAACCTTTGAGAAATTGAAAGTTTGCTCCCAGATGGCCCCAATCAACCAGAAGCCTCCAGAACACTTAGGGGATGGTCCCTCAGTAGTTTCATGGGAGGCCAAGAAAGAGAATTTATCTCTAAAATATCTGTCAATATGGTTTTGTCTAGAAAAGTGAGCTTTGGGGAAATCTACAAAGGCTCCGCAACATTCTTGGGAAAATTGGTTCGGCAGAAATAAAATCAAGGTGAAAATCGAAAGAGACTATCAAACCTCCAAAATTCTACTGGCAATAAGCACTCAGATAAAACTATGCCGCTGCACACATGTGTTAGCTATCATGAGAAATGAAGAGCAGCACAGAGAACTGAACCAAGGGCTCAAAAGCCAGAGGCCAGGGCTTCGCAGAATTATTCCATTTTCCACAGAGTGAAAAGCTGCAAAATAAAATTTTGGAAAGAAAAAAGGAGAAACAGAGACAGACTAAGATTCAATGATCAAATACTCTGTGCTGGAACCAGGGTTTGAAAAATATATATATGAATTAAATATTTTCCTTATGGCTTATAGTGTGCTAAGTCCATTGATTATATATTAAAAAATATGTATATAAATACATATTGTGTATATACAAAATGAGAAAATAAGAAAGCAAGAATTAACAAACCTTTTGGTGTATACACACACATACACACACACACACACACACACACACACACATATATACTTAAGTGCTAGCCCAAGTGATATCAGGAATTGTCCTGGATTGCTCTACCTTGTTATTGCTTTGTTTTGGGGTTGCCCAGGCTCTGCCTTCCAAAGCTGGAATTGCGGCCACCACCATTTCTGCCCAGCACTTTTACATGGGATCTGGGGTCCAAACTCAGGTCCTTTTGCTTTCAAAGCAAAGGCTTTAACCTCTGAGCCATCTCCCCAACCCCAAATCTTAATTTTTTACAATTATTCTGGCCAAAGGGTATGTGAATTCCATGTACTACCCTTTTGAATTTCCTGGAAGTATGAAAATAGTTCTAAATAAAAGGTCGACAACGACCATATATGGCATTTTACAATGAAAAACTTAGAAAAGAAGTTATTTTGTTTTTTAAGTACACACACACACAAGCAGAAAAGATGGCTCGGTGAGTAAAGATGCCACAGTGCAAAGCTGGAAATGTAAGTTCAATTCTCAGAGCTGGAAGAAGACAACTGACTTCCTAAAGTTGTCCTTTGACTCTCAAATAAATAAAATATTTTAAATAAAATAAAATAAAATGCATGTGCAACTTTTAAGTCAGCATACAAAGTAATAGGTTTCCTTCAGCAGGGTTATGCATAAACTTTGTTCTTTTTCATTCCCCTCCCCTTCTGGTCCACACACCCCGCCCCAGCCTCCCTACACCTGCCCTGATTTCCTCTCACTGATTTCTGTCCTCTTCTTATAGAGTCGCCCTTCTGCTTTCCTGTCATACGCAAAATATAAGTGCCATTTTGATTTCATTGAAAAACCAGTGTTTTTAGTTACACGAAACTCAATACAGTACTGGTGAAATGCAGACTGGGGAGTGCATGAAACAAGAGAACCTCAAAATGTTGATGACGATGTGCTGGCCTTTATGCACTTGAGTTTTTCTGTGAGAAAATATTAAGACACAACTTTACAGAACAGTGTCAGTTCAGAAGGCCAGTGTGGAATGTAAGGAGATCAGACAGCGCCACTCCCCGTAAGCGTTCTCTGAGACCTGGCGTCACTGTCCCCATTTTACAGTTAGCGGGCTGAGAGGTTAGGATCGCAAGGACTTGCGGAGTTTGCTAGTGCCTTTGGCAGCTCTTTAAGCTGCCACCGCTTGAAGCACTGTCATTCTAAATTATTTGACAGCCAGGCTGTCCTGGTGAAAGGATCAAAAAGCACCTCACTAAAACAGGGGAGTTTTATTCTTTCACACTGTCATGCACGAATACAATGAATTTATATCATTTTCACCTCTTACTGCCTGATTCCATTCTCCCTCCTTCTCTCTCCTACCTTCACGTTTTTTGCGTGGTGTGGCCCACTGGGTTTCATTGGGTTCACTGTACTGAGTGCCCTGAGTATTTGCTGGGTCATACATGATTAACCAGTGGATAAACCCCTTCTCCTGTCTGACATTAGCACAGAGGTATGACGCCTCCTGAGATCTTCCCCTTCCATGGTGAAAGGTTGGTAGGCCAAGTAGCGTGCAGGCCTTGTAGAGGCAGATGTTGCAGAGAGTTCTTGGGCAGGACGGCCTGAGCATGACCAGGTACTCTGACAGTATTCTCTCCACCCTCAAGTGCTTGCATTCTCACTACCCCTCCTCCATGGGGGTCCCTGAGCCTTGGGATGAGGGATGATTTAGATGTCCTGTTTAGGACCGAGAAGTCCACAACAGTCACTTACTCTCTGCATTTTGGCAAGCTGTGATTCTCTGTTGTTAAACACCTTCCATTACAAAGGATGCTTCTTGGTCAAGAGCTGATAATCATTCTCATCTTTGAGAGCTTAGATGGTAGCTTGATGTATTAGTCAGGGTTCTCTGAAGAAACAGAATCTATAGAATATAATATACATAAATAAGTTTATTAAATTAATTGCAATAAAAAAAATAGTGTTCTTAACTGTTCCACGAAGCCAAAAGATGCCAAGAAGGTTTCAAGCCTTCACTTCTCTGGAGAGTCGAAGACTCTGTCTGGGTGCAGAACAGCTGGGCTGTGATGTCAGCGATGAACAGCGAACAGCAGCGAGGCCTAGAGACCAGGCTCCAAAGGCAGCGGGAACAGCAACAATGTGGTGGAAAAGATGAAGCTCCGAGTCAGCCAAGGATGGAGGCAGCAGCAGCAGCAACAAAGAAGCCCATGATGCTTTACAAGTAAATGATGCTCGCAGAGTGGACTCCACAGCAACTCGACACAACCTAAGAGAAGAGCAAGTCCCTCCTCCTTGCACTTCCTATTATCTGGTCCACCACTGGAAAGTACCACCCACTATGGGTTGTTTTCCATAGCAATTAATGAAGAACCTGCAGACTTGTTCAGGAGCCTGTTCCAACCATTAACCTTTCACAGCTGTGCCTCAAGCATCTGCAATTGTCAAGTTGATACTAAAGTGTAACCATAACACTTGCTATCAAATACTTTTAGTTAAACCTTAGTATCTCATTCCTACCACCTAAGGTCAATAGTCTCTCTTCCCATGGGTTATTGACCTGGATCACAGTGCAACCATGTGTTCTCTAACCAAAAAAAAAAAAAAAAAAAAAAAAAAAAAAAAAAATCAGACCCTAATCCTATCAGAAAGCAGTTGGTTTCCCCCATACCATATATATCACTATTACACCCATGGTGATTGCCAGAGTGATTGTCATTGTAGCTGGTGACATCCACGGCTAGGTGAGACTACTGATTGCTTTTCTCCCCTGGAAGCCTGCATCATACCTTCTGGTACTGTGAAAGCTGGTGCCAAGGAAGAAGTTTCCAGATCTGTTTCAGTTTTTTTTTTTCTTTCCTTTCCCTGTCACCCATGTGTTATGTGGTGCATTCCTCCGAATGAATGGCCACCATTTTGCCCAAGACTATTAAGATTGCACATGCTGACTATTCATGTTCCCTCAGAGACAGAGGGGCTGAGAGAGGCTAGAAGCATGTGCCCACCCACGTGCCCTCATGCATGCCTGCATATGTGAGGGCCTAGAGGGGCACACATGCCTATACGCCTGCCTATTGTCCATATGCCGTCACACACAAGGTTGGGAAGGACCCTGGAGTGTACAAACTGAGGAAGACTAGTTGAGGGGTTCCATCTCGGCAACCACAGGGACGCTGTCATCCATGCCGAGGTGAGCTGACCTTGAATCATCCCTGCTCCTGTCAGTAACCTTCGCCCCTACCGTAAGCTCGTGGTTCATCAAGTTGGACCTTGGCATAATCATTACTTTGGTCTGTCGTGAAGTCTCATAGGGGTGAGTAGATGGCTGTGTGGCATCTCCCCAGGAAGACAACGCCACGTGTGCAGTATCTTCAGCAACAGGGTCTACTGTCTGGAGGCAACAGAGAGCAATGGAGAACATCTATTTTGTTTAGGGTGTCTTTGAAGCCTCTCTAATCAACTCACTAAAGCAGTTTTCAAAGCTTTGTCCATCTGCACAGATTCACTGGCAATCCAGATGGGCAGAGGCCTACCAACTCTCCCACAGTGATCTGGTGCTTCGGAGCAGTATGCTGTGTAGGATGAGCACATACCGCTGCATTTGTCACTTTCAATGGATAAATTTGGAAAAACAAGAATAAGAAATTTTTGAAAAAAAAATTTCCAAATACAATGGGTTGCTCTTATAACCCACAGTGATACATTCTTACGCTCTCCCCTGGAATTTTTCCTCACCCAGTGAGCTGTGACGTCCTTCCAAATCACCAGAAGTGGCTTGTCATTCATTGTCAGCTTCTCCAGGGTAAGTTTAAGCTTCCAGCACATTCTTTGGGAAGACAGAAAGAGGAGATATGGCTGAATTTCTTGTTGATCCAGGGTTCTAAGATGATGAACCGAAATTAAATGTTGGTCTCCAGTCTCTGAAGTGCTCTATGAATACAGCACCGCTGAGTGGGCCTACCAAAGCCCCCCATGGGGTTTCAAAATGACCAAATAGATGTGGTCGTCCCTCTGTCCTCACCGGGCAGATCGGCAGTTCTGAAAGAAGCCCAGGCATGTGGTTTGGTTTGTTGTTCTCATGCACAGGCGTGTGTGTGTATGTGTGTGTGTGTGTGTGTGTGTGACGTACAAGTGAGTATGTGCAAATGTGGAAGGTGCATATGCACGTGTGTGCACGTGTACGTGGAGATCAGAGGTGAATATTGGGTGGCTTTCTCACTCTGCAGCTTATTTCTTCAAACACTCTCTCTCTGAACCTGAAATGCACTATCTGGGCAAGGCTGTCCATGAACTCCAGGGATCCACCTACCTCTGCCAGCCCCTTTCCCCAGAGTTAGGGTAACAGGTGTGTGCCACCATGCCCAGCTTGTGTGTGTGTGCTAGAGATACAAAGTCAGCTCCTCTTGTTTCAGCAAGCACATCATTAGCAAAGCCATCTCTCCAACTCCTTGTGCTGTCTAGTTTTAGCCCCCACAATAATTCCAAATTTTTCTGTATATTAAATGACTTGAATAGTTTTTAGAATAAGTTCAGAAAATGAACATAGGGGACAGCATCCTGGGATAATCTGTGAAATTCCCGTTAGAATGTTCTAGAATCTCATCTGTAATAGCACCTTAAAAAAAAAAAAAACCACCAGAAAGTCTGCCTACAAATCACTAAGCTTATCAAAGTGCAAATTATTAGGTCCACCCTGAGACTTGGGGATGATAAATAAAATCTGGGAACTTGAATTTTTTTTTAAATTTTTTTTACTATTATTTATTCAACTGTGTGTATGTGCGCACGCGTGTGTGTCTGTGTGTGTGTGTATGTGTGTGTAGAACCACGGACGAATTCGCGAACCACCATGGACGCCTCCACCTCCTTCTCTCCTGGGATTCACAGGCTCCGCCCTACCAGGACCAGAAGCGCAGGCCGCCCCCGCTTCCGTCTGGCGTCTATACGTGGGATCTGGGATCCGAACTCGGGACCTTCCGCCTGCAAGGCGGAGGCTTAACCCCTGAGCCACCTCTCCAGCCCTGGGAACTTGAATTTTAACAAGCTTCACAGGGCTTGGGGGAGGTGCTGAGTGTTGCAATGTGTGCTTAGCATGTATTCAGGGTTACAGTATGTGCTTAGCCTGTGTGGCAGACTAGACTTAGTCTTCTCACCACTAAGGAGTCTTTTGTGCACTCACACATTCATTCACTTAAAAAATATTTTGTGCTTTATGTGCCAAACATTAGAGGTTAAATAATGAAAAAGATTCAGTGCCCTCTTTTGTAAGATCAGAAGTCCCAGGAGATTCTAACCACAGCAGTGTGACAGTACACAGACCAGAAACCGTATCATTTCTTTACACCCAGAAAAACAAGCACAGTTCGATGACATTTGAGCTGAAACATGAAGACAAGTCAGGAGTTTGCTGGTTGAAGAGAAGTCAAGTTTCATGTACAGATCCAGAGCCACAAACACACAGAGGGAGTGGGAGATGACAGTAAGTAACCAGGAGGGCTGACAGGCTACACCTAGGTGTCGTCCTTAAACTATGAGGAGTGTGGTGGCTTGGATATAAAATGTCCCCCAAAAGACTTAGCTTGGCTCCCAGCTTGTAGTACTGATGAGAAAAGGTTAGACCATGAGAACTCTGACCTAATCAATAGATGAAATCAATAATAAATTCATAATTTGATGACATTGCTGGAAGATGGTAGAAACTTTTAGAAATGGGGAGGGACTTAGAAGAAGTAGCTTCTGGGAAGGATATTCTTGGAAACGTATCTCATCCATGGTTCCTTCCCTCTTCTACATTCTCTCTCTCTCTCTTTCTCTCTCTCTCTCTCTCTCTCTCCCTCTCTCTCTCCCCTCACCATGAGGCAGTGCTCCTGCCACAAAGCTCTGCTTCTCCATCAACACATTCAGAAGCCATGGAATCGAGGAAGCAAGAGCTGAAATCTCAGAAACTCTGAGCCAAAATAAATCTCCCTTCCTTGTTTTCTAGAGTGTTCTCTGACAGCAGTGAATGCTTACCAACACAACGAGTCATCCTCTTTTAAGAATGGTAATGAGACTGGACTGTATTTTAGAAAGATGATTTTGGTGTAGGCAGAAGCGTTCTGCTTCAGAGGAGAAGGCCCTGAAATGGGGGAAGCAGTCATGGGAATTAATTTGAAAGAGATTCCATAGGAAGAATGTATAGGAGGGGTGGCTATTCTAAAGAAAACTATCACAGTAGCAATGTCTTTTCCCAGAAGATCTCTGCTTCATTCTCACCTACTAGGAGGAAGAAAATCAAGCTGAGAGAATCTCTGTTTCTTCCCATTAGTCCTCACAGAATTAGAAATAACCACTGTCCCAGTCCTTTAAAATAAACTTAAGAATAAAAACTATCCATTGCTGTCCACTAAGATGGGGAGAGGGGTGTCTATGATTGTGTGCCCCACAACCCCCTCATTATACACAATAAAGAAGTGGGATCTAGAAAAATAAGGGGAATTGCTACAATACACAAATGATCTTTTAAGAGCACATAACACATTTCTCATTTTAAACTTTTAACAGAATATATATATATATATATATATATACTATGTTTCCTATCTATAAAGATTCTGAGCTAGCTGAATTCCATGAAATCCCCTTTTCTCTTACACTGGAAGAGTCTCAGGGACATCTGGTGGTTCTTCTGTAGAATTGCATCTTTCTTTAAGAATATCATTATAGTTATTCATAAATTAGATTTAATTAGCACATTGTCTAACAGTCTTAAATTGGTTGATGATTTCAATCTAATGTTGACCTCTGACTGCCACGCACATGTGTACACATGTGCGCATGCACCTACATGTGCATGCATGCACACACGCACACTCATACACACAAGCATGTACACATACATATGTACAAAACCAAAAGTAAAATCATGTTCTTGCTTTACAAAGAGGTTGTATTCCTAGAAAATCCCTAAAAGTAATTTGTGATGGACATAACACAGCAAAGCAAGAGTCTAGGTTCTGACCAATGCAAAATAACTTTCTCTGCTTCAAGAATGCTTAATATTTCTCTTGCTCAGTACAAGTAGAAACCCTGAACCTTATTTAGAAAAAGTCATGAAGAATCTGGTTAAGTTCACAGACTTTCCTTCCTGATCATTTGCAACTGATGGGATACGATATAGGCTGCCAGATAGAAGGTAACCATTTTGAAAATGGGTGATTGACCCCTCCTTCATTGCGGTTTCCTACTTTTATTCCATCTACTTTTGAATATACTCTTATAACAAGACTCTAATTTAACAGGTTTTTATCTCTGGCCAGAGGGTGACATCCAATACCCATCAGGATGGAACCAAGGGCATTGCAGGAGCAGCAAAACTGAAAAAAAAAATCAACAAACAATAATTCAGAATATCAGAGACTCTATATCAACCACCTGGAATCAGACCTGCCTAATCTCTCCCCATCCTGAAGCTCAGGGAAATTTGCGGAAGAGGGGGCGGTAAGATTGAAAGAGCACAAGGATGGGAGGAGTCATGATTTGCAAGATACTCCACACAAGTTAGGGCCGAAGCAATTATAATAGGACTCTGCATGATCTGCGCAATGACCAACATATCATTGACCCCTCAAATTCTAGCATGGACTCTGACCAATGCACTAGGATCCTCAGAAGCAAGGGATTAACAGTCACAATAGTGTTCCTATACTTAAGGGGAAACGCAAGAAAGAGTTCTAGGAATTGCCACTGAATCCTTATACCTCATCAGAGAGGAGGACCCTGAGGAAAGTTTGATATACACATTAAAGGATGCTTCAGAGATGGGGGAGGGAGCACGGGGAGAAAGGGAGGGAGGGGGGAAAGGAAGGGGCAAAGGGAGGAGGGAACAGGGAGGGCCAGAGAGGGGTGGAGGGAGGGAGGGGACAGGGGTTCCTATTACATTTGCATGAGCAGAAAAATAAAATTTAAAAAAAAAAGTCATGAGGAGAGTCCTGAAAGTACAGAGGAGACGACCTAGGAATGAAGGCCCTAAGGATACAGGAATGAAGGGTGCTGGGATCTTTAGGGTTGTTCGCTTGTTTGTTTGTTTTGCTTGAGATTTTCCCTTTTTTTTCTTATGACCCAGAGCAGATAATAATAAGCAGGCAACATGCAAACATTAAAGTTCTGAAAAGCTCCCTGTGTGTGAAGGACCAGAAAAGGAGCACCCTAACTAACCAGAAAATTTAAGGCTATAACCACCAAGACCCCTTCCCAATCCACACCAGCAAACGCCACAAGGAGCGTCTAGATTCCACTCTCCGCAGATTGTAAACAAGCTCCCCAAACTCCTCATGGGAAGAGTCAGAGAAATGCTCACCAAAACAGGTCTCAGTCAAACATCTGAAAATTAAAATCAAAAGGAAAATCTAGGAAGCAGCAGCTGAACTGCACCTTCTCTATGGGACGAAGACAATCAGGATCACAGGATATTTCTCATCAGAAACCAAGGAAGTCAGAAGAAACCAGTACATTTTCCAAGTGCTAACAAATAATGGACTCTCAAGCAAGAATGCTACATGCAGCAAAAATATCCTTTAGGAATGAAGAAAAAACAAGACATACTCAGATGAAAGGACACATAAAGAGAAATTATCACTAGAAGGTCTATTCTAAAAGATGAACCAAAAAAGGGGGTTCCTCACGTGGTCCCAAGTTCTTAAAAGAGTCCCCTGGAACAGCAGAAAAGAGAAAGGATCGCTGAGCACACTTCTGTCCCATGTTTTCTAAATCACATTTAGTGAACATTGCAGCTTGACAAAGATCTAAATGTATGGGGAGGAAATATGTAAAGATGATGTCATTTCATTGTAAGTATGGGAAAAGAAAAGGGACATAGAGAAAAGTAATGCTTCTACATTTCATGGAAAACATAAAATGATTACACCTGGCTGGAGAGAGGGCTCATGAGTTAAGACTGCATTGAAAGAAGAAGGTCCTGAGTTTGGATCCCAGATCCCACATAAAAACACCAGGCAGAAACAACAGAGGCCACCATGGATCTCGGTGGGAGGAGCTTGGGAATCCCAGAACAAAGGAAACCAGAAGTAGAAGCAATCAGAGACTTTTTCTGAAGTCACCCTTAGTCCTCCAGAGGGACACACAGTGATACACACACACACAAGGTTTTTTTAATGATTACACCAAGAATGCAGACTTTGGGCTGGAGAGGTGGCTCAGGGGTTAAGCCTCTGCATTGCAGGCGGAAGGTCCTGAGTTCGGATCCCAGATCCCACGTATAGACGCCAGGCGGAAGGGAGCGGCCTGCGCTTCTGGTCCTGGTAGGGTGGAGCCTGTGAATCCCGGGGTAGAGTAAACAAGGAGGTGGAGGCGGCCATGGTGGTTCCCGAATTTGTCCGTGGTTCTACACATACACGCACACACACGCACAAGTAAATTTTTTTTATTAAAAATTTAATTATACATTTAAAATTTTTTTACCAGTTCCCTCCCTCCCCCCTCCTCCCCCTCCCCTTCCCCCAGTGCCTCCCCCCCAATTCCCAGAGAGTCCTTTATTGTGTACGCCTATCTCTCCACTGGGTCCTCCTCTCCGATGACATATAAGGACCCAGTGGCATTTCCATAAGCCCTTTCTCTTGTTCCCCTTAAGCATAAGATCACTACTATGGCTGTCAATCCCTTGCCTCCAGGGGTCTCGGTGCCCTTAACAGATGCTAGACTTTATGAGGGCAACAGTGCACTGGACATTGCGCAGGGCATGCAAAGTCCCATTACGATTGCTTTGGCCCCAACTATTGTTGAGAATCTTGCAAATCGTTGCTCCTCCCATCCTTTTGCTCTTACAATCTTACCACCCCCTCTTCCGCAAATGTCCCTGAGCTCCAGGATGGGGAGAGATTAGGCTGGCCTAGTTCTATGTGATTGATATAGAGTCTCTGAAGTTCTGGATTGTGGTTTGTTGATTTTCTTTTGCAGTTTTGCTGCTCCTGCAATTCCCTTCACTCCATTCTGCTGGGCACTGTATGTCACCCCCTGGCCAGAGACAAAAAGCTGTTAAACTGGAGTCTTGTTGTAATAGCACATTCAAGGGTAGATGTAATAAGAGTAGGAAACCTCACTGAGGGAGGGGTCCATCACCCATTTGCAAAATGATTACTTTTTATCTGCTAGACTATATGCCCTCCCCTTCTGGTGAGATCAGGAAAGAACGTCTGTGAACTTAACCAGGTTTCTCATTACTTACTTGCAGACCTTGATGGAGGCCTATTTTCTCTGCTGTAACATGGTCTCCTCTCTCCTTGTTTCTGGTGTGGCCCTCCTAACCCATCTCTCTTGTTCATAATCCTTGCAATTACTGTGTTACATAGGTTTACTTTTGAGTGTCTCAATGTGGGCTGGGTGAGTTTGGTACTAGGAGCCACCTATTAGGGAGTACATACGGCGCTTAATTTTCTGGGTTTGGGATACTTCACTTAATATAATTCTTTCTAATGACATCCATTTCCCAGCAAATTCCAGTAATTCATCATTTTTGATGGCTGAGTAGTACTCCATTGTATAGATGTACCACAGTTTCCTTATCCACTCGTCAACTGTTGGACATTTAGGTTGATTCCATGACTTTGCTATTGTAAACAGTGCTGCTATGAACATGGTCGAGCTTGTGCTATCGAGGCGAACCTCTGCTGCATGGGGGGTTATTCCCAAAAGTGGGATAGCAGGGTCATACGGCATTTCAATCTTTAATTTCTTTAAGAATCTCCAGACGGCTCGCCAGAGTGGCTGTATGAGCCTGCATTCCCACCAACAATGTAGGAGAGTTCCCCTCTCTCCACATCCTCTCCAGCATTTGTCGTTGTTTGTATTGTGGATTTTTGCCATCCTGACCGGGGTGAGATGATATCTCAGGGAAGTTTTGATTTGCATTTCCCTGATGGCGAAGGAAGTGGAGCATTTTTTAAGATAATTGTTAGACATTTTAATTTCATCCCTGGTAAAGTTTCTTTGAAGTTCCAGGGCCCATTTTTTAATTGGGCCAGTGTTTTCCTTGGAGTTTAATTTTCTAAGTTCTTTGTGCACTCTGGACAGTAGAGTTCTGTCAGATATGTGGTTAGTGAAGATTTTCTCCCATTCTGTGGGTTGCCTTTGAGCTCGTGTGACAATCTCTTTATCTGAACAGAAGCTCTTTAATTTCACAAGATCCCAACTGTTGAGAGTTGGTAGCAGTGATTGTGCCATTGGATGTCTGTTTAGGAAGTGTTGGCCTAGCCCAATCAGCTCGAGGGAGTTCCCTATCCTTTCAACTATGGTTTTTAAAGTCTCTGGCCTGATATCAAGGTCCTTGATCCATTTGGAATTAAGTCTTGTACATGGTGACAAGTACGGGTCCAGCTTTAATCTTCTGCGTGTGGAGATCCAGTTTTGCCAGCACCATTTGTTGAAGATGCTGTTCTTTTTCCATTGGATTCTTTGGGCCCCTTTGTCAAAGACCAAATGGCTGTAACTTTGTGGGCTTATATCTGGGTCTTCAATCCTTATCCATTGATCTGTGTGTCTATTTTGGAGCCAGTACCAGGCTGTTTTTATAACTATGGATTTGTAGTATAGACTTAGGTTTGGTATGGTAATACCTCCAGCTGTGTTTTTGTTACTCAGGATTGTTTTTGCTATCCTGGGTCTTTTGTGCCTCCATATGAACTTTGAGATTATTTGGTCAACTTCTTTGAAGAATTGCTTTGGGATTTTGATTGGTATAGCATTGAATCTGTATATTGCCTTTGGCAGGATGGTCATTTTTACAATGTTGATTCTGCCAATCCAGGAACAAGGGAGGTCTTTCCACCTTCTGGTGTCTTCTGCAATTTCTTTCTTTAGGGTTTTAAAGTTTTCATTGTAAAGGTCTTTTACCTCCTTAGTTAGGTTTATACCAAGGTATTTCATTTTTTTAGGAGTTATAGTAAATGGCATGGTTTCTCTCAAGGCTTTTTCACTTCTTTCATTCTGGGCATATAGGAAGGCCTCTGATTTTTGCACATTTATTTTGTATCCTGCCACCCTGCTGAACTTCTCAATTAGTTCCAGGAGCTTCCTGGTGGAGTTTTTGGGATCCCTCAGGTATAAGATCATGTCATCTGCAAATAGGGATAGCTTGATTTCTTCCTTGCCGATTTGAATCCCTCTTATGTCCCTTTCTTGTCTTATGGCTTCAGCTAAGACTTCAAGTACAATATTGAATAGAAGTGGTGAGAGTGGACAGCCTTGTCTAGTTCCTGATCGAAGTGGGAATGCTTCCAATTGTTCCCCATTGAGCATAATCCTTGCTGTGGGCTTGTTGTATACAGCTTTTATTATATTGATAAAGGTTCCTTCCATTCCTACTGTCTCTAGCGTTTTGATCATAAAAGGCTGTTGGATCTTGTCAAAAGCTTTTTCTGCATCTATCGAGAGTATCATGTGGTCTTGGACTTTGGACTGGTTTACATGATGAATTACATTTATTGATTTGCGTATGTTGAACCAACCTTGTGTGCCAGGGATGAAGCCTACTTGGTCCCCGTGAATGATCTTTTTGATATGTTTTTGAATCCGATTTGCTAAGACTTTGTTGAGAATCTTTGCATCTGTGTTCATCAGGGAGATCGGCCTATAGTTTTCTTTTTTAAGTGAATCTTTATTAGGTTTTGGGATTAAAACGATATTAGCTTCATAGAAGGAATTTGGTAGTGTTCCTTCCTTTGCTATTTGATGGAACAGTTTAAGGAGTATTGGTGTTATTAACTCCTTAAATGTCTGGTAGAACTCTGTGCTGAATCCATCTGGTCCAGGACATTTTTTGGTGGGAAGATTCGAGATTACTTCCTCAATTTCCTTATATGTTATAGGACTATTTAAATAATTCACAACTTCCTGATTCAATTTAGGTAAGTTGTGTTTACTTAGAAATTCATCCATCTCTTTTGTGTTGTCAAACTTCACAGAGTATAAGTTTTTGAAATATGATGTTATAATTCTCTGGATTTCTTGGGTATCAGTAGTGATAACTCCATGTTCATTTCTAATTTTGTTAATTTGGGTTTTCTCTCTCTTGCTTTTGGTTAGTTTAGCTAGGGGTGTATCAATCTTGTTGATTTTTTCAAAGAACCAGCTTTTTGATTGGTTGATTTTTTCTATCGTTTTCTTAGTCTCAATTTCAGATATTTCTCCCCTTATTTTGCTAATCTCTTCTCTTCTACTGCTTTTGGGATCAGATTGCTCTAGTTTCTCTAAAGCTTTAAGCTGCATTGTTAAGTTGTTTATTTCTGATGTTTCCATTTTTTTGACGTGGGCATTAAGAGCTATGAACTTACCTCTTAGAACAGCTTTCATTGTGTCCCAGAGATTTTGGTAAGTTGTATTTTCGTTATCATTCACTTTCAGGAAATCTTGAATTTCCTTTTTAATTTCTTCCTGAATCCAGTTCTCATTCAGCATCATAGTGTTAAGTTTCCAGGAGTTAGTGTATTTTCTCTTGTTTGATGTGTTGTGGATGTCCAGCTTTAGGCCGTGGTGGTCTGATAGGGCACAGGTTAGAATTTCAACTTTCTTGTATATGTGTAGATTCATTTTGTGGCCCAGTATGTGATCTATTTTGGAGAAAGTTCCGTGTGCTGCTGAGAAAAATGTGTATTCTTTGGTGCATGGGTGAAAAGTTCGATAGAGATCTGTAAGGTCCATTTCTTTCAGGGTTTGATTAAGTTCCAAAGTGTCTCTGTTAAGCTTTTGACCTGTTGATCTATCCCATGTAGAGAGGGCGGTGTTGAAGTCCCCAAGAATTATCGTTTGGGGGTTGATTTCATGCTTTAGACGCTGTAGGGTTTTCTTAATGAATGTGGAGGGGCCCGTATTGGGTGCATATATGTTCAGTATTGTGAAATCTTCCTGGTGAATTGTACCTGTGACTAAAATGTAGTATCCATCCGTGTCTCTTATAATTTTTTTTGGTTTGAAATCCACTTTGTCTGATAGCATAATGGCTACCCCTGCCTGTTTTCTGCTTCCATTTGCTTGTAGAATTGTTGACCAGCCTTTTATTTTTAGAGCGTGCCTATCTTTTGTGGTGAGATGGGTTTCCTGCAGGCAACAGATTGATGGATTGTGATTTTTAATCCAAGTTTGTAATCTGTGTCTCTTGATCGGTGAATTAAGTCCATTAACATTTAGTGTTATAATGGAGAAACTATTGTTAATTCCAGACATTTATTATGTTTAGTAGCTTTTATAAGTATATTGCTTCGCTTTTAATGGTGTTATATTTGCCTTCTGTTCTCCTGGATATGCCTGTTTTTTTCTTCACGCTTGAGTATCATTTCTAGCAGTTTTTGAAGGCCTGGTTTGGTGGCCATGTATCCCTTAAAGTTGTCTTTGTGCTGGAAAATTTTTCTTTCTCCCTCGATCATGACTGATAGTTTTGCAGGGTAAATCAGCCTGGGTTGACATTTTTGCTCATTCAATACTTGAAGTATGTCTCTCCAAGCTCTTCTTGCTTTTACTGTTTCGACTGAGAAGTCATTTGTTATTTTAATAGGTTTGCCTTTAAAAGTGACTTGTTTTTTCTCCCTTGAAGCTCTCAGCACCAGTTCTTTATCTTGAATGTGGAGTGTTTTAACTATTATTTGCCGCGGTGTGCTTCTATTTTGGTCGTATCTGTTTGGGGTGCGGAATGCCTCTTGTATATGAATGGGCCTCTCTTTTTTTAGATGAGGAAAGTTTTCCTTGATGATCGTTTGAAAAATTTCCTCAGGGGTGGTATTTTGAGATTCTTGCTCCGGTATTCCATGAATACGCATGTTAGGCTTCTTCAGGGTGTCCCATATCTCTTGGATATTTCTCTCAAGTATCTTTTTGGCTTTAACAACCTCTTCCATTGAGCTGGTTAGTACTCCCACTTTATCTTCAAGGTCTGAAATTCTGTTTTCTGCTTCATTAGTTCTGTTGATAAGACTCTCTGTGGCGTTCTGGGTTGAAGATAACTTGTCTTTTAGCTCAGTTTTAAACTCTGCTTGAGTTTGTTTTAACTGCTCTATGCCACTTTTTGTTTCTTGCACTGTTTTTCTCAACTCCTCCAGATGTCTGTTGTGTTCCTCTTCAAAGCGATTGATTCGATTATGTAATTCCTCCCGGATTTCCTCTTTCATAGTATTGAACATGGTAATGATCATATTTTGAAAGTCGTTATCCTGGGTCAGGCTTTCTTGGCCTTTTTCCGCGGTTTGTTCTTGTTGGAGTCTAACATTATGGGATTAATTCCTTCAGTGGGAAATTTGTTTACTTGAGTGTTGCTTCTCATGGATTTGCACTTTGACTTTGGCATTGTCATTTTAACTCTTAAGATCTCTCAATTTCACTAAACTGAATTATTTGGCCTGGGGTACTGGCGGGCGGGGCCCGAACGGGGACTTACCTAGGGCGCGGGGTGAGGCCCGGGTGGACCGCGCGCGTGTCCCGTCCGGCGGAGCGGGGTGGGGTGAAAAGGGAGGATGGGCACGTCGGCGTGGAGCTATTAAACCCGAGGGCATCTGGGGCGGGGCCCGGGCGCAGGGGGAGGTCCTCCTCGTCCCTCGGCCCCCGCGCGGCTCCGGCTGGATGGCGGGAGTCGGAGCCGGGTCCCTGTTGGGCTGACCTGGGGTTCTAGAGCGCGCGGTGAGGCCCGGCTGGATCTCGCGTACGCGTCCCGACCTGGGGTCCTAGAGCGCGCGGTGAGGCCCCGGCTGGATCTCGCGTACGCGTCCCGACCGGCGGAGCGGGGTGGCACGCACAAGTAAATTTTTAAAAAAATTAAAAAAAAAAAAAGAATGCAGACTTCAAGTGTGTAACAGACTGTGTAAGAATATGTATGCATGAGTGAAAGTGTGTGAAAGAGAGAGAACTTTCAAAACTACCATGAAAGATATTACACAGAAAGATATACTCAAAACTCTCTAAAGAGGGGCTGGAGAGGTGGCTCAGGGGTTAAGCCTCCGCCTTGCAGGCGGAAGGTCCTGAGTTCGGATCCCAGATCCCACGTATAGACGCCAGGCGGAAGCGGGGGCGGCCTGCATTTCTGGTCCTGGTAGGGCGGAGCCTGTGAATCCCGGGGCAGAAGGAGGTGGGGCGTCCATGGTGGTTCGCGAATTCGTCCGTGGTTCTACACATACACACACACACACACAGACACACGCGTGCGCGCACGTACACACGCATATGCACACAGTTGAATAAATAATAATAATAATAAAAAAAAATTTTTAAACTCTCTAAAGAAACCAAAATGGCAGTCTATAAAATGTTCATGAAAATGCCCAGGAAATTGGGGAGAGAAGAATGAAATAAAAAGCAGAGAAGAGCCCTATTTCCAGTGCCTAGCGATGGGTATCTCTCAGGACAACTGGCACAAGCGTCGCAAGACCAGGGACAGGAGAAAACCCTACCATGAGAAAGGAAATATGAGCCGGGACATCCTGCTGCCAACACTAAGATTGGACCCTGCTGCATACACACAGTTAGAGTTTGTGGAGGCAAGAAGAAGGACCCAGCCCTGAGACTAGATGCGGGGAACTTCTCCTGGGGCTTTGAATGCTGCACTTGCAAAACAAGGATCACTGATGTTGTCTGCAATGCATCCAACAACGAGCTAGTCCGAACCCGAGACTCTGGTGAAGAACTGCATCTAGTGTTTGTTAACAGCATTCCCGGCGGTCAGTGGTAGGAGTCCCGCTACGTACTGTCTCCAGGCCGCAAGAAGGGAGCCAAGCTGACACCCCCGAAAAAGAAGAGATTTTTAAACAAAAATCGAACACGGAAAATTAAAAGGAAGTACGATGAAAGGAAGAATACCAAAATCAGCCACCTTCTGGAGAAGCAGTTCCAAGATGGCAAGCCCCTGCCTGCATGGCATGGAGATCAGGCCAGTGACCTGCTGCAGGGCAAGGAGCAGAGTTACTCTGATGAAGATCAAGGCCCACAAAGGCAAATAAGTCATCACTGCTCATGTAATAAAGGTGTTTATTGTTCAAAAAAAATAAAGCAGAACTGAGTCCTTATACCTTATCAGAGAGGAGGACCCAAAGGGAAGTTTGACATGCACACTAAAGGATGCTCCACGGATTGGGGGGGGGTGTCAATGGGAGAAAGGGGGGAAGGAAGGGGAAAAGGGGGAGGGAGCATGGGGATCCAAGAAGGGGTAGAAGGAGGGAGGGGAATGGGGTACCTATCAAGTTTGTATGAGTGGAAAAAATAAAGTATTAAAAAAAGAACCTTAAAAAAAGTAAAGTTTATTTTGCAAAAAAAAAAAAGCAGAGAACAAAGTGAAAGCATGCCTGTGCTTCCATTTCGTGCCTTCGCGTTTGCATTAAGGCTCCTCCAGTTTCGGGGTAATTCTGTTCAGGAATTTGGATCTCATCACCTTCACCCCAATATATCAACTATGCCGTCTCTCTCCTCTTCTTCCCACTTTCGCACTCTATCAGCCATTTCCCATCAGGAGACAAAATGTGCTCCCCTAACCCTGGATCCTCCCCACTGCCCCCCCCCCGCTTGACCTCCCCGATTCTGGTTCCACCTCCTCTTTATCCTTGCTTCAATGCAGAGTGGCCTCTGAGACCTCACCGCTCTCATTAGACCTTGTGCTAAGCCCAAGGTATTGTTGCAGGGAAAACGGTCTCGACCCTCCCAATGTTGTAGGGTTCTTGTGTAGAGGATTAAGGTAGAGTTTATTAGAGAAGAGAAAGGTTGGAACTCATGGACTCCAGACATGGAGTGCCAAGAGGGGCTAGGACGCCTCCATGAGAAGCAGAAATGAAACAGAGCTCATGGCACTAGAGTGCCATGAGGGGCTAGGGAGCTCATGAGAACTCACAGTGCCTAGGCATGGAATTCATGAGGAGCAAGGAACAAGAAACAGACTCATGGCACTGGAGTGCCATGAGGGGCTAGGGCGTCTCCATGAGAAGCAGGCAGCTGGAAAAGGAACTCATGGCACCTTGAGTACCATAAGGGGCTAGGGAGCCTCCAAGAGAAGTAGGCAGCTGGAAATGGACTTGGCAATAGACGGCCATAAGGGGCTAGATCGCCA
The DNA here is from genome assembly GCA_023101885.1 of Typhlomys cinereus. Classification (NCBI taxonomy): domain Eukaryota; kingdom Metazoa; phylum Chordata; class Mammalia; order Rodentia; family Platacanthomyidae; genus Typhlomys; species Typhlomys cinereus. The sequence continues at coordinate 7,117,104 of JALPQD010000079.1, forward strand.
AAGATGGTTGCCAGGGCTAGGTATATTTACACACTTAGACAAGCCTGGAAAACTGGCTTTTTCCCATTGGCTACTTCCCATCGGGGCCCAACTCAGTTGTTCTAGGGCCCATGTGGGCTAGAGGTCAAGTTGTTTGATATGGAGAGCTCATCTCCATAATCACTTCCTGGGGAAGTTGGCCATCTTATCTCTGGGAGGATGGTAGTCAGTTCCTCAGCAGGAGTGTTCCCTCAGGGTGATTCCAGCAGTGGGGGATGGCTTTCAGGAATTCCAAAGACCTTGAGAGACCCATCCCAGCATGGCTGCTCTAATCCTGCCTCAGTATCACTTTCAGTCCTTACTTTACTTGGTCCAAGCTCAGCATCTGTACAGGTAATCTCTCCCATAGCTGTGTCAGGCAGTTCAGAACAGGAACATGCTGGGAAGGTCTTTGAAGGTCTTTGAAGGTCATCCCCCTAGGCTGACATTATCATCAAGGAACACACCCTACTAATCTGGGGGAACTAGTTCTAATCCTCCAGAGAGATAAGGTCACCAATTTCCCCCAACCCTGGGTTTAAGAAAGGATATGAAGATGAGCTCTCTCTGCACTGCAATAAACTAAGTTCCTCAAAAGAAACAGCTGGACCATGAGGTCAAACACAAGGTCCACTGGGCTGAGTCCCAGTGAGATGTAGAGGACCAAAAGCCCCAATCGGTCTTGCAGAAACTGGAGCTAACCAATAAGGAAAAGCCACTTTTCCCAGGCCTGCCTAACCCTATAAATACCCCTGACCCTGCCAGCCATCTTTGGCTCCCTTGCCCCTCAGGGATTCTGTCTGGAGTTCATGAGTTCCTTTCAGTTCTCTTGCCCCTCATGTGCTCCAAGTCTACAGCCAGTGAGCTCCTTTCGGCTTCCTTGCCCCTCACAGACTCCATGTCCCTGAGTTCCCTTCATTCTCTCCCCTAATAAAATCTGCCTTAATTCTCTACATGTGTTCTGGTCTCAATCTTCAACTACCACACACAAGAATCTGGACATTAAAAACCCCTCAACACCATGACCCAGGTTCCCCTGGTTTTCCTTCTCTCTAGCCATAGAACCTGCCTCTCAGCTGTCACTCAAGTGTTGCCCTCTCAGCACCTATGCTGGGCTCACTTCTGTTTACCTTTGTACCTCATCCTTTCATTCCAGTAAGCACCTGTTGCCCATCCACATCTCTCTCCACATGCCAGACACATCTAATCCAATGCCTATTCAAGATCCACAGGGACCCCCAAATCAACAAGCCCAAAACTGAGCTATCACCCTCCCTCCCTTTTTAAACCTACTCCTGAATAGCTCGGCATAAGGCGTTTCCATACACCAGTCTGTCTTAAGTCTTCTCTTTCTTCACATCCACATTATTCTTTGCACCAAGTCTATTTATTCATCTGAAAAGCCTTCAAACTCTCATCATCCCTGGTGTCAATGCCATCCATACTCCAGACCCACAAGCTCTACAGACTGAGAATATCTGACAACATTCTAGGTGGTTTTCCTGCCCCTAAAGGTGGTCCCACCCTATCTATTGTTCCATTTACCACCTGTGATCTTCCTAAAGTGTGACTCTCACCGCATCATGCTCTGTGTCTAACTGCTCAATGGCTTCTCCTTGCTTTTGAATACACTCTAACCTGGGATGGCTTCTAATGGAAGTCAACCTAGGCTTCCTCTCCCTATTCCATCCCCCACCCTACCTCCTCCCAGTAAATGTCATGTGCCACATGATCTCTTGTCTTAGGCCTATAAACAGAAGGAACTCACTGTCAGGAACCCCATCCCTAAACCCTCCCTCAACTGCCTGCCCATCTGATCTCAGATAAATGCACTTAAGACCCCCCCCCCTTGTGATGACACTGAGTGCTACTGAATTGTTCTCCCAGCACTCTGCTCTCTGCTTATCACAGCCCCTATTGCAGCAGCTCTCCATTATGGCTAATTACCTGTTTCCCCATTGTAATAGTTACTCTGCAGGACAAAGCAAGTTAAGGGAACAAGAGGGTTTTTATTCTGGCTAATGATTGTCTAGTTACAGTTCTTAGTCCAGCTTAACAGGAGAGCAAAGGCCAAAGGAATTGGCCACACCATATCCAAAGAACTGCTGAGAAAAGGACAGTTCTCACTTGCCAGCCCAACATGTCTAAGCAAGTATACAGGAGAATGTCAACTTCCTCAACTAGTTCCCTCCATCTTATTCACCTGTTCAAGGACTAGTCACACCCACCACGGGCTGGATCTTCCCCCATCAACTAGACAATTTTCTTCAGGTTCACTCTGTGCTTAACTCAACTACTAATTCTCTACAAACGTGCCCAGAGCTCAAACTCTCAACTGCCAAGTCAATACATGTACCTAACTACAACACCCACTAAGTTGTAAGCTTGAAAACAGTAATCTATCGTGCTCATCTTTACATAGACAGTGATCGCACAGTGCTTAAAATACTCAATAAATAAAAAAGTTTTGTCCAATGGCCCATATGTAGAAATAAGAGAAATATCAAGAAATGCAAGCCATATAGCCTTTCTGGAGCTCAGCAATCCCAGTTGCTTTGTTTTCTGAATTATGTAACTTTGAGGCAACCTGAGCACCCCCATCCTTCGCAGCCCCAACCTCAGCACACACCAACCATCAGTCTGTGTTCCTGTACAGCAAATGAGCCTTTGTCACTGCATCAAGCTGGAGGAAGCAGTGCCCACACAGCATGACTTTCTGGACCAATTTCAGGAGGACCTCAGGATCCATGAGAAAAGTCCTTCCCCATCTACCTCAGAGGAAGCAGTTTTCTTTGGGTAGTCCTTAAAATTCCTTATTCTATTAGTATTATCTCCAGTTGTGACACTATTGCTCAGAAAGTAAAATTATAAACCCTAAATTTTTTAACCTTTGATTAAAATTAAGTTAAATTGTGAAGCCACAATTTATTTAAAAGGACAACTTTTTACTTACTTTCTTATTTATTTAGAGTGTGTGTGTTTCCCTGTGGAGGACCAAAAGTCCTTCAGTGACTTAGGGAGTCATCCTGGATTGCTTCTACCTCCTTTTTGCTTCACTCTGGGATTTCCCAGGCTCCGCCTACCAAGCCAGAGTTGCAGGCCGATGCCCTTTCTGCCTGGCATTTTTTTATGTGGGACCTGGGATCCAAACTCAGAACCTTCTGCTTGTGAAGCAAAGTCTTAATCTAAAGCCACAGTTTTAATACTGGGAGACTAAGCAACTGAGCTATTGACATGAGGCTCTGAGAACACTCTGCACTTAGCTAACAATTACATTTTGTTGTGCAGAAGAGGGAAGCACTGGAAAATAGACAGTGACCAATAAGCCACTAAGGACACACACACATTAGACCTGATGGAAGGGCAGCTCTTTTTATCAAATGTATACTTTTTCTGTATCTTGTCATCACAAAATTCATTAGTTTGTACCTTGTGGTCTCTTATGAGATTTTACCATGAAGTTAATTATTAGACACTTTTCACCTTGACACTATAGAATCTACCAATTTTTTTTACATTTTTTATTATTATGTCAGCTCATACGAACTTAATAGGTACACCAGTTCCCTCCCTCCCTCCTACTCCCCCCCCCGAAATCCCTGCTCCCCCTCCCCTCACCCCTCCTTCCCCATCCCCCAGTGCCTCCCGCCCCAATTTCCAGAGAGTCCTTTCTTGTCAAATTTTTTAATTTGTATAGGAAATTGTGTTTTGTGATATTTAGCCACAGTGATTTCACTGGGATGCTAAAAATAAGTTAATCAATATAAACACTATTTGGATCATCTTAAGAGTCTCACTTGTCTTTTTCCTAGTTCCTAGTACTTTGGGATAAATACAAACAAAGAATGAGTGTAAAAGAAACATTTTAGAACACACACACACACACACACACACACACACAAATAGATCAACATTCTCCTCTGCAGCCTTAAGCAAGGCCTTTCTTGGGTGTAACTGGAGGGGGGGAGCTGGAGTCCAGAGGCCTTGGGAAAAGGGGGAGAGGTGCTTATATGCACAGGAAGTGGGAAGGTGGGGAGACAGAGGAACAACTTCAGAACAGTGGTCAGAGAGGCAGGAGCACACAGCTACCAGGGGTTGGAGGATGAGGAAAGGTACCAAGGGGATGGGAGTCATGGATACAAAATTCCAGTTGGACAGGACTAAGTTCAAGAGATCTAATGTACACCATAGTTACTACAGGTAAGGACAATATATTCTGTAAATTCTGGTCTTGAAAATTGTCAAATTTTAAGTGTTCTCAGGACAAAAAAAAAGATGTCTATGAAGTGGTGTGTATGTTATTATCTTGTTTTAAACATTCCACAATACACATCTATTTAAAATGGCAAGTTGCGCCTGATACATGTAGTTTCTATTCAACAAATAGATCAGTTAATGAAATAAAAAAGTTTTAATTAAAAAAATATAATTCCTCCCACCACTATGTTGCATAATGAGATTAACATAAGCTCTGAGATCAAGCATATTTGGAGACAATATGTTCTCTGTGTGATCCTGGCAAATTTCCTTCTCTGGATTTTTCAAATAAAATTGTATTGTTGCACCCCTATTATAAATTCATAGTCAATAAATTCAAGGTTGATAACTGAGGGAGTAATTTAATTTCCGTTAGATAGCTAATGCCGTTAGGAATGTCCTAGTCCTGTGGGAACCACACCCACCAAGCCTCTAGTCTTTACCCCACTTTCCCAGTAATTCCCAGGACACTCATTAGCAATGCACGGAGTATAAAAGATTGTGGCTCCACCCATCACTCCCTCTTCTTCAGGCGCTCGCCCTGCAGCTCTGCTCTCTCCTAGCCATGTGCTATGGAGAATCTCCCTGTCCTCTCGATCTTAAACTGTCTCCTCTGCTCTAATGACCTCCCACCTTAAGACTATGTGACTTTCCCCTTGCCTCTCCCAGACCAAGCATCCACGGATTTCTTCCCTCTTCCATTTTCAATAAAATCCCTGCTTGTACCTCTCAACATATTCTGGTCTCAATTTTCAGCTCCAGAACACAAGAACCCCAAAGAAAAGCAACCCCACGACAAACAATATCAGTATTACTGCATTTTTGAAATCAATATCAGTATTACTACTACATTTTTGAAAGTTTTTATTGAACTCTCTTTCAAGGTCAAATAATATAGAAACTCAGTACTATAATTAAGTTCAGAATTCATACTCCCAACCACAAAGAAACTGATTGTCCCGATATGCTAATATCTCAGGCTCCAGTGTTTTCCTTTTCTCTTGACAGGAGGTCTAACCCTGTACACATTACTCTACTTCCAAGATTTCCCTGTGGTTCCCCAGGGCATGTGGAAGGGGTTGAGGGAAATTGGGGGGATTCATGACTTAGATCCTGGTGAAGCTGTGGTTCCCTGTACTATCTACTCACCTTCTCCCTTCCAAAATGAAAAGGACCATGTTCATTCTATGCTCTTCCAACTATGAGCGGGAAAGTCCTTAGCAAGGAGTTATGATATATAGCACATTTCTTTTTCCTAGAATGGCTGGATCTAAAGAGCCCTTTTGCTGCCTCTCTGGACTCAGGTCTCCTTCTAAAACCAAATTCTGCTTGACCACCTACTTGTTCCGTCTGTCTTTTAAATTCTCTCTCAGAGGCCTCACTAGAATAGGACTTCAGCCTGGCATACATATGAACACGCATCCACCTGCCAGCAGGTATGTATATAAATATTTGGCCTTGAGCATTCACACACATGCAGACAGTAGGGAAGTCTTTTCCTTAGATCCTTTCCAAATGAATGGTTGTAGATTGAATTATGGAGTTAACAGTGTCTCTTAATTCTACTCACCAAGAGTCCCAGTCAGCCCAATCAGGGAGCACTCTACAACAAAGGAGGAAAGATCACAGTTAAGAGAAGGAGCCCGACACGCAGACATCCAGAGGCCAAGTTCAACACAACCTAATTCTCCTGCACCACACCACCCCTACCTTCATTGCCCAAGCCCCTCCACTACACCCATGTCTTTGATTCAGCCATATGGTTAACACATTTTTTTTTGACAAAATGATTTGCTTCCCCCAAACTCCCAAATTAATCAGCTTGTGACTGCTTCCTGAGATAAAGAGAAGTGAATTCTAACAGGGCACTGAAGAAAGCAGCTCAACAGATCCTGCTGCTTGTGTTCTTGTCTCTGGCTGCCAGATGCCAGCTTCCTGAGGTCTGTCTCCGTCCACAGGGAATCTGTGATTGAGTTTGATTCCCTAACACGGCTTCCTGCAAAAGGCCTGAGTGCCTGCCAGCCTGGAAGGAAAGAGAAACTCTGCCGACCCAGTACTGGCACTCCCTAGACACTTCCACCTCCTGAACTCCTCCCTTTTTTTTTTTAATTTTAATTTTTTTTTAATTTATTTCCACTCATACAAACCTAATAGGTACCCCGGTCCTCTCCCTCCCTCCACCTCTTCCTGGACCCCCTTGCTCCCTCCCCCATTTTCCCCTTCCTTTCCTCCCTCCCTCCCTATCTCCCAGTGCCTCCTCCCCCCCATCCCTGGAGCATCCTTTAACGTGTAAGTCAAACTTCCCTCTGGGTCCTCCTCTCTGATAAGGTGCAAGGACTCAGTAGCATTTCCTAGAACTCTTTCTTGTGTTCCCCTTAAGTATAAGAACGCTATTGTGACTGTTAATCCCTTGCTTCTAAGGATCCTAGTGCCTTTAATCCATGTTAGACTTTGAGGAGTCAATAATGTGTTGGTCATTGCGCAGGTCATGCGAAGTCCTATTATGATTGCTTCGGCCCTAACTTGTGTGGAGTATCTTGCTCCTCCCCATCTTTAGGCTCTTATAATCTTACCGCCCCCTCTTCCGCAAATTTCCCTGAGCTTCAGGATGGGGAGAGATTAATTAGGCTGGCCTGGTTCCAAGTGGTTGATATAGAGTCTCTGATGTTCTGAATTATGGTTTGTTGATTTTTTTTTTTCAGTTTTGCTGCTCCTGCAATGCCCTTGGCTCCATCCTGATGGGTATTGGATGTCACTCTCTGGCCAGAGATAAAATCCTGTTAAATTAGAGTCTTGTTATAAGAGTATATTCAAGGGCTGGAGAGGTGGCTCAGGGGTTAAGCCTCCGCCTTGCAGGCGGAAGGTCCTGAGTTCGGATCCCAGATCCCACGTATAGACGCCAGGCAGAAGCGGGGGCGGCCTGCGCTTCTGGTCCTGGTAGGGCGGAGCCTGTGAATCCCGGGGCAGAAGGAGGTGGAGGCGTCCATGGTGGTTCGCGAATTCGTCCGTGGTTCTACACAGACACACACACACAGACACACACGCGCACACACATACACACGCACATGCGCACAGTTGAATAATAAATAATAATAATAAAAAAAAAATTAAAAAAATTAAAAAAAAAAAAAAGAAAGTTGTGTTCTGCTGATTCATAAATAGAAAAGAACTTTAAAAAAAAAAAAAAAAAAAAAAAAAAGAGTATATTCAAAGGTAGATGGAATAAAAGTAGGAGACCGCGGTGAGGGGGGTGAGTCTCCCATTGCAAAGTAGTTACTTTCTATCTGCCAGACTATATGCCCTTCTCTTCTGGTGAGATCATACCCCATCAATTGCAAATGATCAGGAAGGAAAGTCTGTGAGCTTAACCAGATGTCTCATTACTTACTTGCAGTCCTTGATGGTGGCCTATTTTCTCTGCTGTAACATGGTCCCCTCTCTCCTTGCTGAACTGCTCCTTGATAATTGCTAATTCTCAGAAGCAAAGGGGAACTAAGACTCGAGGATTTCTCCATTTAGCAGAAGAAAAAGGAAGGGAGCCTACTGATCTCCATGCTCCCTTTCAAAGGAAAGGGCTGGAGAGATGCTTAGGGTAAGACTCACCTCGAAAGCAGAAAAAACCTGAGCTCGGATCTTGAATCCTACATAAAAACACCAGGCAGCATCTTGCACTTCTGACTCTGGAAGGCCACACCTGGGAAATCCCACAGCAAAGCAAAAAGGAGGTAGAAGCAATCCAAGACGATTCTCAAAGTCGCCCTTGAGCCTCCTCAGGGACACAGTGCCCTGTGATACACAGAGGCACACACACACAATTTAAAAGAAAAATAAAATAAAATGAAAACTGAAATATAACTACCCAGGCATTTGATAGTCTTTAGGAGAAGAAAACTCTGCTTGAGATTGGACCATGATTTTTATTTTCTAAGTGACAAATCACTTTCCAAGAATCTCCCATTTTCCCCAGTGCAACTGATCCTGAACCCAGGAATAGAGACAAGCACAAGCTTGTTTCGATCGCTTCTTCCGGGAGTCAGTTCAGAACTGCAACTTAAGTTCACCACTCTGAGGAAGGTCTACAGACTAACCTCTGGTTGCCCACACACACATAAAAAAAGGCTATGTCCATTATTCTGAGTTGTTTAACATTTACATCAGTTCATTATTCCCTCACAGTCGAGGACCCCCGGCTCCTAATCCTCTTCGACTAAAACACTTTGGTCTATAATATGTCATGGTTTGAATGTGAATTATCCATCACAGGCTTATGTGTTTGAGTCCGTAGTTGTTGTTCATGTTTAGGAAGGTCTTGGCTCATTTAGGAAGTAAGCCCTTATTGGAGGAAGGAACCTCACAGGGAGCAGGCCTTGAGGTTGGACAGTCCACCAGGATTCTGGTAGTACTTGCTCTGGCAGCCTGATACTTGCTCTCTCTGCCTTCTTGATGATGGACATGACCTAAGCGGACTCCAGCTTCTGCTGCCTCTCGTGCCTTTTCTGTCATAATGGACTGTATCACCCCTCTGGAACCTTAAGTCAAATAAATCTCCCTTTCTCACCTTAAGTTGCTTATAGCTGAGAGTTATCTCATAGTAGCAGAAAGAATAACTTGAGATGATATTTTTAAAACAAAAAAATTCTGGATGTATGCTAGGGCCACGATAACAAAAATATCCTCAGTTAGATGACTTAATCAACGTAAGCACATTTCTCACAATTTTGAGACTAACAGCCTAAAAATAAAATGTGGGCAGGGCCCTTGAGGGAAACCCTATCTTAAGCACCTCCTCTGAGCTATCAGGTAGGCACCGTTCTGCTACTTCTGCCCGGGACCAAGCACTGCTGATACTTCCTGTGTCTCCAAATTTCTCTTCCTACAGGGATACCAGTCGAGTTGGATTGGGGTCACAATATGGTCTCCTTTTAGCTTCATCACCTCTTTAAAGAGCCCACCCCCAAATACCATATTCTGAAGTACTAGGGGTTAAGACAAATATGAATAAGCAAGGGGGCACAATCCAGTCAATAACAACCTGGATACATGCAAAATTTCTAAGCTATAGCAAATAAGAAAAGACTCCATGTCTGACTTAAGATCCCTGTGGTTGATTAGGGTCATCTCAAAAGACACTGTCAGATGCATGTGTGATTTAATTTTAGGGATTCTGTGCTTCTTCATCTTGTTTTCTTCATCTGCTACCTCTGCCCCTTTCCCAAAAAAAACCTTAATAGTTCCACATATCTTCAGGTTCTCTTATTAGAGATTCATAATTTTGCTTCGTCAAAGACTTTTTTTGCAAAATGCAGCCAGTTATCGAATCTTTCCAAGGGGAGTCTGTCTGGTCAAGCGAATCAAGCTAAGACAGAAGCAAGTGAACATGGAGTTAAACTCATCCTTACCCCTCCCACCAAGATGTAAGAACTACCTCTGTGTTTCGTGTATGCAGAGAGAAATTGGCTCCATTTCTAAACAGTGAGAACAGGGCAGAATTCCAAATAAATAAGAGATGACAATCAAAAGCATAGCCATCTGTTTTAAGTCCTGAGTCTAAATTTTTAAACATAAGCAGAGGAAACCACCTGCCTTGCAATAGTGAAGTGAAATTTAAATCTATTTAATCAAAAATAACTATGTAAAAGAGACTCATGTTTAGTCATAAGCAGAAGTCTTTGCCTGTGTGGCTATGCAAAGGGCCTAGACCAGTGTCAAAGATGGAGGCACTAATGCTTTTGTTGAATGACCACATTAATAACCAAACACCTATGCAGTTCCAAGCCACACAACAGGAGCGGCGAGAGGTGAATAGAAATTCTCCCTGGTTGGGGGCTGGAAAGGTGGCTCAGGGGATAAGCCTCTGCCTTGCAGGCGGAAGGTCCTGAGTTCGGATCCTAGACCCCACGTATAGACGCTACACACACGCATACACACACAATTGAATAAATAATAAATTAAAAAAAAAAAAAAAGAAATTCTCCCTGGCTCCCCAGAAGCTTGCAGTCCATGGAGAGTGCCAGGCCATGGATCTTTCAACCACAAAGCAGAACAAAATGTGTACTAAACAGAGCTAAAGAAATCCACTGAAGAACTGCAGCAGCACCTTTGGAGACAGTCAGACAAGGAAGTGTCTTAATCTCACATTTCTTTGGCTGTAGTGAATACTTGACCCAAACAATTTGGGAAAATAAGGGATTGTTTTTAAATCATGCTTGCAATTCTAGGTTGCAGCTGATCATCATAGAAGAGTTCTTCTATGTGGAGTGGAGGGAACTGGCAGTACTATATCCATAGGAAGAGTGAGAGAGAGACACGGATCAAAGTCTACCTTCTAGCTTGCCAGTCTCCAAAATTACCAACCAATTCTCTCTCCTGTCCACCTGCCCAGGGAATGGCTCCATCCATTATGAGATGGATCTTCCCACATCAATTAAATAATCTCCTACCTGCTTGCTCAAAGGCTTGCCTTAGATAAAGAATTCTTCATGGATGCGCCTAAAGACTCAGCTCTTGGTTGTCCGGTTGACAAGTGAAACTAAGTCAACTAACTGCCACAAGGGATGAAGTCTCAAATAATGTTCTGGCTGCCACTAGAAATCAAAACTTCCCAACAGTCACAAAATTGAGAAGTATGAAAATAAGTGGGTTTCCTTTCTCTTCTTTCTCCTTCCAATTTTTTTAAAACACTTTTAGATAAATGTCATTTTATGAAGTTGCTTTATTCCGTATAAAGATGACTGGTATACCCAACCCATTTTAATCCTGCAGAAGTTCAAAGAGTAAAAATAATATGTTTGAGAATAAAACATGAATATGTTTCCATTCTGCTTCCTTGAATTATTTTAATTTTGGGATAAGTGTGTTAATCCCTTTTCTTGTTGTTTGAGAAAATGACTACCTAAAGCAACTTTTGGGATGAAGGCTTATTTTGGTTTGCAGTCTAAAGACAAGCTGTGCCTCATGGCAGGGAAGGCATGGCATCCCGGACCAGCTTAGCTTCCACCAGTGGAAGCCTAAGATGGCTTTCTCACATTCTAAGATCAGACAATAGTAGGGTGCTTGGGCTAGAGGCAGCTAAGCCAGAACCCTCAATGCCAAGTCTCAGTGACACACTTTTCCAGCTATGCTTCCACTCCTAAAGGTTCCAAAATCTCCCCCCAAAAACAGCTCCATAAACTGAAGACAAACTGCTTAAACAAATGAGCTGGGGGGGGAGCATTTCAGATTCAAACAACAGTAACAAAACAGCCTTTTGCTTGTGTTCTTATCATTTCAAAAGACCACTTTAAGATCATATTTGGAAGTTCGATGCAGCTTCTGACAGTTTTACCTCAGAAGAGAATTTGAACTCAGTCTACACGACAAAGAGTAAGTCTGCTAAGGGCTCCTCAAAATGGCATCACAATTCTATTGAAAATCTACAGTCACCTACATAATCTTAGAAGGACCAGAAAGATGGCTCGGTGGGTAAAGGCACTTGCCACCCCTGAAGTCCACATGATGGAAGGAGAGAACTGATTCCTAAAAGTTGTTCATTGACTTCTACATCTACATGTAGCACATACATGCCTGCACACACACACACACACACACACACACACACACACACACACACACACACAGCAAATAAACAAATACAAATTTAAAAAATGCTTTAGCAGAAATGAAAGTAAGGATTGATGAACAGAGTGTAATCCTGTTAAACTGGGCTCAGGAAAGAGGTGATGCATTCATCTATTCATTCAACAAATATTAGGCCATTCACTAATAATTGCAAGTTATCCAGTTAACAAACATTTGTACAATGATTTCTAGGCACCAAGAATGAATAAGAAAACAATATTGTCAAGGTCTTCTGAGAGGAAAAATGCTCACGTGCAAGATGTGGTTGTCTTTGTTGAGGTACAGACTTTCCTTAGGAGTTCTCACTTCCACAGCTAGTCCGATTTTGTCCCCTCCCTCCCACTGCCACCCTTTCTTCACACTGTGGCCTTCAGCTCTGAGTATGAAGCTAGATTTGCTTTTCATTCATAGAAAAGACAACAGAATAGAAAAAGAAGGTATTTCAAGAAGTTCTCTGCTCTGCTTTGCCTTGTTTTGCCTTGTTCCCAAGAGTTTGATTATCCAGAAGCTAGAGCCGGGAAGAAGAAGGACACAGAGTTATCCATGAACACAGTCTGAAACAGAATAAGAAAGATGTCAGTTTCCTCACCATGCTGGAAATCAAAGGCCCTCCTGAATTGAAGGAAGGAATCTTTAAAAAGTAGGAGGCAAAAGCAAGAGAAAAATTATCGGTGCTGTCCCCTAAAATAGAATCTCTCCTTGTTGGTCCTTCTCTGAAAAGAAATTCTGGTTGGGTGGTGATAGAAAAACCTCAAACAAGCTGAGGCCTCTGAGGCACACAACCTTTCGCAAACTCCCACAACGTTCCTCAGACCAGGAGAAGGTTGGTAAGTTCAGGCAGGACGAAGACTGTAGCAATTATTCTTCTCTGTTACAGTAAGACAGCATTCAAACACAACTTAAAGGAGAAAAGGAGATATATTCAACTTACAATTCCAAAGAGAAAATACAGTCCTTGAGGTGGTGGTATGGCAGAAGTCAGAGGCAGCCTATGGCCCACCCATCAAGGAGACTGAGAGCTGCAAAACTGCCTGCTGCAAGAGCAGATTTCTCCTGGAAGCAGGGTGGGGACAATCAACCTTAGGACCCATGCCTGTGACTGCCTTTCTCCAGCAAGGCTCCACCTCTTAAAGGTGCCATGACCTCTCCAAACAACCAAAGATTCAAACACATGAGCCTGTAAGGGACAATTCACATTTCAAACCATGATAAGACCCCAGTGACAGATGACAACAGAGACAGAAAAGATCATGGTGGGTGAAAAGTAGCTCAGATCAGACCCTGCCTCCCCAGCCCATTCCCACAGGCTCCCACCCCACATGGGACCATGACATGTACAGAAAAAACAATGCTGATGGCTAAGATTCCAGACTGGTGATAACAACAGTTGCTCTACCCTAAATACTATTCAAAGTAAAAGAATTTTCCACTAATTCTCCTTCCTTGAATATGTGACAAGTAAAAATGTGTTCCCACATTTGCTTCTTTTATTAGTTCTGTCATGGTTGGAGAGATGAAGGCATTTATTAGGTGCTTGAAAAACAAGGAAGAATTAAATGGAATTCCCTTGCTGCTCACATAAATCTTAAGAGGCTTATCAAGGTACATGTAAAAGTAACTAATTAAATTATATGGAACTTTTTAATCCTTGAGTGAAGGACAAAAGGTTAACTTTAATTTCCTCATGCATTAAAATGTGTGTTCATTTTATTATTGTAACCAAATACCTGACAAGAAGCAACGTAAAGGGTGGATTTTTAACTTAGCCCATAGTTTAAGAGCACAGTCTGTTAAGATGAGGAAGGCATGGTGGCAGAAGCAGCTCTAGCTAGGTGGCAGGAACATGAAGTAGCTGATTCCATTGCATCTGCAGTCAGAAATGAGAGAGAGAGAGAGAGAGAGGGAGGGAGGGAGGGAGGGAGGAACATGCTCAGTTTCCTTCTTTTCCCCTTTTTATTTAGTCTAAGATCAGAGCCCATGGGACTACATTGCCCATACCTACAATCTTGGTGGGTCTTCCCTCCTTAATTAAACCTGTCTGGAAACATCCTCACAGACTATCACAAATGTGTGTTTCCTAGGAGACTCCATATCCAGTCAGGCTGACAATGAGGTTAACCATAACAATAACAACCATAAAAATAACAACATAACAATAACAACCATAACAATAACAACTATAACAATAAGCTTCCTCATGATGACACACATGCTGGCAGGAGGGTCTCAGCTCTTCTGAAAACTACCTGTGCCTGTTCAGAATTCTAAGCTAAACACTAGGAGCTGAGAATACTTTCTCACGTGGGTTGTATCTACACATCTTCTCCTTGTTTACCATCATGCACTGAAAATTTCAGTTTCTGCGTATATAGACACCACGCTCTTTTTATTACCTATGGGGAAGAAGCAAACCCTGCTGAACATCAGAGTAAATTAAGAGACTTTGAGGACCTGGGTGCTGTCCAGGGTCCTGAAAATAGTTGCAGTAATATCAAGAGATGCTGTCCAAGGTCCACGATGTCTTGGATGAGTGTTTCTCTAAGCATGGTCTACACCTCACATGCACTGAAGTCAGTGTGGGATATGCAAATTAAAAACCACATTCCTGGCTCATCCCAGAAACATCGGGTTAGGATCTTTATATGTATTTAAAAGGTTTTCTCAAGAGATGTTTAACTCCAATGCTAGGTTAATGTCTACCATATGTTAGTAGCACTTTGTTAAGGACTGGAAACCATTTAATTCCATCTTATCTCAGTGATCATTGTAAATATACCTGATATCTCTAATATCATCTGTATTAATAATCATGATGAGTTGTCATTTTCCTGACAACCAAATTTCTTCCACATGGTGTCTGTCATAATTTGGCACTAAACATATGCAAAAATATAACCCCACCAAGGAATCTCGGAAAAATCAGACTTCTTTAAATCAGCTTCCTTAAGCCTTCAGTAAGTGTTTCCTGCCTATCTATAAAAGTAATGAAAACATTTTCATAGCATCCATCATAGAACAATCATTCAACCCATGCCACCCATCAAATCCACAGTAGTGACTATAATATGTTAAATAAATTTTGAGGACCTAAGAAGACTGAGAAGGGGGCTGGAGAGATATCTCAGGGCTTACGACTCTGCCTTGTAAGCAGAAGGTCCTGGGTTTGGAACCAAGTCCCACATAAAAATGTCAAGCAAAGCCTGGGAAATCTCAGAGTAAAGCAAAAAGGAGATAGAGGCAATCCAGGATAATTGATAGAGGCAATCCAGGATAATTCCCAAAGTCACCCTTGATCCTCCACAGGACATATAGTGCTCGCTCTCTCTCTCTCTCTCTCTCTCTCTCTCTCTCTCTCTCTCTCTCTCTCCCTCTCTCTCTCTCTCTCTCTCTCTCTCTCTCTCACACACACACACACACATACACACACACACACGCTAAAAATAAAGTATAAAAAAAGAAGAATGAGCAGGTAAAAGCACTTGCACCACAAGCCTAATGACCTAAGTTTGATCTCCAGATACACTAGGTGGCAAGAGAAGGCTAATTCCCTAAAGTTATTTTCTTATTTCCACATGAGAACCATGACATGCACACACACACACACGCACACACTCACACACACGCACACGCACACATGCACACATGCACACACGCACGCACACAAATATTGGTACTAATTAATGATCAATAAATACTGCATGCTTTCTACATTCCCAGCACTGTTCAAAGTTCCTCATATGCTTTATCATCTTAGAACAATATCCCTATGGTCCTAAATGAAGGGAAAGTTGCAGGTCATATCACTCAAGACACTGGTACTCACCAACTTCCTCATGTAATACATATTTTTTAAAAAGCTATTTCTCTAATACTGCTTTTTATAACCAGATGAACGTGAGAAAAGACTAAGTGATTTGTTGTTGATAGTCCACTGTGTTCCTGACATTTTGATGTGTCTTCATCATTAAAATATTAAATAATTTCCAAATAGTCTTAATTCTCCTTTACTTCAACTGACTTTTTTGAGATGCAAAGAGGTGGTTTATTGAGCACGTGTTACACTCGGCCACATGTGAGAACAGAACCAGTCCAGAATGCCACAGGTCCGGGACAAAGGGCTGACAGGGACTGTGTGGGTAGGAAGCAAGGTGGGTCTCTAAGGTGTTCCCAGCGATCAGAGGGTGTGAGGTTCCAGAGTCTTTGAGTCAAGTCATGATGGTAGCACACAGTCCAGCAACGTGGCACCAGCATCTCCAGCCTCCGCCATTCCTTGCATCCACCCCTGCAGCCTCCTCGTGTACAGGCTGGTTTACTTGGACCTCTGCCTCATGTTTCTTCTCTTGCACTTCAGCCTGCACATTCACTCTTTCCTCCACTTTGCTCTCATGGCTCTCCTTCTGAGCTGGATTATGAACTGTAATGGAGGATCATGAACAAGGATAAAAAACCCACTTGTTTCCCTAAGCTGGTTGGTAGTGGACTTATCAGCAAAATGCAGATAAACCAAAACACCCACTGCTTCCTTCCAACACTACAGGTATATTTGAATTTTCTGCAACTTCATGTATAAAGAAGTATATACTGCATACTTATTGTCTGATATACATGTGATGATTTTGAATTTCATCTGTGTTACTGTATTTATCAATAGCCCCCATTCCTTTTTGCTGCTTCTTTTAGTGATACAAACAGAGACAGCTATTTAAGAAAGAGAAAGCTCTCCTAAGAATAGTAGTGTGTTTGACAGCTGGGACAGGACCAAGACTCAGATGGTAATACAGTTACCCCCATTCTAGTAAGCAAGTCAATCAAGAAATTAGATGGGTAGTCTAAGATGACATACTAGAGGACCAGATCACAATATAAGTCTGAACAACACAAAATCTCATACTTTCCTGTTAACAATTCTGCCTCATTTCATCTTAACTAAGAAATAATTATGTGCATATATTCTGAATGCAAGCATTGTGCCACTCAGATTAACCAGAATCTGTGGATCATACCAAACTACTCATTGAATGATTAATGTCCCACCTGTCCAACTCCAGTATTCTGCATTCATAGGACCACCCCCAAGTTTAGGGAATTCCCATTACTAGACTACCAGCCCCAAGGGAAACCCAGAACTTATTTACAAATAAGTTTCATTATCCCATTGTAACATGTGTATCAAAGTACTTGTTTGTCATAAACCTCATTCATGTAAAGTTACATCTTGCTTTGCTTGTCATTAGCTGCCAAGACATGCAAGATAACCAAATGCAGAGCCCAAATCTAGCCAGAGTCTTCTATGTGTCGAAAGAAGCAGCATATGGGCAGATTATGAGAAGAGTTCGGGTTTATGGTAGGATAGAGGCAATATACAGTCTTTAGGGTCCCTGAAGATAGTTCACTTGTGAGACCTGCCCTGAGGACAGACTTTTACTTAGAAACAGAGAAGCAAATAGGAAAAGTAGGGTAAGGGACAGATAGGTGGACTATCCTTCCCAAACCTCAACTGTCCATTAGGTCATCTCAAGCACACATAACTCTTAAGAAAACAAAACACTTAATAGGGTTGGAGAAATGGTTCATGAGATAAAGCACTTGTCCCACAAGCATGAGGACCAGAATTTTGACCCTTTAACTCACATTTTTAATAAATATTTCTTTTTTAATTTTTTTATTATTAGTTATTCAACTGTACATGTATGCGTGTGTGCATGTGTGTGTATGTATGTGTGCATGTGTAGAACCACAAGCGAATTTGGGAATCACCATGGACCGCTTCCACCTCCTCCTTGTTTACTCTGCCCCGGGATTCACAGGCTCCGCCCTACCAGGACCAGAAGCGCAGGCTGCCCCCGCTTCCGCCCGGCATCTATACGTGGGGTCTAGGATCCAAACTCAGGATCTTCCGCCTGCAAGGCAAAGACTTAACCCCTGAGCCACTTCTCCAGCCCCATAACTCACATTTTTAAAGACAGACATGGTGACTGTCTATAATTCCAGCACTCAGGAGATAAAGATAGGTGATCCCCAGCATGAGTCAGCTAGCTAGACTAGATGGAATTAGCAAGTTTTGAATTCAGCAAGAGATCCTGTTTCAATAAATAAAAATGGAGAGTGAATGAAGAAGACACCTGATGTCAACTTCACATACATGCACGCAGAAAACACACACACACACACATCAGTCTGAGTTTTTTCCCATGATTCACATAACATATTTTCCAGGAGAAAGTAATAATAACTAGTGTTGAGTATTCACGTTGTGCTAAGACACTGTACAAGAGATTCATATTCTATTTCCTCCTCACTAATAAGAAAATCAGTGCTCACAAAACAAAGGTAACTCATCCAAGGTCACACAGCCACAATTCAGGACTCTCTGAGTTTTAAACCTGTGTCCTTCCTTTTCTCAGCCATCAGTCACCCCACACCGCCACAGCCTCGGTTCCATCAACACTACAGCCCTCGTTACCTAGAGAACATGTTGACTTGGTCCCTTAGTTTCCAAACTCCTAGCTACTGAATTATTTACTTGTCATGTTACTGTGACAAAATATCTGGTCAAAAAATATAGCTTACAGAAAGAAGGGCTTGTTTTGACTTACAATTCCAGGGAACAACCAGTCATGGAGGGGCAAGTCACAGCAGCAGAAGCCTGAGACAGCCGATCATGTTACACAAGCAGTGAGAAAACAGAGAACAGTGGTTGCTTGACTTTGGGTGCTCTCTCACACCTATAGTTAGGAGTAACCATTACAGAACCCTATCAGAACTCACTGTTCCTTGTGTGTGTCCTAACCTCACAACACTGTTCAGTGCTGGAGCCAATGAGTGTCCTCTGATTAACCAACTCTACACCAAAAGGTTAATTACTTAAATAGCATGTGCTTGTCCAATACCAGCAGGGACTTAAGATGCCAGTGCTGCGTAGGTGAGATTGTGCAATGAGTACAGGTGATAGGAAAGAAAGCTGGTGGCTGGAACACAGCGGGCCCTGGAACTCTGAATAAATTAATTCATTTGCTAATGTAAATGAATATGCTAAAAAAGAAAATGCTTAGAAAACGATGGAAACTGGGAAAGGCTGCGCTGCAGAGATTTTTCTAAGTCCCATCTTCCACACTGAATGTCACAGATTTACAGACAGACTCTAACAAGTAAACTTCTGTTTCTCTTTCAAGGGGCCAGCTGGGCTGAAGTGACTTCTTTCTGACAGGGAAAAAGGGGGGTGGGCAGAAATCACAGCAGTTAAAAGTGAGTAGTACCAACTCATCAATTGCCACGCATTGAGTATGTTGCCAGGACAATCGCAATTAATCCATTACAGTCAGTCTTTACTGAAGAGGGGGCTATTGTGTAAATCCATCCCGGCGAGTTCGGCGGCACAGCTGAGACCCAACAGCAGTACTTTCAAACTTCATAAGGCAAATTCTTAACCAGCGCCGCCTCTCGACAGAGTGCCTGGCACCGTGTGAACCTTAGCATGCGAATCCACTGAACTTAAAGGTCAAAAACGTCACCAGGAAGGTATTGCTACTCCAACCCATTTTACACCTTGAAGAAGTCCCAAAAGAGGTGTCCGTGTGGGGCTGGAATCGAGCCCAGGCATCTGGCTCCCGAGGTAGCTCTTTATCCTACGCAAATCTAGGCGTTTCCCTTTCCATTTGGGTCGTAAAGCCCTTCCTCTTGCCCAGCCTCGAGATGGGCAGCAGCGCAAGGCGGTTCCCCTGCAGACCACGTGGGGGCGCGATGAGCACGGCTGGAGGCTGCAGCTCCCCACGCTGCGCGGACTCCTCCCTCGGCCTGCGGAAGCCAATCAGAAACTTGGCTGCGGTGCGCACTCCCCGGGAGAACGGCCTTAGCGAAGAGCCCGAGCATCTAGCATCCATGATGGGAAGAAGGCACGCCTGATGGGAAGTCACCGAAGGAGACTTCCACGGAACGACTTCCTAAGAAACATCTCGAAGCCCGCTTCCTACCTTCATGCCCGGGTATGGCCAAGAAAGCAGCTAATCCTGGCAGTGCCCTTAAGGCATTCATATGAGCATCTAATGCTCTGTGGCGAGTCTGCAGAAAACCCCTAGGTGGCGCGCGCGCGCGCGCACACACACACACACACACACACACACACACACACACACACACACACACACACACACACACACACACACACACACACACACACACACACACACACACACACACACACACCTTTTTGGGCGCAGCGCTAACCCAGAACTTGAGAGCGGATCTTGCCTCATCCATCCAGGTTCTCGCACAAGCACCACCTCCCTGGTTCAGGATCCGATACCAAAAACCCAAAACAGTGTCTTACCAATACCATCTGACAGCATTTAGTGTTATTTTATTCTCCGTGTTGAACTAAAGGTAAATGTTTCACCTTCACCATCCTCGAACAAGTTATTTACACTCATGCGGCACTTTTCCTGGGTGTTAAAGTGAGGGCAGTAACTTATGCATAAAGTTGGATGCACTCGTACTTGGAAGGCGCTTAGAAAAGAGTCTTGCACGCAGCAAATGTTCAGATAATGTGATCACTGTTGTTTGATCACTGTTGTTCCCGTGACCCCTTAAGTGCTCAAGCACATTTACAAGAACTTCACGTATTCCTACATTGGTTCTTGGGGATAAATCTCTCCCTCTCTCTCTTTCTCAGCCTTACACATTTCACACACATACATACACACCCACATGTGCAGTGTGTTCAGAGATACACTGCAAACAACCTACGGTCTCAAACAAACAAAAAACTAGCTGCAAAAGATGTGTGTTCCTGTCTCGGCGCCAACAGTCCAGGCTGATCCACTCATGATCCAAAAATGTCTCCTTACACAGTGGGACAGTATTCATAGCTAGGAGCATCTCTGAAACTCCAAAAGCCACATCCGCCCTCTAGAGCATCCACACAGTCAAGATCCTTTCTAGTTAGACAACTTTGCTATCATTCCTTCCCCAAGGCCTGGAGATCCTTACCGCGGTGCCAGCCCAGGGCAGCCCCCACTCCTGCCCAACACTGACCAATATCCTCTAAGTCTGAAGTGTTTTGACTGAGGACACAGACTGGAACTGGATTGCTGGGAAATGGTGGGAACATCCCACAGAAGTTTCCAGAAACACGCAGATCTCAGATCCTGGGATATCCCTGGAAGAGGTGGTACCGGCTGCCCGTGGGTGAGTGGGACAGCACCCTTTCCCACAAAGAGAGCAGACCAAGCAGAAGGGACGACTTGAGTGTCTCCTCCACCGCACATGTTGAGATTCAAGTGCTTCTATTAAGTATTTAGAAGAGGCAGAGCCTTTGAAAAGTAATCAAATAGTGGGACTCTTCCCTCGTGGGTGGTTAATATTATTATCTCAGGAGTGGGTTAGTGTTGCCACTGTGAAAGAATCTTGATAGAAAGGCAAGTTCTGCTGATTTCCCTTCTCCATGCCACACTGGCTCATTTGCCCTTCTATCATGGCACCTTGCCCAAGGCTCTCGACAGACACCTGTCAGAGTTAGGCAGTGTCAGCTTGACGGTTGAGGGTTCGAGTTCTGGGCATGTTTGTTATTGGTTGAGTTGGGCCCAGAGCAAGCCCGCAGGAGATTGTCTAGCTGATGGGGAGAGCCCAGCCTATGGTGGGTGGGATTAGGCCCTGGAATCAAATATGGAGGGCCGGTTGAGGAAGTTGGCATCCTTGTGTATACTTGGCTAGAACGTGCTGGTCTGACAAGAAAGGATCGTCCCTCTCTCAGCTGTTATGTGGTGATGGTGTGGCCAGTTCCCTCGGCCCTGGTGTTGGTGTGTGCTCTCCCATCAAGCTAGACTGAGAACTGTAACTGGAAAATCATAAGAGAATAAACCCCTTGTTCCCTTAAGCCGTTTGATGGTCATCTATCAGCAACCATGTAGATGAACTGCAACAACACCTGAGCCCTGCTCTCGAACATCTCAGCATCCAGAACTATGACCAAATGAACTGTTGCCTCTACTTTACCCAGCCTAACATACTAGTTATACCAGTAGAAAATGGGAAAAGAGAGGTAAAAACAGAAATTGGCAGATTAGAAATATAACCCAAAAGGAAATATAACTAACAACTTCTTGACTTTGACTCCAAACCTTCCTTACCCGTGTCCAAAAAGAATTCTTGCCTAGTTTCATTTTTGTTTTTGTTATATGCATGTGGTTGTATGTATCAGAAGCACTATATGTACCTGTGGAAGCCCAAGGGTGACTTCAGGAATCACCCTGGATTGTTCTACCTCCTTGTTTTGCTCTGTAGTTCCCCAGGACCAGAAGTGCAGGCAACCTGCTATTTCTTCCTGGCATTTTTCCCCCATGGTATTCAGGATCTGAACTCAGGACTTTCTGTTTGTGAGGCAGAGTCTTAATCCCTGAGCCATCTCTATGGCCCTAAAAAGAATTCTTTATCTTTTTTTTTCTCCACATCTGACTGAGGACTCTGTAGAAAAAGAAACAGATGGCTAATAACTGTAATTACACATTTCTAGCCATGTCTCCAGCCCTCCTGGCATCTTGGACATTAACAAAAAGCACATTACCACAGTTGGCTGCAATTGCATACTCACATGCCACCCAGATGCTGGCTTAGAGTTAGGACACCTAGCTGGGTCCATCTTGGAGCCGTTCTTCCTTCTGAGACCCAGATGAGCCACACCAAACAGGCAATATATGTAAGTAGAAAACAGATTTGAAAAAGAATGCAATGATAAACAGAATTCTTCACTTGTAAAATCATCATGTTTTAGATTATATAATTTTGTATAAGAACGACAAAAAAAATTGAGCTCTGCACTATGTAGTGTTAGTTTGAATACAGACTTCACATGCTGAAGGCTTGGTGCCTAGCACTTTGTACCCTGGGAGGTGGTAGAAACTACAGAGTCCAGTTGGAGGAGAAAGATTATTGGGTGCACCCCTTATAGAATATATTGAGATTGGGACTGCGTCTGCTTGTCTCTGCTTCCTGCCCACCATGAGGCAAGCAGCTTTGCTCCACTCTCTATTCCTCCCATGATCCTCTTCTCCCCATAGGCACAAAGTAGTGATGGGGTTTCAGCCTCTGAAGCCATGAGCCAAAATAAATCTGGTAGAATCAATTAATGGAAACCTTTTGGGGAAAAATTTGTCAATATGTAATTGAATCCTTTTAATGAAATAATTCATGTTTTAAAATCTAGTTAAATGAATAATTTCAAAGAAAGGTTTTTTGTGTGTGCCAGGAAAACCCATATAAAACTAAATATTTAAGTTCAATGTTTCAAAAATAGGAAAACAGCTAAATAAATATTGCTATTTTGAAGATATGTAGTACATGGAAAATGTTTATGCTATGGTATTGAGTAAAATATAAGATTCAAAAGAATCAGTACGGTCTCATTGCAGCTATATTAAGATCTTTATTGCACATACATTCAGACATACCTGCTCACAGACATACAGAGACACACAAATACACATACCATACATAGAAACACATGTATAGATACACACATATGCATGCAGACACATGCACATGACACAGAAACCTGCAAGTAGACACAAAGAAACACATACATGCAAACACATGCAGACCCACATCCCAAATGTCAAAAAGCACATGTTCCCCATGAGTCAGCCCCTACGAATCTAGAGGAGACTAGAAGAGATTGTTCCGATTCTCATGTGATGACCACGATTCAGTCCTGTAACTCAACCAGTCCTGCCCCTTAGATCGCCAAACCTTGAACAGACAGCGCTGGTGGCTCCCAGCTGATTCCTAGGAATCCCACCAGTCTGTAAATGGAAGCCCCTTGGCCATGATTTCCACCCAGCGCATTACAACGTTCCCTGCATTGACGTCATCCTTCCAGTCCATTTTAGCACTCGTTAACACCAGAGGTTTAGAAGCAGGAAGGAGAATTACCCAGAAGGAAAAAGCCAAAATCTCACAACTCATGAGGACTTCCGACCACACATTATCCTTTGTCCCTGCCTCTTCCCTAGACAGAATCATAGCTCACGTTCTTCTCCCCTGAGAGGGACACAAGACTCTTGCAGCACAGTCAGTCACGAAAGGTCTGTCCCTTCCCCGTGGCAGGAAGCAGTGAGGCAGGATTTTGTCTGAAGACATCAACCCGAGGCGAAGCTCACTCTCCCCTACGCTTCCTCAATCCCGTTCATGCGCAGAACCACATTCCCATGTGACTATGCCGTCCTTCCCAAGGAATAAAATCCTGGCATAACTGGGATGGTTGCCTTTGTGGAATAAGACTACTTTTCCCAGAATCCTTAGTGCTAATTTACTGGACAGAGAGATACAAGAGAAGCGTTACAGTGTCTAGCTGAGAGGCATAAGTAAAGCCGGTGGCCCCCTTTCCTCCTGACACCCCAACCCTGCTGTCCTGCCTTCTGAGAATGAGTGACTTCTGCAGTCTCAAACTAGGGCATCAGAGCGAAAGCATAAAAGGAGTCTTGGTACAGAACTTGAAGGCCTTACCTGCAGACTGCTGTGAAGGAACACATAAAAGATCACTGTCATTTCAAGTTTCCTGTTATGTACGGCCTGGCCACATCCCTGACTACTCAGCCCTCCACCCTAAGCTTTCAAAGTCAGTGGGAAGACAGCTCCTTAAATCCCACTGACCTTTTCTCTATTAAGAATGGAACAGAGGAATGAAGAGTTTGTTATTGCCCCAACTTCCTTAACTTACTGAGAAAAAAACACATTTATAAATGACTCGGTTAGACTAACCAGCACAAAATTAACCTTGGACTCATGAAACATTTAGTTCCAAAATATACAACATGCACTCTCAAATCCACTCATTGACACAAGCCTGGACATTCTACTTTCATGTAGAAAAAAAAAAAAACAACATATTATTCTGCAGAGGACAATCCTCAGTGAACAGGCAGACACTGTTAGGTCGTCGTTGGTGGTCATGTTCAACCCGGGCTCAGAGCTGAACTCTAAATAGCAGCTTCCTTTGAACCTAGTCCAGCCTTATTAGCGGTCTCAGAGGAGTGGTCAAGTGTTCACAGCTGACTTGTGTTCCAAGCCTCTAAACCTCCAGCCCAGGTTTCTCCCGTGGAGGGAATCCAGCTGGCCCCAGCCTTAGCCAATCATTTACTATCCCGCCCTGCACAAGCTGTGGGTAAAAGAATCTTTGTCCTGAAGTATTAACTCTCAAGCTTGGGCCACCTGGAGACCATAGGCGCTTCTTAAAACCCAGATTATTGAGCCCCACCTCTGAGCGTCTGAGTCAGCGCTCATAAAGCCCCAAGAGACACTGATGTTGTCTGTCCAAGGAGCGCACTGAGAGGGCCACCATCTAGTAGGAAGGGACGTTTCTTCAGACACTTTCTTTCTGACCTTGAAGAATGTCTGCTAGTGTATTTACAGTAAACTGAACCCCAGAGGTGGTCTCTACATGGCTACATTAATAATCTCAACACCCCCTCCCCCCATTCCTTTCTGTCTCTCTTGGCTTTCCAGACCCTAGATAAGAATTCCCCGAGGTACGCTCCTCCTGTCTAGACCCTGCATCTGCAGCCTTCTGTAGGTTTGTGCTCCTGTGAACCGCCCCTTACAGAGTTGGATGTGAGTTCTGGTCAGAAGGAGGGAAGTTTGAAAGCTTATTTTCATTGACATATACGTGTATTAAAACATGTTGGTTTAATAACAAATGAATAAAAGAACTAAGGAAAAGAGACTCCATTGTAATGTTACTGAATGCTTACTATTCCCTAGGCCCTGTACTAAATGCTCACTTAATTACCGCCACATCTCAGGTGTAAAGCAGACTTGGGGCAGCGAAGCGGCTCAGCCCGAGCAATGCAGCTCTTCAGCGACAGAGCAGGCATTCAGATCCACGTCAACCCAAGTCCAAAGCCCGATCTTTGAATTCAGGGCACACAGTCATTTGGAATGTTCCAGTCCTACTCAGACGTGTCCTCGGCATTCTCTCGAAGGGAGAAAAAGCAATAGATTCGCTGCACTGAACTCTCATGCATAGGAAAAGATGCCTAGAAAGGCTTCCTGTCGGAACAACAGTCAATCATGTGATGTAGGACTGTTCAATGAGGGGCCTGTGTTCGAACAGTACGACAGCCTTGTGCGACTCATGGAGCAGAAAGAGAGCAGTCACCTGCCAATCGATTCCCTGGTGGCCCCTCCCCCTGGCAGGGCCCCCTTGGGCTTTCATCTAAATACACCCATTGAGCGCTCCTGTTCCCCCCTCTTCTTTCCTTTAAACCTCTTCTCTTTCACAGCCCCTTTTACTTTCATGCCTTACATATATGTGCATGGGCATGTATGTGTGCACATATTGACATATTTAAATCTACATTCTACATACGATAACTAATTCAGTAAGGCACCCTCACACACATGGCGACCTGAGTTCAATTT
Organism: Typhlomys cinereus; assembly: GCA_023101885.1. Taxonomy (NCBI): domain Eukaryota; kingdom Metazoa; phylum Chordata; class Mammalia; order Rodentia; family Platacanthomyidae; genus Typhlomys; species Typhlomys cinereus. Next base: position 7,143,405 of record JALPQD010000079.1, read on the forward strand.
CCCGAAGCCCACCTGGTGCATTCCCTTCAAATATTCAACATAAAAGAAGCACAGAAAGCAAGAGATGACGGAAATGAAGCAAAATAGCAATAAGTACTGGATCTCAGAAGAGTATGTGAACATTCATCCTACCATTCTGTTTTGTTAGGGGAGACTGTTGGGGGTTTTTTTTTAATTCATTTTTGACTTTTTGAAACAGGGGTTCACTATACAGCACTGACTGGCCTGTACTACACAACCCAGGCTGATCTCAAACTCTTGGCAATTTTGCCTCAGCCCCCCCACCCTCAAGTGCTGTGGCGTCACGCCCTCTGACTTCATCCCTTGTTCAGATTTTCTGTGGATCGCACCCTGCAGCCAGATATAAAGCTGCACCCCCCCTTCCATCCTCTGTTTTCTTCCTAATCTCAGGTCCTGGGGGGTCCCTAGAACATGGGGTCACAGATTTCAGAGAACAGTTTCTGAACCATGGGATCTAGGGTTCACATTTCTAACAAACATTCGAGTGAGCTGCTGCTGCTGGGCCCAGGTCACACTGCGAGAAGGGCTGTCCAGAGTCATGACCGACACTCCTCAGGGGTGCTGTGACCCAGAGCCCCCAAAGCCAAGACGGGGGTGGTGTGGAGTGTGTGTGTGTGCGTGTGTGTGTGTGTGTGTGTGTGTGTGTGTGTGTGTGTGTGTGTGCCTGTGTGTCTCGCATGTGCAGTGATACCCACCAGGGGGCAGCAGATGCTTGTATAAAGAAACACCTGTGGGGAAAGACACTTGTATGAACCCCAAACCCCCTTACTAAAGATTCCCACCTCGCCAGAGGTGGTTGAAGCTACAAGGATCGGAGCACAGTGATCCTTTCTGTGTGGCTGGTGCCTCTCCATTCACCACCTCACCTGACTTACACAACAGTCTAAAAGTCACAGAACACCACATCCCTGTGACCAATGAGAAAACTAGGCTCAGAAACCAAGCCAAGAGGGCTGGTTGTTTCTGTGTGCGGGACCTGGGCACGGCTGTCTGGCCCCAGTAACCACAGCTATGATTTCTCCATGGTTTGCCGCGGTGGTTTCCCTCTGTTCATCCTTACAGCAGCCACCAGTGAGGCATACGCCAGTGAGGTCTCCAGGTTTCCAGACAGTGAAAGTAAGGTGGCAACTCAAATAATTTACACGGCTGGTGAGCAGTGAAGTTTGACCTGGGAATTCCTGCTTTCCAGAAGGCACTTAATATCCATGCATCAAGCAGCACTTGCAGTCGTTCTGGTCCTGAACAAGTTCTCAGCCAGTCAGGCTCCTAGCAGTCAGTGACCATTGTGGGGAAATCCGAGAGGAAAGCACTCCTACCAAGTGCCACAGGAAGCCCACCAGGGCTGATTATTATCCCCATTTTACAGGTAGGCAATGCAACCCCGTCAGGATGATTAGCTTGTCTCGGACCTCATCACAAGTGACAGACATGGTCCATGTGTCTGGCTGCTTGCTTAGACTTCCCAGCTCTGAATCTTCTGAGACAAAATACCGGTCATAAGAAACACCCTGAAACATGTAGGAATTCAGTAGCCATGACCACCCATCTCATCAAGACCTCCCATGCTCAGACTCCTGCCAGCCAATGTCCTTCCCGCCCACACAGCCTTGCTCCCCTTTTCCATTGCCAAACCACAGTGGCCCAGAAAAAAATCGAGCCATTTAGCTACTGGAGACACTTCAGCTGCTGATGGAAGGTCAATAAAGTTTCCCTTTGGCCTGAACTTATACAACTGTCATAGTCAGATACAGACATCAATTTGGCAATTGAAGATTTGAGCTCTAGGCACAGTTGTGAAGAGTTGGAGGCTGAGCTGAGCCCTGAGCAAGCCTGCAGGAGATTGTCTGATTGACGGGCAGGACTCAGTCCATGGTGGGTGGGACTAGGCCCTAGGCGCATGAATAAAATGGAGGAAACTGGTTAAGAAGTGGCATCTGCTGGTATACTTGGCTAGACATGTTGGTCAGGCAAGTAAGGTTTATCCCTCTCTCAGCAATCCTGATATATATAGTGTGGCCAGTTTTTTCGAGCCCTGGTGTTGGTGGATTAAGAAGGAATTGGATAATTGTAAGAGGGAATGTTTATATCCATTTGGGTGTAAATTTCTCTGCAACAATGCAGATTTTGAAAGTCAATAAAGTTTCTCTTGGACTTTCACTTGTTCACACCCCACTATCACCAAGAGACACAGGGTGAAGGCAGTACTGGGTGCTAGATATGGCTTGGAAGCTCAGACGTGCTCTATATGGACCTTGGGAGTCCTTGTCTGATCAAGAGCCCTGAGAGAGCTCTGTGCAACTCTTTGTTCTCCCAGCAGATTCCCGTCCTCAAGTCAGTTCCTCCATCTTCAGGGCTGTCCTGCTGAGCGTGCCTGGAGAGTCTCTGATTCTCTCCTCAAAGTCCTCAGTAAAGTAACCGCATCGTTCACGTGCTGCTCCTAAAGCAAGCTCACATACCCCAAGGAAGGGAGAATAGTAAAGACGTTGGGTTGAGAAATCTGACTTAAAAAAAAAAAAAAAACTAAGTAAAACATTCACACTTGGTCTGTTTCACAACCTCATTGCTGTAACCAACAACGTTGTGACCCAAACAGTTGAAAGGATTTTGTTGGCTCATAATTCCAGGTTATAGTAGCAGGAGCTAAAGGAACTGGCCGCATTATGTCCAAAGCCAAGAGCAGGGATGGGAGGAAGGACTAGCTAGCCAATGCTGTATAACTGCTTTCTAGCTTACCTGTTTGCCAGAATACTAACTAGTTGGCTCCATTTAACCAACTGCTCAGGAAATGGTCCCACCCACTGTGGGTGGAGTTATGCTCTTGAAGGCTTGCCCAGGAACCTGTCTTAACTCGAGGAATCACCATCATAAGTGTGCCCGGAGGCCCACTTCACGTGCCAAGTTGGCAGCTGAAACTAGCTGTCACACACAGAGAACAGGACAAAACTCTCAATGTCTCTGATCTGGGTACCGCTTTCCTGACCTTATCATAAAATGGGTATCTGCAAGTATCATGCAACAAAATTCCTGGTTATATCATTTCACAGGTGATGGGCTTGTACAGGTTGACCATCCTAGTGTGAAATCCAAAATACTTCAGTATGAAACTTTTAGATGACAAAAGTGTCCCAAGTATAAAATTCCACACCTGGCCTCATGTCACTGGTCACAGCCAAAGCACAGGTACATCACAAACGTCGCTTAACCTAATCTTCAGGCTCTGCTTAAAGCGTGAATTCAACCTAATTAACTTTGTGTTCTGATTTGGGCCCCATGCTGAAGATATCCCAATGCCTATGTAAATATTCCAAAATCCAAGACATGTCTAGTCCAAAAGCATTTTGGATAAAGACTTCTGAACCTATAATGTCTCATGAAAGAAACTTCTTTTTTTTTGAGTATGAATGGTACAAGAAATTTTATCACTTGGTAGAAGTTTCCAAAAATATAAATGTAATGCTTAGACATCTGAAAGGGAGGGTGAAATGGTTAATGCTGCCAAATGATATTGATTCCTCAAAGAATTTTCTAAAGTAAACCTACTGAGACTGGAGGGCCCACCTTAAATATGAACAACACCATTCCACAAGCCAGAATTGCAGACTGAATTAAAAAGCAGAAAGTCAATACAAGGATTAAAAGGATGGTGATATGGTCATATCTTTTATGTTTTATTCAATTGCTAGGTGCAGGATAGGTGGAGTGGTGAGGTTAACAGAAAGCAGCATTAGGAATCAGTAACAGAAAACATGTTTAGGATACAAAACCAAAAGGCAGGTTTTTGGTTGTAAAGAGTGATCCATGGAGCTATTTCAAATCAACTTTCTGACTGGGTGCTACTGAGTTTACACATGGAGCAGCATGATTCCAAATGGTGAGGAGCATCGTGCGCCTACAGAAAGTGTAGAGGGAGATAGTGTAGAGGAAGAACAGCTTGAAGCCACGGGAGAGCGGGTCCAGCACCTGCTCTTCAGCAGGAAAATGTAAGAAGAATACATCAGAAGTCAAGGACCTGGAAATAAATTCCTTTCCCTGACATCATACCCCTGAGAAAGCCTTCAATACACCTGGGATGAAGATGCTCTAAGATGCTCCCAGAAGGCACTGTGTCTGGTCCCAAGGGCTTGTCTCTGCCCTTCCACATAGCTGAGATTTCTCACCACCCATTCAAAGAAGTCTCAAAACCTCATCATCAAGTCTATTGTGATTTGAACAGGAAATGTCTCCCACAGGCGCATGTGTTTGAACATCTGGTCCACAGCTGGTGGCTTTGGGAAGGAAGTGGAACTCGTAGGACATGGAGCCTGTACATGATTGGGGTAAACTTGAGGCTTCGTAGTCCTGGCCCTACTTCCTGTTCTCTGTCTACTTCCTGACAGCCAATGTAGTGTGATCAGCTGGCCCCATGCTCCTGCTGCCTTGTCTTCCTTGTCAGACTCTGTCCCTCTGGACAGGAAGTCAAAATACACCTTTTTACTCTCTTAAGTGGTTCTTGGAAGACTAATTTATCACAGCAACAGAAGAAAAACTAAGACAACCCTCATTTTTAAAGACTCAAATGAAACAGCCCCTCCCCCCATCTAGCCTTCCTTCGAACATGGAATTGTGCCTCTACCACGCCCCCTGGACATCTTCATCACAATATTTTTGATGCTGTCTTGATTTTGTTCATACATCTACTACCCCATTTGGAAATTAGGTTTTTATTCCTCTCTGTATCCTCAGTTCCAGAAACACTATAAAGCTTCATTACATGTTGACTGCATACATGATCCTGAGCCCAACCAATGCTTCTCTATTGAGGACCACCTCTTGTTTCTCTCCTGCCAACCTTTGCTCGGCCAAAGCCTGACAAAATGTAACCAAGACACTGTCATAGTGTGATCCAGATGAACAACCTTGCCCCCCTGTCAGGATGGCATCTGCTAGCCCAGCTACTGATGGCTGTTCTGAAAACTGACTGCACATTAGAATCATCCAGGGAGTGTCATCGAGAAAGAGGTAAAAGGCACCTGCTCGCAGTTCTGGTGACCTGAATTCAAGTCCTGGAAGCCTACACGGTGGAAGAAAAGAACTGACTTCCCAAGTTATTCTCTAACCTCTATTCATAAGTCATGGCAAGTATGTGTTTGATCTCTCAAGTGTACACATGCTCGCTCTCTCTCTCTTTCTCTTCCTCTCTCTTTCCCTCTCAGATAGACAGGCAGACAGATGGACAGACAGACAAATACACAGACAGAAGATAGATAGATAGATAGATAGATAGATAGATAGATAGATAGATAGATAGATAGATAGATAGATAGATAGATAGATAGATGGATAGATGGATAGATGGATAGATGGATAGATGGATAGATGGATAGATAGATAGGTAAAGTATTTTTTAAAGAATCATTTGGAGGATTTTTTAAAATGCTAATGTTCAGCCTTCAACCTAAACCACCAAGGGAAAAGTTCTGCAAGCTCAGGAATGACATTCAATGGTAGATTCTGGGTAGCAGGTGCAAAAATCCATATGCAATCCTGGCATCGATCAATCCATCAGTAAACAAAGAAATGCTCTAGAGAGTAAAACCTGAACTTTTTTTTTAATCCCCAGGCAATTCTAATCGGCCACCAAGGTTGAGAGTTGCTATCTTAGCAGAAAGAAACTTCGGGTTTGCAACACCTTCTGACATGGAAAGAATTCTCAGTTCAACCTCAAATTCATTTCCTAATCGTCTGTCCAGGTGCGGGCTTCCAAAGCTTTTCCTCCGAGCTATATGCACATTCCACCTGGAAGCCAGCTTGACGTTTAAGCCCACCCAAGGTACCATCTGTCAAAATATTTAAAAGTCATAAATTAAGCTACAAGTTAAGTGCAATGAGTCTTTTCCTCCCTACTTATAAATTTAACTTTTTTAATGTCAAAGATTTAAAAATATGTGCAAAGTAGTTGTTTCACAAGAATAAAATTTTACAAAATAAGACAATTGATTGATTATTCTATGCCTAAAAGAGCTAATATTTTGGATGAGTACAGTGTGCAATGTTATACAATAATAGAATAGCACAATTAATATATTTATTGCATAAAATATATATCATGGGGCTGTGGAGATAGTTCGGCTGGTAAAGTGACTGCCATACAAACATGAGGACCCAAATCCATGTCCCCAAGCATTGTGTTATATGTCTGTAACCCTACCCCTGAGGGATTGGGAGAAGATCCCAGCAGCCCATTGGTTGACTGGCCTGGCTGAACTGGTGAGATCCAGATTCAAGGAGAGAATCTGTCTCAAATAATAAGCTTGGGCATAATCAAAGAGGACACATCTATAATCATAATGCTGAGAAGGCAAGTGTAGATAGATCTCAGGAACCTACTGTCCAACCAGTGTAGCCAGTCAGTGGAAAGTCAGGTTCAGTGAAAGACACAGTCTCCCAAAATAAGGTGAAGAGCAACTGAGCAGGCTACTTACCATTGACTCCTGCCCCACACGCAGGCAGGCTCACCTGTATGCACACATATACGCATGTGAACCCAAGCACAAATACCCAAAAAGCTTATATTTTTTTTTCATTTCAGCAAATATTATGTTGCTATAATCAAAATTTTCAATCATACCATATTCGATAATTTCAACTTGAGGAAACACTCTGATAGGCTAGTAGCTATTGGAATTTTCTATAAAATTCTTAAAACAATACTTTCAATGGAATTATTTCATAACTTTATGAGTCAACCTCTAACACTGTAACAAGGTCATCCACAGAAAATTAGCAAAGCATTTTTTAATTTCATTTTAGAAATTGCTACCATCAGCACAGTAACTTTAAGTTTCTCTTCACATGATATCTAGATGTTTTTATAGGCTAGACTACAATAAAGAAATCAAAAGCAATAATGTGTTGGTTCTGTTTGCTCACATTTCTTTTCAATCAAGACAACTCCTTAATCTAGAATGACCAGGAGAGAGCTTCCAGAAACTAGTTTCCGGATTGTACAGACAGGAATCTTCTCCTTCCTAGTCAAGTTGTTCACTACTAAGCAAAGTACCTTAAGTGCATGCTCTTATACAACACACCCTCACTGTGTCCTGTGCTGTTTTCAGCTAAAACTTTAAGAAGGGAGCTGAGCACGCACGAAGGTGTCCTGTCTGCCATCTTTATGATGCAAGCTGAGAATACCCAAAAATATTGCTGTCCACTATCTGAAACTTCTGATCACAGGCCTCGTGACATTGAGCTAGGCATGCTCAAAAGTATGTCCACCATCTTTCCTTTTTGGACTTTAGCCTTCAACTGAGCACACTCGGGAATATTGCTCAACTGGGCATGCTTAGGAATGCATCTGCTCATAAAGTGCTTTTCTACGTGAATATGCATGGACTCCCTGAATAAAAGCCAATGCTTCCTTTGTTTAAGGAAAACATTGCTTTGGAGATCATTCTCCAGCTCTCCATAGTCTACTACACGAAATATATATTTCTTTCTTCTGTTATTTCTTGTCATGCTTGTTTTTCTTTCCAGTTACCAGGTGGCAAAACCATTGTGTTCAGTTACATTGTAAATGTTTTTGTTTTGTTAATCAAACTTACCTGCATGTTACTGGAGTTTAACTTTTACTACTTATTTATTATGTGACCTTTTCTTGTTTAGAATAATTTTTAGTCAACTTTCAGAAGTCATTTAAAAGTGAAATAAAATTTCACACAGTTCACAGGAGTTTTGTTTGTGACAGGCTCTCACTTGGTAGTTGAGGTTATCCTCAAATTGAACAGTACTAGGATTATGAGCATATAGTATCACACTGGCTCCTGTTCAAGATTTTGACTTCATTTTTGTAAACACCAGCTAATATCAATTATGGCAAACAACAAATCAGAATTCAAAATTAGCTTTACTTTCTACCAAAGGCTAAGATTTGTTTTCTATCTGGGGACCATTGTTTTCACTGGACTTACCTCGTGCCTTTTCTATCTTGTCTAAATCAAACCTGGTGGATTTGATCGATCCAGGTCTGAAAGGCGTGTCCTAGAGATATTCCACCTTTGCAGAGACACAGGAACAGCCAATGTCATCTTTGAATTGTCCAAGGAATGCCTCTGATCTCGGCACAGCTAAAATTGTAAGCTTCCTTGTTAAAATTTAAACTAGAGCTCAGAATCTATGCATGTTCAGCCCAAGTCTGTGTCATGTATCATTTTCTTTACCAACCACAAGAATCATTATAAGCAGATCCCTGGCAACCTTTTAATCAACCTTTCAATCAACGAAATATTAAAATATTAGAGCTTACCCTTCACAACAGGTATAAAATCAGCTAAACACTTCCTAAGCCCAAGTTCCTTGTTTCCTTCTTCATAGTTTAACAGTCAATATTTTAAATATGGATCATCTGAAGAGACATTTGATCTTTCTGTAATCTAGTTGAACTAAATAGTTATCGCCTTTTAAAATGTTCTCATTTTATTGTCCACTGATTTAACAATTTCTTCTTCATTCTCAATCTTGAATAACGAGTCTACTTTACATTTTCTTGAGCTATCAAGATGGTTCAGTGAGTAAAGGAGCTTGCCACCAAGAATGACGAGCTAAGTTCATTCCCCGGAACACACATGGTAGAAGGAGAGAAAGAACTTGCCCTCTAACCTCCACATGTTGCTATAACATGTGTATACACACACACACACACACACACACACACACACACACACACATGCACGAGCATTAAATAAATTAATTAAATTAAATGTGTAAAAAATCTTTTTTAATCTGTCCTGTTTGAGCATTATGGCAGTAAATTGCATGTGCCTGTGTATATGTGTCTGTATGTGTCTGTGTCTGCCTGTGTATGTATGTACTAGAGGCCACTAGAGTGTGTGTACCTGTGGAGGCCCAAGGGTAACATCAGGAATCATCCTAGATTGCTCTACTTCCTGATTGTTTTGCTCTGAGGTTTCCCACACTTTGCCTTCCACAGCCAGAATTGCAGGCTGTTGTCATTTCTGACAGATCTAGAGATCTGAACTCAGATCCTTTTGCTTCCAAAGCAAAGGCTTAAGCCACTAAGCCATCTCCCCAGCCCATGGCAGCAAATTTTCAAATCATTTACACAAAAGCCCAGAAAGCTTTTCATGCTTCCTGTGAGGACTCTTGTTACTACAATCATGAGAAACATCATGTTTGACTAAGTCATATTTTTATTTTAATACTATACCAACGTTCTTTATTAGATTTGTTTGCTGAATGTTATTAACTGTTTGATTTGTATTTACACTTTTTCCTCATTAAGGATTATTTATGCTCTTGTTTGTATACAAATAAATTTCTCTCCAGCTGAAAATGCCTTCTCTTACTAAAGCTAAAGTTTGTTAATAACCACATATCTTGTCTTTGAACTTGAAAGCTAATTTCTACTACTTCTTTCTCCAATGGGGGGAATAAAAATCACTGGTGTCAAATCAACTATTCAATGTTGTGCCTTGTATAGCCAAGAAGGGTAATCGCTCATTTGGATGAAAACAAGCTTAGAGGAAAACAGCCACGCTGGGCCTCGCTCCAGATCGGCCTCCCATAAGCACAGAACAGCCCGAGCCCGGAGCCTTCCGCCCCAGCTCTCTCTTCCCACTGGCCTCATTTCATGAGTGGAATTTTCTTCTTGCCTCCCAGACAGACCCCAGCTGCATCCCTGGCTTCTGAGTTCTCAGTGTCATAGCAATAATTCTCTTTCGCTTTCAAATGGTTTTGATCATTAACTAAATCGTCATGAATTAAATAATTTGCAGAGTCCTGTGCAAAAGGTTCGTGAGGAGTAGTCCAACACAAACCCAGCACCCCCCCCCCCCATCATGTCTCTAGTCTCCTAAGGTCTAAAAGGATACCTCATCAGGATTTTCTGTTTCTTTTCAGCTTTTGGGTTTTACTTCTCTCTTTTACTTCTTTATTACAATCTTGAATTGCAGCCATCCTCAACCATAAAAAAGACTAAAGTAGAATGTGAGTCTACTAAAAATTTATACCTGAATATATTACATAAAAAATGGAGAAATGAAATTATTTTCACACATAGATTTATTTTAACGCTATTTTAAGAATCAGATTGATCCCTTCAAATCCAGAGACAAATATACGTTATAATTCATGAGTATGAACATTTAAATGATAAGGACATTTTTAGTTTAATTTTGTAAAAATTCAGTCTGGTCATATTTAACATTGTCTAACTCTATGTATTTTGTCATAGCAATGAGAAAAGTAACTAATGAGGTTTTTTTTCCTCCTTGCCTAAGTGCTTCTGCCATTACTACACTCCTTGTACTTAGACCTAGTGACCTGATCTTGTAGCTGCATAGCCTGCAAAACTTCTCACAGAGAGCACAGCCTCCTTCGCCTTAAGGACATGCCACTGGGACAAAAGGAGATCTTGCCGAGTCCAGAGCAGTATTAGAGAGCAGAGTTTGGGAGTGGCTGTCATGCAGTGCGTGTGGCTAAGAGCCTCGTCCACACACTGAGTCTCTGCCTGCTAGAGATACATACATGGGCTCTCTAGGGTCTTTTTTCCTTGCCACTGGCCCTGTTCCAGGATGGAAAAGGTACTTCCCCATCTTGCCCCCAGAAAAGTCCCTGCTGGGCTTCATCCTTCCATGCCCTTACAAGGCATGCTTCAAGACACCCTTAGTGGGAACAATTGGGGTTCCTCCTCCTGAAACTCTTACCCATCCTCAGCCTGAGTCTCTTGGCACTGGAGATTCTGGCTGAAGAATATTCAGTCTTCAGTGTTATTCAAGATATTATTGCAGGACTAAAGAGATGGCCCAATGGATGAGGCAGTTGCCTGGCAACCATGAGGACTGTTGCTCAGGTTGTTGGGCTGGGCAAGCGTGGGGACTCCCTACAATCCTAGCACAAGGAGGCAATGATGGGGAATGTCCAAGGCAAGCTGACCAGCCAGCCTTAGCCAACAAGCAAGCTTTGGATTCAGCTGGGAGACCCTGACTCAATAATGGAAATAGAGAACAATCAAGGAAGACGCCTTACATCAATTTCAGACCTTTAAATGCATGCACTCACAAGCGCACATGCCCTGAACACTCGTACATATGCAAAAAAGAAATGAAAGAAGAAAGGAAGAGTATGGGAGGAAAGAAAGAAAGAGAAAGAGAAGAAGGGAGGGAGGGAGGGAGGGAGGGAGGGAGGGAGGGAGGGAGGGAGGGAGGGAGGGAGAAGGAAAAGGGAAGGAGAAGGAAGAGGAGGGGAAGAGAGGGGAGAAATTTTAGGTTTACAGCACCAAAAGTTCTGCTGTGGGATTACTGCCTAGCAAAACCAGACAAAGCAACACACACAGACTGCCGAGAGCAGACAAGTTAGTGATTGACAACTCTTCTAGTCAATGCTTGGCTGCTACTGTTGTATGTTTGGAAGCAATATATTGTAACAGAGGATTAACAGCTACAATACAGTGCCCCACAGCCTAGGTTGGCATTCCAGTTCTGATTCCTATTTGTAAGTCAGGTTACTTGACTCTTGAACACAGGTGTTCGCCCCCGATGAACCTCAACTTTCTCCTCTGCAAAACGAGAACACTACTTACTACTTACTTCCCAGTGTGGCTGAAGGTCACTGAAACAGTGACATCTATAAAATCCCTCACATGTAGGACCCTCCTCAGAGCTATTTTCTTCAACATTTGTTTAACATAGGGTTACATGCTTAGGAATGAACTCATTTCACACTGAGAAAAATGTTAGAAATCTTCTTTAGGCTTAGACACAGATAATTTTCCAAACCAATTTGTTGGGGGAAGAAGAATGCATGCTAAAGGGTTTTAAATTTGCATTGTAATGTGCGCTTGTAACTAGCAAATGTACTGGGGCAAATCAATAGGATAAGGCTTAACTTTCCTTGTACCCCACATCCCTCTAACATGCTAGGCCCCCATGGTTTGCACAAATGTGTGACCCTCTCTTTGTTCTGGTCACCATCTGCTTTCTATTTTATTGTCCTTGGTCCGCGTGATGTGAAACAACTGCTTTGACTGGTTTTTGCCTCACTGAATAAATGAGACTACCCAATTCAGTGTCCTGTGGAGACATCTCAGCTCTGGGGCGCGTGGCTTGAGTGCAGAGGGACCAAGCCTCCATGTTTCTCAGCGGCAAGTTGGCATACGATGGTTGGTATTTGAGGTATTTTAATATTACAGCATTAAGTTTGATCTCGGTGTCTTCACAGTTGGTCTGGGGGGGGGAGGAGAGAAAAGAAACAGCCCCTATCAAACCAAAGCCAGACTGCAGGACCTAAAAGCTAGAACTGAGGAGGACCCAGAAGGTATGTGACTCTGAAGCCAAAGACCAGGGGTCGCTGGCCACTTGGGGATGCTAATGAGAGCCAGGCCAATCCCAGGGTTGCGGGCAGCTGCTGTGAAGAGCAGGATCTGAGAGAGAAATGGACCCCAGGAAGGGGAGCAGGCAGTCTATGCCAGCTCAAGGGTCTCTCTCTAGGGGGACACCCGGACATCAGCGGATCACATAAGCAGTTGCACAGCCAGTAACTTCGGGTCCTGTGCATCAAAATGCGGTATCTTGCTTGCTGGCGTGTTTTAATCCCTAAGCTGGGGCTAGCCTCGGGCTGATCAGTTTACTCCATCAAGGTTGTCATGACTTGCTTTCAACAACTTTAGAGTTTAGAGGATGCTTGCACAGTAAAAAGAGATGCCCAAAAGGGCATCTTTTGCTTGCTATGTAAAGATAAGGGCATGCTAAGAGAGGACTTGATCTCTGGCATGCTAATATGCAAACACTGGTCAGTCAGAAGCATTATTTCTGACCCATGTTTGTCCAATGACTGAAAGGAGCTCTAATTTGCAAGGTCTTTATCTATCAATAGCTTCTGTTCCTGGTCTGCCCCTTTCCCTTCCCTCTACTTCCACTACTTAGAATTAGTAGTCTGACTCCACCAAAAGATAGACATCCTTGATAAACTATCATGTTATCCCTTTAAAAAAGAATGAATTGAGGGGCTGGAAAGGTGGCTCAGGGGTTAAACCTCTGCCTTGCAGGAGGAAGGTCCTGAGTTTGGATCCTAGACCCCACATATAGACACAGGGAGGAAGCGGGGGGGGGGGCGGCCTGCATTTCTGGTTCTGGTAAGGTGGAGCCTGTGAATCCCGGTGCAGAGTAAACAAGGAGGAGGTGGAGGCAGTCCATGGTGGTTCCCAAATTCGTCCGTGGTTCTACATATACACACATACATACACCCACAAATGAATAAATAATTTTTAAAAATCTTAAAAAAAGAATGAATTGCATTTCTTCTTAGTACGTCTATTGAAAAGGATTTGAATATACAATTTCTCAGTATTTTCTACTGGATTGATTTTCTTATTTATATTTTTAGCAGCTATCATGTCTCAAGAGAAATTATTATCCCTATTTATAAAATTTACTTTCCATTCAATTTTCACTTAATAATAAAAGTGGAAAGTGATCAAAGAAGGCACAGGTATCAACTTCTGGACTCTACACACAGACACAGACACGTGCGCACGCACACACATACACATGCTGAAATAAATAATTGCATTTAGCTTGAGTTTTTTCTTCTAAATCTTCACATCATAGGCTTACAACCACCAGCCTAATTAACATAGAATGCAGTCTCCTTGTCTGTAAGTGGCTTTTTTCCTAGACAAAATCTTGCCCAAAATGCAAAAGAATATTAGCACAGCATTCAAGTCCACCACTCAAGCTAGAGAAGTCCCTACTCAAAGGACTATGCAACATGAGGCTCCATCTTTTCTCATTTCAAGCGGTGCCACAATAGCGGAGTCAGTTTCCTGGGTTCTTTCGTGTTCAAACTCTTCATTTCTCTTTAGTCACTGGCCGTTCCAGATCCAAGTAAGAAAGGTGTCTGGTTCAGAGTGTCGCTAGCTGGGGAAAGGAGCAGATCTCTGTCTTTTACGTCACACACATGCTCACTCACACACTTACACACAGCGTCTGCACCCACGGGAAGAGCAGACGTGGGCTCCTGTCTAGCTGAGCCTGGATTGGAGGGCTTGGGGAGGAGGGGTTCAGGGTTCAGGGAATAAGGAAACAGAAGGGAGCTTTGTGTGAAGCTCGGGAGGCCTCACCAAGCGTCTTCTTAGTCCTGGATGGTTTTCTGCCGTGTGTGAGGAAGGGCTTGGAGACAGGGGCTTTGGGAAGGGCCTGGATAGCTTTCTGGTACAGGCTTTCTGGGGCAGGCAGGATCCAAGGAGGGTTAAGATGAGAGGCGGGTGAGTGGCAGAAAGTAGAGAGCCACCAAGTATCCCAGGACCCCACAGTCAGAGAGTCTGGTGGCTTCCACTCTAGGCTGGGACATCAGGGTGCCACCCTGGACCCCTAGGGGAAATGACCACCTCAACCAGCCAAGACTTACCTGTGTATCTAGATGGGATGGAGGGCAAGTCCAACTGAACTACTCAGTGCTTGGTGCACAGGCCAGAAGGAGTTAAGTTACCCCTGGTAGATGTCCAGCTCCCACAAACAACCGTTTCAGTGTGGGCTTTCCAGCACTTCCACTCCCACACCTTCAGACATTCCCCAGCCTTCAGTTTCTGTGTGGCACTCACATTTGCGCATTTTACAGGTCAAGACGTTTGCCACCTACCTCAGAGACGGTCAGCCTTCCTTCCCTTCTCTTCCTTTTGAAATGCTGTCCAAACCCCAGTGGTTTCCTCGCCTGGGAGGAGACCGTGCCACAAGCAACATCTGGAAGCAGTTAATTTTTCAAATGGGAGACGGGCACCACAGATGCAAAACTTTTAAAAATAACACACTGGAAAACATATCACTGAAGCAAGAGTAAAAGCGTCAAGTCCACGCAAGGAGGTGGGGGCCGTCGGGTGCTGAGTAGGAGAATCCAGACTTCATGGGCCATGGTGCACCGAGGCCTGCTGGGTCATGCCAGAGCAGGGAGGGAGATGAGCCCTCCAGTAGAGAGTGGGACCCTGGGAGGTGCTCCAGTTCCCGCAGAGTAGGGGAATCAAGATCCGGAGCAGAGAGCAGTGATCATCTGTTTCCGAGCTGAGCCCAGACTGAGAACTTGCTGCAGAATCATTTAAACCCCATTTGGATATTTTAGCTTCTTCTTTTTTCATTAAATAAATGGCCTCTGATTTCTTTTTCTTTTTTAATCTCTTATCTATTTGAGAGGGAAAGAAAGAGTAGGCTCTACTGTGTGCATGTAGAGATCAGAGGACAACTTTCAATTGTTGGGGATTGAGCTCATGGCACAAGGTGCTGCAGTTCGCCTGCATGGCTGCTGATAAAATCACCATCAAACAGCTTAAGGGAACAAGGGGTTTATTTTCTCTTACGATTCCTTGTTACTGTTGTTTGTCCATCTTAGCAGAAGAGTTCACACCAATACTAGAACTGAGGGAACTGCCCACATCATCTCTACATAACGACTGAGAGAGGGACAATCCTCAATTGCCAAACCAGTATGTTTGGCAAGTGTACACAAGGATGCCAACTTTCTTAATCAGCTCTCTGTATTTTATTCCAGGGCCTAGTCCCACCCACCATGGGCTGGCCTTCCTTATCAGCTAGACAATCTCCTGCAGGTTTGCTTTGGACTTAACTCAACCACTAATTCACCACAAATGTGCCCAGAGCTCAAACCCTCAACTGTCAAGTTGACACCTGTGTCTAACTATGACACCAGGTTTGAGCACAGGTTCCTATAGTTGTTCACCCAGCTCACTGACCCCCAACTCTAGTTTGAGTCCATTCAAGGCATGAGGGGATCCTCATCTTAGCTTCTAAGCATGGGTACTGCACTTCATCTACACCCCTCACCAGCCCCATAAATAGATGAGAAGCAATGGGAAATCATGACCTCACAGGAGCCGAGTCTGATGAGACTCCAAATAGGGCACCACTTCTTGTCTCCTTTATGGGATATGGTGGTCAGGTGTAATGACCTTATGCCCAGAGGATGAAGGAGCTATGGAGAATCAGAATGAGGGCAGACAGGAGACCCAACTGTGCCCACATTCTACCCCTGCCCTTCTGCACCAGCATAAACATGCTGGCTGCTATACGGGAACAAAATTAATACCTAAGTACATAGATGGATAGAAGATAGATAGGTAGATAGATACATAGATACATAGAGATAGAAAAAGATGATAGGTAATAGATAAGCAATAGCTGAATAGGTATTGATAGATAATAGATGTTAAATAATTAATGAATGATAGACAGTCAGACAGACAGATACATAGATATATAGATCCCCAAAGCCGACCACCGCTCAGAATGAGAAATCTCAAGTATGGAAACCACAAGGGGGCGCTGCAATCCCATCAGCGGCCCAGCTGCAATGGGCCTCCACCCCCACTAGACCCCTTACTCCAAGATTCTTCTTTTAAGCTTTCAGCCACCCCACGCCCACCTCCACCCTCCATTCCTGGACGTCTGTGAACTGCCTCAGGTTGCTTCTGGAGGTTCACCCGTCGAAGCCTTTTCCTGACACCAAGAAACTCACGGAGCTGGTGCTCTAGGTAAGGGTTCCCTCCAATTTGACACCCAAAGGGGTGCAGGTAAGAAGCCATCTCTGCAGGCTGCTTGCTAATCCATCGGGCAGAGTGATCGGCTGGCCAGGGAGCCTGCTCCACAGACCCCTGGAACTGACTCCAGCACATTCACGAGGGGAGAGCCCTCCCTGGACCTCTCCCCAGAGAGGAAATTGGAAAATTGGGGTACACTTATAATGAACCCCATGAAGAAAGACACCCTGCAAGAACAGTGAATCAGACTAGTGCTTAAAGGCCCGACTCTGAGCCCGGGCATGGGGTTCTGCTAGGCTGAGCTTCCCTGTCAGAGACCCCAGCACCTGTTGTCTGGGATCACAGCTATCGGCCTGTCTGCAGACAGCCTGACGAATTGTATACCTTCTCTGGCTTCTCCATTTTCAGCTCTGCTCCTCAGACACCCAAAGTCCCGATGACTACAACCTTCCTCATATTGCCTCGTCCAGGATTAGGGCTTAGCAAGTATTAGTCACAGTTCAGGCCAATGATGCCCCCTGCAGAGATTGGGGTTGGGAGGAATGCATCCTTGCCAAGTCCTTAATCACCTCTAAGGATGGAGCCTCCGCAAACTCAGAGGTGCTTCTAAAAAGCAGGTGTTGGTCTGCTTCTGCTTTCCAAGTGGGCATCAATGAGGCGATTGTTAGACCAAGGGAGCTGGAACTCTAGGGCTAAGGGCGCAAGCCTTGGAGGACATGTCTATAAAGTCTGAGCCATGTTTGGTAAGCTCAGGCATGGCTTTTGCAAGTGACCACTGAAGTCTGGTCTCCAAAAATAAGAAAAGATAACAACAGAGTTCAGATATAACCGGGACTCTGAGCTACCCATCTGTTATCTGGAGCTCTGTGTTAGTGAAGTGTGTAAGCGTCAACTTGACAACTGAAGGCTGAGCTCTGGGCACATTGGTAAAGAGCTAGAAGCTAAGGCAACCCTTGGCCAGTCTTCAGGAGATCAATGTGGGAATACCCAGTCCGTAGCGGATAGGACCATTCATTTCCTGGCAGGTGGATAAGGCGGAGGGAGCTGGTTCGGTGAAGCTGAGCGTTTGTCAGCATACTTTAGACAGTCTTGCTGTCTGGTGAATGAGCAATCGCCATGGATATGGGATGGCCAGTTCCCTTGGCTCCTGGTGTTGGTATGAGCCCTCCCGTCAAGCTGGACTAAGAACTGTTGCAAACAGCAACAAGCGCCCAGCAGGCCAAGAGAAGGCTTTAGCATCACAGAGCCTTTGCCTTCAAGCCTGAAGAAAGAACACCAGACAAGACCACAGGCAGATGACGGATTCAGACGAATCCCCCAATTCAGATGCCACTGGGGAATGGAGAAGGGGAAGAGATTCTGCCAGCCAGGCTGCGTCTGACATACCCAGTCTTCACCTGGAATTGAACAGAGGAGACTGAGAGCTTTAAGGGTGGCCAGAGGAGCCTTCTCCTTGGCACGGTGCCCCCATCATTGCCTCTCAGCTCAACCAAGGCCCGACTGCTACTGAATGAAGACAAGAGACTTAATTCCAGCCTCTCCTTCTTGCAGGGACAGACTGAAGCTCCATGCCCATTTCCTGCCTGGTTCGGAATACATGGATCAGGCCCGCTGGTAGGTCCAGCTGTGGGAGGAGCAGGGTGAGTGAAGGCAGTAACTGAGGGACACCCGAGGGAAATGACATGGAGACCAGAGAAGCCGAAGCCCCATCTGACCCCTACCCGGGTCATCGGAGACTCTGGATATAATGGGGGATGTAGGAAGTCTCCACTGTGAGTTGTTAGCTGTGGTGCAAACACAAACACAGGGCAACAGCTCTGCTGCCTAGCCAATCCCTCCAGAAAAGGCAGCACCATCTTCAAACGCCAGCCTCCAATCTTGAAAATGTTCAGCTCCACAAAGCCCACAGAAAATCAAAGACACACAGGGAATTTTGAGCAGGACCTGAGCAGATGTCAAGTTGCATCAAAACTCCATGCTCTCGATCAGAAATCAGAGATTCGGTTAGCCACCTCCCAGAGCCAGAGCCAGGCCGCCACTCCACCTCCTAAGAGAACTCCACGTGCTTTTTCTCCAACACCAGAATTTTCCAAAAAGAGATCAAGAAACGAGCAGCTGTGATGAAAGCTTAAAAGAATGAGCGTCATAAGTGTCTTGGTCAGGGTGTTTTGTGCAAATGGACACACGAACATGCATTTCACCCAAAATCATCCAAGGGCTCGAGCTTCCGCCCCATCTCAAAGAAATGCCATGCAGTCCCTGAAATGAGCTCTCCAGCTTAGAGCCCCCACCAGCCAGTGCAGACATCCTGGATCCAGGTTCTGAAGTTCTCGCCAAGTGCTCGCTGCAGCTCTAGCTATAAACTGCCCTTTTTGAGTTGTTGTCGGTCTTGCTTTAGGTCTGTGGAATATTAAAAGCAGCCAACAAACTAGAGAAAGAACACCAAACTACTCGCTACCAGCACAGAAAGGAAAACAGCATTAAAACATAGGGGAGTATGTACCACATAAGAAAGAATCACCCCCAAAACCATAGAAACTCCATAGAAACTAAAATGACTATTTTAGTGTAGGGATAGTTTGCCACCACATTCTTACAGATCTCAGTGCATTACTGTGTTCCTGAGTCATGTTTTAAAAAAATAAAAATGGTTACTCTTACACACATAAGAAAATTAAGTAAGTGAAAATAAGAATTAAAAGCAAGGACCTGCCTCCTATCTTTTGATTTGGGGTGTAAGAGCCCAGCCTCACACAATGCATAAGACGCAGTAAGTCATTTCCCAGAATCCTTGACCTGTGGGTCCAGACCTGGGACATTCAGAGGCAATAGCTAGGGTGAGCTCTCACTTTCGGCAAATAAGAAGGGGGCTGTAAATTAGCATAAGGATCCTTCAGAGATGAGCACAGAAATAGTCCATGGTATGGAAGGAATGTCACACACTTGAGAGCACATGGTTTCCAAGTCCCACAAGCAGTTCGGAAGCTTCTATTTATCTACAAATAATGGCCGTGCTTCAGATAATCCTTCTTCGGCCACTGTTGAATGATTGGATAAATGGATAGATGGGTAGTAAATAGATAACCCAGCCACCTTATTGGAGTTAATTTAAAATAACAAGCAACCCGTAGACTTTCCCTTCTTAACACACTCCCAGCGAGTCTGCTGTCCTCCACATCCGGCTGGGTTTCTATTGTTTCATTCTTGCAGCTTCTAGCAGAGATGGCATCCAGCATTCAGAGGGAAATTCAGGAATCCATCACTTTGAGGTCTCAGAGTGTCCAGATGGCTGGCATCAGTAAGATATAAGCGCTGCGTAGCCGTTCGCCGAATAAATATTTATTGAGTATCTGTGCCACGCTTGGCTCTGAAGACTCCACAGTGAACAAGATTGATTAGTCGGTCAACTTCACAGAACCAAATCCTCTTGGGACAGAAGGAGGAAAGCAGCCATGCAGCGCGCCTGCTCCTTGACTGGCCCTGCTGGTTTTGTACCTTCAACGATATTCTTTTTATTTCATGGTAACTTGTGTAAAGCAATCCTTACACTGATGACGAAATGGAAACTCAGAGAGTTCGGGAAACTCTTGTTCAAGCCACACAACTATTAGGGGTCAGAGCAAGAACTGCAGCCCGTCCATCTGCCCAGGGAGGCCGACTGGACTCTCCCTGACACCCATAGGTTGTTTCTCTTCTGAAAAGGGCAAGTGCTTCTGAGCCTTAGTTTCTTCATCTTGTTAGTGGGACCACGATGCCTCTCCCAAGAGGTCAGGCATGGGAATCAAGGGAAATAAATACACCTGGGAACTCCACGCTGTAGATCCAACACGTATTAGGTGTCCTACAAACACTTACTGCATGGGGGCCAACCCTGCAGACCGTCCACTCCTACCTCCTTTCTTTCCTCAGCGGACCTTGTGCTACCAACTACTGCTGCTTCTGTGTAGGCAGCTCCCAAGGTCTCTCAGCCCCGACCCAGAGACACAGAGACATTCCCCTATTGCTGCACAACCAGACCATGATCAGTAGCAAGAACTGGACAAGCCCTGGGCTTGGAGAAGTCAGAGAACTGATTCAAACTACACAACTACCAAGACGGTTCCATTGTGGAGGCAAAGCATTTGAAACGGTAATGAGAACTGACCAAGACACATCATCTTCCCAAACAGACATGAGGGGAGGCTTGGAAACACAGCAGATTCTTGTATCATCCCTCAGCCTCCCCTCCATCCTCAGGACAAGATGAGCTGACACACCGTACTCCACCTGAAGATGGTAGCCAGCCTCTTTCAGACTCATGAGGCTCACAAAACTAACTTCCCATGTTTCTTTCCCTTTCTTCCTAGCCAGTCAGCCTCCTTTAGAGCTTACAGCCCTAGGTGACTCCTAAGCTAGTCAGGGATCTTATAGGCTGGTGGGAAACCAGTTTTGCTGTCATGATTTGAATCTGACCCTTCAAGAAAATACAGTAATGATTCAAAAGAAAATGGAGTGACTATTAACCCAAGTCAAAGACAGCAAAGGTTTCCATACAGCTAAATATATATATGCTTGAAAAGAAATTACATAAAGTTGAAGATCTTGAACTGACCTTTCAGATTTCATTCTCTATTTTTAATTTATAGTTTAGAAATTTTATTTCCTGCCCAAGTTTTTGTAAAGTGTCCTCCTATTTCAAATCTTTTCAAACAATAACGTCTTCAATAATAATAATTTTAAAAAATGATTGCATTCTTGGAGACTGAACATGAAGCTCGGTTGGCCAAAAAAAAAAAAATGCTTTCCTAAAGCCTTGAGATCAGTCTTTGGCATCACATAAACACACACACACACACACACACACACACACACAAGCATGCATACCAAAAAAATTTTTTTATAGCATTGGGGACCAAACCTTGGGCCTTTTACACGCTAAAAAAACTCTGTACCACTGGGCTACACCCACAATCTCTACTAACATTCTTAAAAATTTTTTATTCAATTGTGCGTGTGTGTATGTATGTGCGTGCGCATGTGTGTAGAACCACGGACGAATCGGGAACTACCATGGACGCCTCCACCTCCTTCTGCCCCGGGATTCACAGGCTCCGCCCTACCAGGACCAGAAGCGCAGACCGCCCCCGCTTCCGCCTGGCGTCTATACGTGGGATCTGGGATCCGAACTCGGGACCTTCCGCCTGCAAGGCAGAGGCTTAACCCCTGAGCCACCTCTCCAGCCCTCTACTAACCTTCTTTAAAAGCATTGCCTAATACGTATCCTGCCCCTCAACCGTTCTAGAACATGTGAGGGCATCCGGTTCACAGAAACATTGCTAACATTGAAAGCAACAAAAGAAAAGGGCCCATGCACACAAATGCACCCTCTGCTCTTATCCTTATCAGAATAGGCAACACGAGGACCTGGAACGGAAGCAAGTATTCACAAAAGCCTCCAGATTCCCCTGCCTGGCAGAACTGAAGGGAAATCGTCTTAGAAGTCTGCGGATCTGGCCATCCTTGCTTCCTCCAAGGAACTAGGCAGAGAGAAAGCTAAGGACTCGACAAGGCACCCCGAGTCCTGTGCTCTGCCCATCCCCCACAGAGGTGCCTCTCCTGCCGGCGCTGTTTCCCGACACCCCACTCCATGCCTTGGATTGTAAACCCTTGGCTCAGAAGGCGTGTTTTGCCCATCACGTGGGGCGACCTTGAAAAGCGGCACCAGCACAGATCCTGGCTGATTAGAAGCCAGCGATCTTGAAAGGACCTCAAGTGCATTTTTAAAACAAAGTACATCTGTCCTGCTCAACCTTGACGTTCATTACCCAGTCAAGGTTGCTTTTCAGTTTCCCTGATCAAGAAGTGACTGTGCTCCACCAGCGCCTTCTAGGTACCCAGGCACCAGCCTCGGCCGCCCGTGGGGCTCCACCACAGGTAAGAGGACCACGCAGGTCAGAGCTGCGGGGGCCAGCCCTCCCGCCTGCCCTCCACCCAGCCGGACAGAAGAGCCTGTCACTTTCCCTGCGTGTCAAGACACCAGCCGAAATTACCTTTAAATGAGGAAGAAAGTCATTATTTCATCAATGGGATTGCGTCAATTGAGGAAAATTTGTCTCCAGTGTAAACAAGCGGAACGTCTTTGCGCTCTGTGAAAACAAGGTTAAATTACTTGCAGATCCGGGCTCCGGGAGAGACTGTAGGAAGTGAACCTGAAGCCTGACACATTCAGGGTCTGGGAGGCGAAAATAATAGCAATTGTTCTGGGATTTCCAGGGGGAACGGAACGGAGCACACAGAAAAGGGTACTTCTTTTTTTTGTAGCTCCAAAGACTTCCATGCTTCCCTTGTGCTTCTATGGAGTGGGGGGAAGGGAGATGGAGGAAGAGCCAAAAGAGGAGGAGGAAGAAGAAATAGATAAGAAGAAAGAATTTGTGGATGGCGAAGGAGATGGGGAGGGAGGAATAGGAGATAGAGGAGAAGGAGGAAAAAAGATGGAGGAAGAGAAAGAAGAGGAGGAGACGGGGGAAGGATGAGGAAGAGATGGGAAGAAGAAGAAGATGGAGGAGGAGGAAGATAAGTAAATGGAAGAGAAGGGAAAAAGTTGAATGAGGAGGAGGAGAAAGAGAAAAAGGAGGAAGAGCTGGGAAAAGAAAAGGAGGAGGAAGAGGAGAAATGACCACCAGCAAGACAGGTAACAGCAGCACAGATGGGCTCCGTCAAGCTGGTGGCTGCCAGGGGTGGCGGGCGGCTGGGGCCGGTGACACTGAGCTAGATTACAATGAGGAATGCCCAAGTCCCAGCAGCCCAGGCTTGCTGCAGCCTCTTCTTCCTGTCTCCATCCATCCCTTCCAAGAAGCCATGCTGAGAATGAACTGTTACAGCAGTGACAGGGCACTGAGTGCCCTCTGCACATGGAGCATGCGACACAGAGATGCCAGGGCTGTGATGTTCAGGGTGGGCGAGTCTCAGAGGGAGGGGACGTGGGAGCTTTGGAATGACAGACGTTCCGCCGCTTCTAAGGACGTCCTCCCAGTCTCCTTGGGGTTACCGCTTGCTGGGTGCTGAACCTGTGCTGCCCACCACAGAGTCACAGGAATGAATCCAAGCCAGACCTGCCCTCGACATATCCCCATAACACAGGACAGAGCATGAATCTTGTACCTGGTTCTCTGCCTCCCACTCGTGTTGGTGCCCTTGATCTACCCAGATGAGCAAATGTGAAACTGGGCAGATTAAGTGCCCTGCTTCTCCAAGAGCTTCTTGGTGAGAACTTGGCCTCTGGACCATGAGCACAGATTTAGAAGACAATGTAAGCACAAGGTGGGAATCACTAACACCTTCATTAATGACGGGCTGAAACCATATAAACTTCAGCTCTGGGCCTTTCTCTCTTCCTGGCTCCTCACCAAGCTCCAGGGTGAAAGTACCCAAAGGCATGTTTTATAACCTACTTCCTACAGTGGCTTTGTTCCTGTATCTGTCCCCAGTTGAGAATCAGCAATCAGCCCATGGTTACGTTAGCCAGAATCTGAGGGGTCCTTAGCCATGGGGCTCTGGGCCTCCCTGAAGAGACGCTATGGCTTGTTGGTTTGGGTTTGTGCTGCAGCAGCTGGCGATGGGAAAATAGGTTTGTCCTGGTTTAAAAACAAAATGGAAGAAGAATGGTAGGCTTTGAAAGAAATAAAAAGGAAAAGAAAGCAAAGCAACGCAAAACGTTACCTGGCCTGAGAAGAAATAGGAGATCTTGCAAGATGCCCAAGTGAGACACAGAGGCAGAGCAAATGCGAACACGCTCCTGGGACATCAAACAGAAGTCCAGACTGGGGAAGGAAGCTGGGCGTGATGGAGGAACGGGGTGGTGGAGGAATGGGGTGATTCAGAGGTACAGTCTCCCCTTTCGGAGTGGCATTTCTCTAACTTGTCAATGTTACAGCCACGTTACCTTCCGACCGGTCTAGGAAAGTCAAGAGGCCTGGCCGGGTTTGCAAGGCATAATGACAGATGCAGAAAACAAAGGGGAGGGGAGAGGACCCCTCTGAGACCACAAAAGAGCCTTTGTAATTATGCCTTTGCCTGACTCTCCCAGCCGCCTCCCCTCCCCACGGAGGTGCCTAGCTGGTTTTTTTGGGGGGG
Organism: Typhlomys cinereus; assembly: GCA_023101885.1. NCBI lineage: Eukaryota > Metazoa > Chordata > Mammalia > Rodentia > Platacanthomyidae > Typhlomys > Typhlomys cinereus. The sequence continues at coordinate 7,168,075 of JALPQD010000079.1, forward strand.
AGGGTTGCTGCTTTCCCGGATCTGTGGCTGTGCGGAGCAGCTGCCTAGCACACGTCTATTAACAACCCCGCAGGGACTTGAAGGGACGGGTTTCATGCCACCCTTCTTCTCCAGGCTAAATAGCTGCCATCCCGTTAACCTTTCTTCATGGGGCTGATTTTCCATCCCTTTCATCATTCCTCTCACTTTCTGCTTCAATCTTCTCTCTCACCACATCCCTCCCCCTGGGGTGGTGAAGCTGAGCCAACTGGAATGCTGAGCTGCATGTGCCTCCCCCGCTGTGTTCATGGGCCTGGGAGGACGTGTGTGTGTGTGTGTGTGTGTGTGTGTGTGTGTGTGAGATGTGCACACACGCACGCGCGTGTTCACTCTTGTTTCTGTTTCTCTCTGTTGCTAATATGAATGCATAGCCCAAACATCTTAGAAGAACTAAGGTTTATCCCAGTTTTTTGAATCATGATGACCCTTCATCTGTATGACGGGAGAATTCACACCAGCACCAGGAACTAAAGAAACTGGCCACACCTTGTCTACAGAAAGGACTGAGAGAGGAGCAATCTTTCTCACTTGCCAATATGTCAAAGTACTGAACCAACCCATTCCATCCATTCTTTCCTTTTCACATGACATTTTATCTTTCATTGACAACTTCATACAACAAGATACAATGCATCTTGATCATATCCATCACCTGCTCTCCCTCCACGCTGCCACCTCCCTGAAACCTCCCCCTCCCCAAACTTCTGAATCCCTAGAATGGACAGGCAGGGATCCCGGAATATCAGTTCTGATGGAGGTGGCTGTAGAGGTGCAAGGTCTTGACAGAGGTCCACTTTGAATCCACTTCCTGAGTCTTAAGGCAAAAGGCTCCTGAGCCCTCCTGTATCCAGAAGTTGAAAGTACCAAGTTGTTAAATCTTGAGTGTTAGGGACTCTGGACTGGGTATAGCACTAGTAATAGCCCTATACAACAGAAGCTCTCTTCAATTTATCATCTACCTCGGGAACAGTCCCGCCCACTATAGGCTGGGGTCATCCTACATCAGTTAGACAATCTCTTACAGGTTGGCCAAGGGCTTGCCTTCCACTACTATATCGTCACAGATATTCCCAAAGATTCAGCCTTCAATTGTTAATTGGTGTCTAACTGCCACAACACCTGAGCAAAAAGGAAATAAAAATCCACCTCAGTGTCAAGATGCCTAAACTCACTGCAAAGAGAACTGAAGCCCAGAGACCATCTTAGTTCACCATGGTGCTAAGATGAAAAGTCCATATCATCTTTATGTGGCATTCACAAAGACAGTGATAGCCTTGATCAGTAAACTTGAAGTTTATACCTAGGACCCTTTTTTCAAATTTTAATGAAATATATTAATAATAAAGAATATGTCCATCCCAGCACAGCCTAAAAAGTATTGAATATGGCTTTTTCAAAACTCCTTAAGATTTGATCTTTTCAAGATTCCCACATGCCCCACAGGTAGGATTCTCTTGGGAACACCAAGCGTCCTCTTCAAATCTCTTGAGCCTTTTGAAGCACCAAGAGAGGTGGCAAAAAGAACAGGACTTTCCGATGCCTGACTCCATCGCTTACAAGAAGTCATTTAATTTCTCGAAGCCCCAGTGTACCCAGAAGAAGTGATAACTAAGTAAATAGTCAACCCTCTGCGTGGTGCTCTGAGAGACAAACTCATAACTCAATCTAGTGTGCTTTCACTGCTGATGTCGGACACCTCAGACTTTGCCTTTGGTTCAGTTCTGATTTTGAACTGACTTTCAAAATACCCTTTTCTCATGTGAAATGAGCACAATCACTTAACAGGCTCCATCCACACTTAGATGCCAATCCTGACCTAAGCAAAGAGCTCCTGCCTTGGGCAGCTCCAGAGCCAGTCACAAATGATCTCCACGCTTGGACACAAAGTGACTTTACATAGGGGAGTCTTCATTTGTTTTGTATTTGCTTGTGTTTTGAAGGGATGTGTTCGCTTCACAAGACCCAGGCCCGCCATAACAGGTCACGAGTCTAGCAGCACATCAGAGATGTGGGACTAGGGAAAAAAGATAGGGTACAATTTGCTTTGTGGACAATCTTTCGATAAAATTACAGTCTTTAGTAAAATTGCGCCCTCTTTTGTAAGCTTTGACACTTACTGGCAAAGGATATCAGAGAATTTCTGTAATGAAGCCCAGACTCTTATCATTCAAACGTCTCCACACCGCACATTTAAAAAAGAAAAGACAAATGAACGACCACCTAGAACTTCATTTTCTCGGTGATAGAAGAAAGGTGCTAGACAAATCAACTCCTGTTCCTTTTCCTCGGCCTACTTGGCAGCAGCAGAAAACACTTGACGGAAAGTTCCAGAAGGGCTGGAGATTGAGTTTGAAACGAATTCCCCTAACAATCAGTGACTGAAGGAGCAGTATTTCAGTCCGTCGAGGAGTCTGGTTATTATTATCATTAATGCCAAGTGTCTTGTTGCTATTCTTTTTGATTTAAGGTCATTTTCTCTGTAAAAAAAAAAAAATGCCTTCTTTGTTGAGCACTGTGTAGGATGTTGGTTTCGGGAGAAGGGGGACCAGGCAAAATGGGAGGTGGGTAAGACTGAAGTGTTTTTGTGCCTAGTGGTGAAGAAAACCTTTGTTTCGCTCTGACCCACACCTGCCTCTCTGTTCTTTGTTCTCTAGTGTGGTGTGTTCACGGCAGTGTCGTCCACTCTGCTGGCGATGCCGCTGCTAGTCTATTGCCAAGGAAGGACCCCAGGGACTGTGGCTGCCTCAACAGGACTGATGGTGGCCCGGCTAAAGAAGACCTAAGTCAGCAGTCAGGTCCCGAACGCAACTTAGGGTCTGTCTTCCCAACGACCGAAAAGAGCAGAAACCAACAGAGTGAAATATCTGGCTAGAAACACACAACTGGGGGAACAACCGCCCACATACAAGCCAGGGGACATTTGGCATCATCTGAAGACAGATTACTATTTCGTCTACCCTGTAGAGGCCAGAGACGCCACTTAGCATCCTGCAGTTCACAGTCCCCACCTCAAGGATATTCAGACCCAAATGTCATTTGGAGGGGGTCTGGCGCAGAATACAACAAGCCTTCAGAGTTGGTCCCTGGCCTCCCACCCAGCCTCACTGTATCTGCTTTCTGAACTCCCAAGTACAGAGACTTTCCAGTTCTCTCCACACTGTAATCATATCCTGCGCAAGCTCAGAACCTTCGCAACACCAACTTCTACCCTCCTATTCTATCTAGTTAAAGCCTTCTCACCCCAGAGCACGGCTCAGGGCACGCTAACTTGAGGAACTTAGCCAACAAGATCAAGTCAAACCTATACCATCCATGGTCCCTGCACTTTGGTCTTTCTTTATTCAAAGGGCTTGAAAATTATCTTCCTCCTGTTTCTAACCTCCCCAAGCTCCCTCCCTGCCTCTTGATTCTTGAGTGTGTGGGCTAGCACAGGGGCCTGTGTTAGAATCCCAGTCTCCAGGAATCTAGCGGTGAGGTCACACCTTCGTGAGCACTTAAAAAGAGTTTGCTGTTATCACTTCAATGATTAAAAGTTAATAGATGCAAATGGATATCTTTATATTAAGCAAAATAATCCAAACTCAGAAATATGGTGTTGGTTTCTCTCATATGCAGCATGTGTGTGTGTTTGTTTGTGTGTGTGTATGTGTGAGAGAGAGAGAGAGAGAGAAACAGAGAGAGAGAGACAGAGACAGAGAGTGACAGATAGACAGACAGAGACAGAGATACAGAGAAGTACAGTGGGGACCATGGAGTGGAGGAAAAAGAGAAGGCAATGAGATACATGTAACATGACAACAGAAGCAGGGAGTGTCTGTGGGGGGGGGGAACAAGGAGAGGATAGAATGGGAGGAGGGGAATAGGGATTATGTCCTATCATGATACATATGCATGAAAATGCCGACACAAAGCCCATTACTTTGCATGCTAATTTGAAAAAAATAAATTTTAAGAAAATAAAACTTTAACCTGGCATGGAGGCTTTACATGTACAATCCTGGCACTTGAAAGATGAGGCAAGAGTATTGCCATAAATTGAAGGCTAGTATGGGCTATGTAGTGAGTTCTAATTACTGTGTGAGGCACTGACTCAAAAAGACCAAAACAAACAAACCAATAGAGAATGAAAGCTGCCTTTCTGGAACCTACAGCTACCTTCCCAGGGTGACCCTCCACCACCATTTTTTCTCAGCTGGAGGAATCAGATCAGAAGACCTTGGAGCATCCGAGGCACGGGGTGGGAGGGGGGGAGGTCCCTGTCAAACATTTGCTATCACAGATAGAGAAATCAGACTCAGGGAGATTAAGGGATTTGGGTGACCACACGGCCTCAGCTCTCCCTGTCCTGTGGCTTTGGAGGTGAAAACTGCTGTGACTCCCCATCAACAAACCAGCGAGATCCCTTAGCAACTATCTCCACAGACCGCAAGGCTCCGCTCCCGGCTGCCCACACGAGACCCCAGCTTATCACAATATAACACACCAAACAGCACAACAAGGTTCCTCACCAGTGGTTCCAGGCCACAGTCTGGAGAAAAAGAAAATTCTAAGTCTGAAGAGTTAACCAAATGCAAATAATAGTCTGGATAAATTCAGAACGCTCCAGGGCAGGCTCCTGCAGCCCTCTGCTCTTAAATCACCGGCCCCAGAAAGGGTTGAGGAATGTCGCCACCGGGCAGCCCAGGCGCGGCCAGGACTAGTTCATTTGAACTCCCTCTGGCCTGTTTACCCTGGGACAGACCCCAGCTTTTCACCATGCTTTTTTTTCATTCCCCCAAGTTCTTTCTTTTCTTTCTTTCTTTCTTTCTTTCTTTCTTTCTTTCTTTCTTTCTTTCTTTCTTTCTTTCTTTCTTTCTTTCTTTCTTCCTTTCTTTCCTTCCTTCCTTCTTCCTTCCTTATTTCTTCTTCCTTCCTTCCTTTCTTTCTTTCTTTCTTCTTCTTCTTCTTCTTTCTTTCTTTCTCTTCCTTTCTTTCCTTCTTTCCTTTCTTTCTTTCTTTTCCTTCTTTCTTTCTTTCCTTCTTCTCTCTCTCTCGCTCTCTCTCTCTCTTTCTCTCTCTCTTTCTTCAAAGCTCACACTTTGCCAATACAGTGCTGTGTCAACCCTAAGAGTCCTGGGACCATCAATTTCTAGAAAGGAGTAAGGTATCCCAGAGGGTGACAGTAATCAAAACAAAGAAGCCCGTTCTGATAGGAGCCATTGAGTTCACTATATAACTAAGGATGGCCTTGAACCTCTCTGAGTGTGTCTGTGTGGACATTTCCAGAAAGACTTAGCTGAAGAGACAAGATCTGCCCTGGGATGAAGTCCCAGACCGAAAGAAAAGAAGCGAGTAAGCTGAAGCAGGAGCATGGCGGGCCCTCCACTCCTGCCTGCGCATGTCACGTGACCAGCCAGGAACCCCCGCTGCCCTGTCTGCCTTCCTTCCTTAAATTGCTTTTGTCAACTATTTTGTCACGACAATGAGAAAAGTAACTACTGTAAACATAGTTTTCTTGCAACTATGGAAGCGACGTGGAGTCCCAAGCATGCAGGAAACGACATCTGGGCTCATTTTAGTACCTGCACAGCCCAGTTGTAGAAAAATCATGACAGCCTCAGGAAGAGAGAGACCACCAATAAGAAAAAAATAGACGGCAGACCTAGCCAGTGAGTCATTGCTCAGTGCTGAAAGAAATCAGCCGTCCCTGTAGAATGATAAGCCAAAGTCAACTATCATTCAGGAGTACTGACTTTTTGTTTTTAACTCAGGTAGCTGGTACTATTTTATATTTGCCTTTACCAATCTCCATTGGTGATATTGCTGCCTGGTTTCACAGTAAAAGCTACTTATGAACAGCCTCTGTAGACACGGTTTCAAATCCCTTAGAATCTCCCGAACGGAGTGGAGTGGATGTTAATGAGATGACTGGTAGCTTGGGGACCCCTGGCACGATTAGAGGTAAAATTCCAATACCACCCCCAACCTATCCCTCCGACACATACCGTCAACCCCCAAGGAACAGAGAAGAAATAAATGTTTATTCTGATCATCAATAGCCAAAGATCGAATCAATCCTACTTACAGAATGGAACCTTCACAAAAACCTCTTAAGCAAAGGGGCCCAGAGGATTTCAGAGTTGGCAAACACATCCACACAGCTGGGTCGCCCCCAAAAGAACTGAACCTGGGGCAGGGAGGCCTTAGCAGGATAAAGAATGGATTGGACAGAAGTGGAAGAGAGAAGCCCAGAGAAATGAGAGTCAACTCTGCAAAGCACTTCCCACAGAGCAGCCCATGTCTGCACCGCTGTTGGGGGGGCAAGTCGGGGGAGAGACAGCAGTGCGAATAGGCCACTTGGTCAGCCGGCCTCTAAGACAGGCTCCGCCCAACACAGCTGGTTCTGGGAAACCGAATGAGAATGAAGTCCCCACACTCCGGGGATCCTCAGACAGAGGAGAACTGGGTCATGTAATTAAGGACCCCCCCCCAAGTCTCATGGGGACACACAGCTCAGTCCTCTTGAAGTCTCCAGAAAGAGTTCTTTAGACCTCCTCTTCTTCAGAAAAGAAATCTGACCCGTTGAAGGACATGTGGTCTCTGGACATCATGTCTGCCCGCCTCACCTACACAGACCCAGGAGTCATGACAGTGACTGGTCAGGGGTCTCACCCGCTCACTGATGGGTGAGACTCAGCCCAGCCCAGAGCCTGGCAGGGGACAGTCCCACAGCTAGTGCCAGGCCCCGTCCCTCCCTCCTGCCCCACCGCCATGCCTGCCCCTTGTTAGGAATCTGAGCCCGGAGCCTCTTTCTATCGCAGGAATGTTGGCCCCTTGGTCCGGCTTTCCCTGCAAAGCCATTTTCATTCCTTTTCTCGACCCAGGCACCCCTCCCCCACCTGCCATTTTCCAAGCTGGCTCAAAGGACATCACGCCCGATGGCCCACTGGTGATCTTGTTTTACATGAGACATTTCCAAAAAAGACTAAAAATTCCTTTCCAGGAAAATGCCATTTCTTAAAAATTCAGCTCCAGACTCGGCGGCAACATTAGGAAAACAAAGGACTTGGCAGAAAGGTTTTCTGAATTGGGACTTTCTGAAATACCTTTTCCAAATTGCTTCCAGTGGGACCAACTCCAGGGGTCAGTTCTGGAACACACAGGCAATTTCAGACAGCGACTGCTGGCTGTTACCTCGTCCCCCTCCTTACCTGCGTCACTTTGGATGCTCTCCCCAACTTAAGCCAGGAGCGGCCCCTCAGGTTACTGCCTGGTCCGGTTACTTCCCTCCTTGATCTAACAAACTACCTGACAAGAAGCAAATTTAACGGGGAGGGGTTTAACCAGCTCCCAGTCCACCACTGTGGAGAAACTACAGAGACAGGAGTTTGAACGCCTTGGGCCACATCACACTCACAGACAAAGCAGAAAGCAGTGGACCAGTGCGTGCAGGCTGACTCGCTCGCTCTCTCCATCTGCAGACAGTCCCAGCCACCCGCCTAGGGAAAGGTGCCACCCACTATTCAGGAGGTTTTTCCCACATCTATTAATGCAGATAATCTTTTTTTTTTATTTCAGTTCATGCAAACTTATTAGGTACACCAGTTCCCTCCCTTCCTCCTCCTCCCCCCATATCCCTTGCTCCCCCTCCCCACCCCTCTTCCTCCCCATCCCCCAGTGCCTCCCGCCCCAATTCCCAGAGAGTCCTTTCTTGTGCATGTCTGATTTTCCTCTGGGCCCTCCTCTCCGATGACGTACAAGGACCCAGTGGCCTTTCCCTGAACCCTTTCCCGTGTTCCCCTTAGGTATAGGAACACTGCCGTGGCTGCCAATCCTTTGCCTCCAAGGATCTTGGTGCCTTTAGCAGATGCTAGACTTTGTGAGGTCCACAGTGGGTTGGACAATGCGCAGGGCATGCAAAGTCCAATTATGATTGCTTCAGCCCTAACTAGTATAGAGTATCTTACATATCATTGCTCCTCCCATCCTTATGCTCTTACACTCTTACCGCCCCCTCTTCCGCAAATTTCCCTGAGCTTCAAGATGGGGAGAGACTAAGCTGGCCTAGTTCTAGGTGGTTGATATAGAGTCTCAATGCAGATAATCTTTAGAGAGCCTTCTCCTATGATCTCTTCCCATGGCCTCCAAAGGAAACAACCATCTCTGAAGGATCCCATCCTTTGGAGGGGATTCCTTGGCTCCTCCCTCTCACTATCATGGAGCTGGAGGCCACCCACTTCATAAAGAGCTGGTTTTCTCATAATTCAGATCATCAGAGACCCTACATTAATCACCAGGAACCAGGCCAAACTAATCTCTCCCCATCCCAAAGCTCAGGGAAATTTGTGGAAGAGGGGGCGGTAAGACTGTAAGAGCCTAAAGATGGGGAGGAGCGACGAAATGCAAGAAACTCAAAACACGTTAGGGCCGAAGTAATCATAATAGGACTTTGCATGACCTGCACAATGATCAACATGTCATTGACTCCCCCCCCAAAGTCTAGCATGGATCACAGCTCTAAGATCCTTAGAGGCAAGGGATTAATAGCCACAATAGTGTTCCTATACTAAAGGGGAACACAAAAAAGAGCTCTAGGTAATGCTACTGAGTCCCTACGCTCCATCAGAGAGGAGGACCCAGAAGGAAGTTTGACATGCACACTAAAGGATGCTCCAGGAATGGGGGGAGGACACTGGGAGAAAGGGAGGGGGGGGGGAAAGGAAGGGGAATAGGAGGGAAGGAGCAAGGGGATACAGGGAGAGGTGGAGGGAGGGAGGGGAATGGGGTTCCTATCAAATTTGTATAAAAATTATTGATAAAAAAGAAAAAATTCTAAAAAGATCTTGTTTTCTGTTATTACTCAAGGGAGAGGAAGGCAAGATTCCCCCCCTGGAATTTGCCAGATGGTGGTATTCTGTTTACCTGAGTCAGGTATAATCCTGAAGATGTTAGATATAAATCATGCTCATGATCATTACTTAGGTACTTGCTTTGAACCTACCACCAACTAACCTCTTCCTTTCATTTATTTAACCTCACTTAGCATTCATAGCAACTCATAAATTGCATCTTGTATCCCTCGAATTCATGTTACAGACCTAAGCACCAATACCCTGAAACTATATTTAGAGATAGGACCTCTTAATTAAAATGAGATCCTAGTTCGGGGGCTCTCTAAAGCAATGTGCCATGTGTCTGTTAAGAAAGATTGTGGATGTAAACAGGCACACACAGGCAAAGCCGTGTGCAGACAGGGAGAAAGCAAGTCTCTGAAGACCAAAGAGAGAAGCCTCAGAAGAAACCAACCTGCCAACACCATGTTCTTGAACCTCCAGTTTCCAGAATAAATAAATTGCTGCTGTTTGAGTTACCAGGTTGACGGTATTGTGTTGTGGCAGCCCTATGACACTCATAATGAATATGGTGACTGTCACCATCTTCCAGGGGATTCTTATGAGGTTGTGGAACTTGTTCACAAAGCTAAAATTTGAGCCTCCACTTGAGAACTCGAGCTTCTCAGTTCTCCTTGGTGTTCTGCCATGAAATGTGCATCTTCCACTTAGTCGCTGCTATGCAACAAAACTCCCCACACCTCATGGTTTGCAACAAAAGTATTTGCATCACCCATGAACCAGCAATGGGGCAAGACTCGCTGGAAGCAGCTCCTCCTTGCTCTTAAAAGCTAGACCAAATCGCCTGAAGTCTGGCTCGTTCTTTCGTCCAGTGCCCAAGTGCCTGCTGTCCACAGAGACCTTAGGCCATGCTGTTGGGTTCACGACTCCATGCAGCCTGCTTGTGTAGCCAGAGCGTCCTCCAACTGGTTCCCAAGACACGGGTAGCAAGACAGAGCTGAGCAGAACATGAGGGCTCGCAGACAGAGCAACACTTTCGCTACATTCTCTTCATGGGAAGCAAGTCACTGAGGACATTCCACGCCCAAGGGAAGAGCCCTTCGATGCTACCTCTTGATGGGGAAACGGGAGAGCGCCCAAAGGTTTCCAAAGCCCCTACAGTACCCGTGCTGTGCTCATGGCTGTAGATGTTTATCAGTTGTATCATACCATCAAAAGGGCAGCCAGCGGTGTTTGCTCCAGGATCTTCTGTCTTGTCCCTGTTCCCTGCTGGCAGGCTTCCTGTCCCTCCCCACCGCCTGCCGGGACATCTGGTGGTGTCCGAGTCGTTCATCCACGTTTCTGTCCATCTTGTCTTTTGGAGCCTTCCTATGTATCCTTTTCAAGCTCATCCCTGCCCCTATTATAAACTATCCCTGGATTTCCATGCAATCACTACCATACTAGGTTCATTCTCCTAGTTCCACACCCCATCCCTTTGTATCTACTCAGCCTGTGTCAGGCAGGTGGAAGTGCACGGCTAGAAAGCCAGACCAAGCAAAAGAACAGCGCAAATGAAAACAGAGGAAGCCCTAGAGTCAGATCAATCTACCTCCAAATCCATTTATTACTCATCTGTGAAAATGGCAAGGTACACGTTGTCTCATGGTTGAAGATTCCCGGTGAGTTAATACATGTACAAGACTTGGCCCAGTGCCTGGCACACAGTAAATGCTTAACAAATATTAGTTATCTTTGCCATGGTTTTTATCAGTAATATTTACAAAAGATCCACTAGAGAGTCTAGCATATGGTAGACATTCCAAAAATGATAGCTGTTAATCTCATTGTTTAAGTCCTGGAAAAGCTACAGGAATTCGGAGAAGGGCCAGCTAACAAGGTAGTGAAGACAGAAAGCAGGCTGCCCGAACAACTGTGCAGATCTGCAGATCGCAGGCTAATCCGAGAGCAGGGGTAGGACTGGCCTTGATTAAGTGGAAATGCCTCCAACAGAACTCGCATCTTCATCTGCCTCAATGAGGAGATGACAAGAGTTTCCTGAGCTCAAGAGCCCCTGGGAAAGGAATTTCCAGAAAGAAAATCAGAAACACCCACTTTCTGCTCCTGCCTAGCATCTCCTGCTGCGGCAACACAAGCCTACTGGTCAACGCATCGTGTATTATTGGTTTCACGGACGTCCTTCGAGGACAGGTAGAGTGAAAAGATCGGAAGAGGTATGGGCCTCCCTGTCTCAAACCCAAACCAGGTCAGGTTGTCAACAAAAACAGAGAGCAGAGGGTAGGGGAGGTAGTTCCGTGATCAAACACTGGGTTTCATCCCCAGTAGAGCAAAAAATAAACAGCAATGAAATAGGGAGGTGGCTGAGTGGGTAAAGTGCTTTCTGGGCAAGATGGAAACCTGGGTTCACTTCCCAGCCCATACATGAAAGGCTGGGTAGGGTGGTGGGTGCCTAGAAATCAGGGAGAGAAAGATCCTAGGGCCTTGCTAGTCAACCAATCTAGGTAATCGGTGATAATAATAATCTAGCTAATAGGTTCAGTGGCAGACCCTGTTTCAAAAAATAATAATCTAGGTAACAGTAATCTAGATGATAAAATATCTATATATTATAGGTGTATAATATCTATAATATCCTATATATATTATATAACATATAATAATATCTATATATTATAGATAGCATCACAATAATCTAGATAACAATATCTATAATAATCTAGGTAATAGATTCAGTGACAGACCCTGTTTCAAAAAATTCAATGGCGGGGCTAGAGAGATGGCTCAGGGATTAAACTGTTACCTAGAATGCGAGAGGACTCAAGTTTGGATCCCAGATCCCACATAAAAACACCAGACAAATATGGTAGTGGTCTGTACTTCCAGCCCTGGAAGGGAGAGCCTGGGAAACTACAAAGCAAAGCAATAAGAAGGTAGGGCAATGATTCCTGAAGTTGCGCTTGGGCCTCCACACCAGGCACAAGCTTTGCCATTTTCTATACCCACATGCTTATACACATACGCACATGCACCTATATATCCATATCTATACATAAAAAAATGGAGTGAACCATGGTCTTTACCTGTAACTGCAGCACTAGAGAAGCCAAAGCAGCAGAAACACGAGTGTGACATCACATTGGGCTGCAGCATAAGACTGTCAAAGAGCAAGAAGAGAAAAAAACCCAGTGGACACAAATGGACACACTCAGGTGGGCAAACACATGCCTACAACACACAAACATACACACACACGCACCCCAATTAGGTAGATAGTAACTACCAGATTTTTAAAAGAATAGCTGCCTTCTCTCTCTCTCTCTCTCTCTCTCTCTCTCTCTCACTCTCTCTGCCTGACACACACACACACATAAACAAAATAACAATAACAAAAAATAGCAATCAGGTGAATAGTAACTACCAGAACAGCTCTCTCTGTGTCTCTCTTGTCTCTCTTCCTCTCTTCCTCTTTTTCTCCCTCTTCTTCTCTCTCTCTCTCTCTCTAATGCATGTATATACAAAATAACAATTGCAAAAAATAGCAATCAGGCAGATGGTAACTATTAGATTTAAAAGAACAACAGTGTGTTTATCTCTCTGTCTCTCTCTCTCTCTGTCTCTCTCTCTCTCTCTCTCTCTCTCTCTCTCACACACACACACACACACACACACACACACACACTCATTCACTCTTAGGAGCCGAGGTACTAGTGCATTCCACTTCTGCCTTATTCCCCTTGCTGTTCCTTTTCCCAGGTCCTCACAGCAGATCCACTGTTGCTTACAGATCCAGGATCAGTGCTGGCCGAGCTGAGGCAAGTATAACTTCTGGGCAGACACGGTGGCTTAGGATGATGTCGCCAGCTCTGCTTCAACTGCCTGACACCCAGGTTCCTCCTGATTTTTCCTTCAAGCCAGATGATGGATGAGGTGACGGGTATTTCCCCCAGACCCTTCCCATTTCCCTCCTCCAAATGTACGTGGATCTGGTGCCCCTGGGAATGACCTCTAAGAATCCACATTGCTGCTCAGGTTGCCTCCAAGTCAGAGCCCCTCTCCCTGCTTTGACCTGGGCCCACTCTGCTATGATCAGCCGCCTCTGCTTAGGCGCAGCCACTCTGTCTTGGATTCGGCTGTCCTGTGAATTAGCCAGCTATGGCTGTGAAAGTACTGTGTAATACATAAACCCCAAATCTTAGTGGCTTAGAAAAACAAACATTTCAGGTGCGCATGGTGGCACAGTCCTCTAATATCAGGACTACAGAAGTTGAGGCAGAAAGGTTGCCATGTGTTTGAGGCTAGCCTGGGCTTCACAGAGAGACCCTATCTCAGACATCAGTAACAACAACAACAAAAGGAAATGTTTCCTGGGCCTGGAGAGATGGCTCAGGGGTTAAAGTCTCTGTCTCGAAGGTGAAAGGACATGAGTTTGGATCCCCAAGTAAAAACACCAGGTGGAAACGGCCTTGCCCTGAACTTCTGGATCTAGAAGGCGGAGCCTGGGGAATCCCCAGAGCAAAGCAATAGGAGATGGAGCAATCCACGATAATTCCTAAAATTAACTATACACACTTAAATGCCCTCATCTATACAAATACACAGAAACAGACACACACACACACACACACACACACACACACACACACACACATAAACATAAATATTTCTTTTTTTACACTTAGAATGTGGACTGGGTCGAGGGGCTCTAACTCAAGCAGTGGGCAAATGTGTATTTTTCTTCTAGCAAGAAACCAGCAGCTCTGTGGTATAGGTTCCTCACTGTGGATGGAAGAAGCCCCAAGAAAGGGCCAAAGGAAATTTCTCTTTATCGTCAAGATTCCAACTCCTAACTGGCCTATTGACAAGTCTAACCATATTCCATTGGTCAGAGCGAGTCACCTGGCAAGCCACAGTTGAAGAGATAGATTTGTTCCAGTCTAGAAGGATGCCTGCCAGACCACATAGCACATAATTCTTCTGCACAGAAGGAGAGAGTGCTCCATCATTTCTTAACCCCCAACTGCTGTCACGAGCCCCCCCAGGAACCCCACCTTCTTCTTGCCAGAGTTTAAGGGCTGGCTCCATGTGGACAGGTCTCTCTTGTGGAAATCCCCATCTACTTGACAGTGTCATTTGCTGTGGTTTACGCCCTCTGCTTGCTCCTCCTGGGTTCTTAGCAAGCCTATTGGTCTAATTAGCTCCTCGTTAGCCACATGGTGTTTACTGGCTTGGGCATGGGCTAGAATCAAGAACTGGACATTGGAGAGCCAAGATGTCCCCTTGTCCCCTGACTACAGTCAATTCTCTTGGCTCAACTTACGCAAAGTCGCATCTTCCTCCTTAGGCAAAAGTCTTCTGTGCTCATCCACTGGCAGGGCGGAGCAGGAACCAGGGCCAGGGTCCGACTAAAGAGTGTTCCATTGTCCTGCTTCCAAATGCAAGAGAACGAAAGACACCAGTGAGCAAGTTTACGGCCATGAAGTAGGAACCTGGCTGTCCACCCCCCCACCTCCCCCAACAAAGTGATAAACAGGGTGTGCTCTGCCAGGCGCCAAGAACGGCGTGTACACCCGAGGTTCCCGCTGGAGCCCCACAAGCTGACCTGCCCAGGGCTGTCGTTTGTTTGACTCGTGTGCAGTTGGTCTTCCTCCATGTTTTCAATTACCTGATAAAATTAAGAAACTGCAGCGTTCCCGTGAGAGCCCACACATGCTTTCCTAAGACAGTAAAGGATCTTAGCTGGGAGGGAGTGTGAGGGGTCTGTGTGCCCCATCTGCAGACGGCTCCACTGTGTTCTACTGTGGAAATTCATCACACCACATCCCCTAAACACACGGGGCTTTTCCTTCGTTGCTGGTTTTATGTTTGCTTTGGTTTCCTAGTAAGTTTGTTGCTCGACAATTTCATACATGCAGATAACGTCTTCTGATTCCTCTCTCCTCTCCTTCCCCACCCTATCAAACCTGCATCCTCCCTTCCCAGATTCATATCTTTTTGCTTTGTTTTGTGACCCACCTGAATTTAACCAGCGCGATCTCTATGAGCATCGGATTAGAACTACCCACTGGAGTCTGGGGAACTCACTTGGGGGACACAACTATGATCTAGATCTTCCTTCACCTGGATCCATCAGTAACAAACGTGAGAGGTTCAAAAGTGAGAGGAAGGGATCTCTGGGCCTCTCCTCAATCCATGCCCATTAAATACACAGTTTTTAATGTAGACACTGCAGCTTTTCTAAGTTTTAAAAATTCAGAAGCCGTGAAATGGAATCACATTTCAGCCAGGGTTGAGTTCACAAGAGCTGAGCAGTTTTCCATATTGTCATCTGCGCGCCAGTCCCTACTCTCCTTCCATCCCCAAGCCAGAGGCCAGGAGTCATTAATCACCACCTTGGACCATGTTTTTCTCATAACAGAGTTAAAAAGAAAATAATCTTTGTGTGGGGGTAAGGGTAGGTGTGGGTGTGTATGCATGCCTTTTGAAAGTGAAGGTATGAAAAGCATATTATAAGACTGGCTCAAGGGTTAAAGCCTTTGCCTCAAAAAATCAAAGGTTCTGAGTTCAGATCCCCACATCTCATGCAAAAATACTTGGTGGAATGGAAAGTGGAGCCTGGGAAACCCCAAAGCAAAGCAATAAGTAGATAGTGCAATCCAGGATGACGCCCAATGTCACCTTGGGCTTCCACAGGCACAAACACTGAAGTGTCCCCTTGAACACATAAGCGCACATACACACACACACAAAAGATAGATAACACGAAAAATAGAAAGCATGTATATATGTTTTTATACCTTTACATATATAATATATAACACATATTATATTTATATATATAAGATTAGTGTATATATATATGTGTGTGTGTATATATATATATATATCCTGTTTGGAAAAAAGGGAAGAAGAGTACTTTTTTACATAGTTCAAAACATTTTTCCAAGTTTAACATGCAAAAGAATCTAATCAAAGAAGCTATGACTGGGATCGGGAAAGTTAATGATCTAAAATAAAGGCCTGTTTTCTTTTTCGATGGCTCTGCAAAATGGCTGCGGAGAGTAAGGGAGTCCCAGCTGTTCAGGCTGGGGCGAGTTTGTAACAGAGAATCTACTAAGGGCAGGAATTCACCCTTCAAACAAAACAAGTATTGCAGATGGAAGACTAAATAGAAACGCTCTTGCTCAGCGAGATGACGACACGGCTGAGGACTTGTGTGAAAAAGTTAAATCATTTGTGGCATTTCCTAGGGAAGCTTATGAGAGTCCAGTTTAAATAGTACCACCCAGTCAGCTCTGTTTATTTATGGTTCCAAAGAGACTTCAAGGCGATTGGAGAACTTCGGTTGTGGTGTCCGTCACAGGCACAATTTCAGGAAATGGCTTAGCTTTGCCTGTTGGGAAGTCTTGAAACATTTAAAGCAGACAGGTCAAAATTAGTAAGCCTGGCTAGGAACTAGAGCCCTTGAGCAGGTCAAGTATTAACCCCGACCTTGTTTTAAAAAAGAAAAACAAAACAAAACAAAAATTTAAATCCAAAGGAATAAATTTGCATAATGGTAAAAGCAAAATAATTCACCAAGAAGTGCTTTAAAATAAGTTGTAGTATAAACTTAAAATAAAGCATACCATGTTCTCTGGAGCCACTCCATGGCTGAAATCACAAAGAATCTGATTAGAGAAAAAGAAGTGTTAACAGTAACATGTTATT
Organism: Typhlomys cinereus; assembly: GCA_023101885.1. NCBI lineage: Eukaryota > Metazoa > Chordata > Mammalia > Rodentia > Platacanthomyidae > Typhlomys > Typhlomys cinereus. The sequence continues at coordinate 7,184,652 of JALPQD010000079.1, forward strand.
GCAATATGACTAGCTTAGTTTATTTGCTGTCTGTTGCTGCTTGATAACTATAACAAACTGTTCACAGTGCTCATCCATTCTAATAAGTAAAAGGCAGTTATTCGTTGTGTGGGAGCAGCTAGAAAGTTCCTATTGCACAACAGAAATATTTGTCTGAACTCATCAGCAAAAATTGGACCAGTGTATTGACCTCTTCAATAAACGTCAAAGTCATCTTACTTTTCTGGACACTTGTCTGTAAGAATCTTCACATGTATGCAAATGAGTTACCCGGCTTGTTCATTCTGGATAAAATCTTATCTTTCGGAAACTATTTGGTAAAGAATAAAGTGGTTTCATGTCCCTATGCTGAAATCAATTCTCAGAAATGAAAAAGATCATTTAAACTGCTTTCCCCAAATTGTGGATTCGAAGACAGATTTCCAGAAAAGATACTGAATTTATGAAAATGACTTTTCTTGGGCCTGGTAAGATAGCTTGGTAGGTAAGATGCTCCAAAAACCTAAAGATCTGAGTTCATTCATCAGATGTCCACATGGTAGAAGGAAAGAACTGACTTCTAAAAATTGTCTCTGTTCTCAACCCCTGGGCCAAGACATACATATTCTCTCTCTCTCTCTCTCTCTCTCTTTCATACTCTCATAATATTTTTTACAAAAGAAAATTACCTTTCTCAATTAATATTATGCCATACATGGAACTTTCTAAATCCAACTTTATCCATCATTCTTGTGTCATAAATGGAATTTTTGGAACCACAATTCAGTCCTAAAACCCCAATTTTGCAACAGTAGAATGCCAGAATTCTACAACTATCTCAGGACTAGCTACCCTATATATAAAAAAAAATCACACAAAGATTCTATCCATGCTCAGCCATGAGCAGCTGTTTTCCATTATGAAACTAAATAAAACTATTGCTCCAAGTTAAAAGACTCAAGGTTGAATTCTATACAGCACATCACAACATGAAATGCAAGACTCGGCACTGACATGTTGGGGCAAAAGAAAAGTGTCACATTTCCAGTTTTAAAGCAAAGAAGTAATGAAGTCTGAAAGAAAACGTTGATAATTACATATTTCTATTTTTTCAATTATTCTGGTTTTTTTCGATTTCAAACTTAATATGCAATTTCCAGTACCATCCATATTTGTAGTATATGTTCTTACACTGTGGTCAAATGAAAATGGAAGAACGTCTGATTTCACTTCTGGCAGTAGGTTTTTCCTTTACCCAGTTCTCTTTACTCATTTTCATTGCTCTCTGGATTTCATTTACTATTTATCTTTGTATGTGTGATGCTAAGGATTGAACCCAGGGCCTTACCCATACTGAGTAAATACTCTACCACTTAGCTACCTCTCCTGCCCTGAATCTGAAACTCCCAGAAGGAGCTTACTGAAAGCAACATATGCTCACTCTATGATAAAGGCCAAAAAAAAATCCACCACAGAAAAAACTATGTATCTTACCATTTGAGAATACTAACAAGAAAGAGAGAGAGAAACAGAAAGAAAAAAGAAAGTGAGAGAAAGAAAGGGAGACAGGAAGGAAAGAAGGAGAGAGAGAAAGAAAGGAAAGAAAGAGAGAGAAGAAAAAGAAAAAGAAGAAGGAAGGAAGGAAGGAAGAAGAAGAAGAGAGGAAGGAAGAAAGAAGGAAAGAAGGCACTAATAGAAAGTTGAAAAGATATAAATGGAAAACTAGACGTAAAGAGATAAAGAGAGAGAGACAGTTAAATCCGATACAAGCTCTCTCCCCGAACCTGAAAATACCTAGACTATCAAGACCTCACCCCCAAAAACAGCACGCCCGCACCGAAATCACCATGCCATCAATCCCTCTCCCTACTTGCCGCGCGTTATCTTCCTCTTCCTTTCCGGCGTTCTCTCGGGTGGTTCTTATCACCCGCCTAGGCCCTCCTGCAGTGCCATTGCCAAGATCCAGGACAGCCAGTAAACCTGTTTCGGACCCTACCAACTAATGCCCACTTTACATGTGTTCAGGTAAGTAAATGACATGGTAGCACTTTGGATTTATGTTCTGAGTCTTGATCTCCTTCTAGGTTGGCAATCTGTGGTAACACCCTCCCATGGGATGCTGGGCAGCAGCAGTTCCCCGGTCAGCCATGCAATCACAGGGAGAAGCAGTCTGTACGCTACAGTGTGCTGGGTTACTAAGATAGGAGGCTTGGCTTAGGTGTGCTCAATATGTTTTCAACTTACAGTAGGTTTATCAGAATATAGTCCTGTTGCAAGTAGGAGAGCATTTGTAGACATAGTGGGTTTTTAGAAGAAAAGGGATCACAAGATGTCTTCTATAGAGATTTTTCACAAATGCGTTCTATAAGAAGAAATGTTCGGGGCTGGAGAGGTGGCTCAGGGGTTAAGCCTCCGCCTTGCAGGCGGAAGGTCCTGAGTTCGGATCCCAGATCCCACGTATAGACGCCAGGCGGAAGCGGGGGCGGCCTGCGCTTCTGGTTCTGGAGGCGGACGTCCATGGTGGTCGAAGTTTCATCCGTAGTGCGTACACATACCACGACACACACACACACACACACCACCAACACACACACAAACACACAACACAACACGACCGCCAATACACATGCCGATGCCACAGTTGAATAAATAAAAAAAAAAAAAAGAAGAAATGTTCATCGAAGCCTCCTAGTACTCAGGAGGTAGAGTCAGCAAGATTGTGAGCTCACACTCTTTATTTAATAGCTCACAGGCTATTAAATGAGTTCTAGACTAACCTGGGTTACACAGGATGGAAGCAAGGAATGAAGGAAAGAAAAAGGAAGAGAGAGGGAGGAAGGAGAAAAGAAGGGAGAGAGGAGAGAGAGGGGAGGGGAGGAGTGAGGGTGATGTTAACAAACATTACTTGCATATAACTACTTAGCTATTATTATTGTTTACATACCTAATTTTTTTTTCACTTGAGATTCTGACCTTGAATCAGCTCGTTGGTCTGCACTTTCCTGCCACCCATGTTATTATTATTATTATGTTATTATGTTATTATTTTTCCATCCATGTTATTGTTCTAAGTGTCATGTACCCGGAACCTGAGTTTCCACTTAGAGTTTCCAGTGAAGACGAGATTTAGATTTGAGTTAGCTTGCCCCGCTCCTCTAAAACTGGACTCAGATGTGTGATCACTTCTTAAGCCCCAAGATTCCAGCACTCTCATTTTCCTGAGCCTTTAGTTATCATTAATATTAATATTAGTATTGTTTACAAGTTGACACATTTGCTCACTCACCTACGTAAAACAGAACTGTCCTGCCACAACATACCGAGTCCAAGTTCTCCAAGTTAGATTGTCTGTGGAGCAATGGGAAGAGCATTGATGAGATTCAGACCGACAGGCAATTCAGGACCCGGCAGCTCAGAGGACGCTGCACTTTCCTCTGATTGTCCCATCCTCACCCCTCACACTTCCTTGTATTCACAGATGTTACATGTATGCAAGTCCTTCTGGTCCTAGAGATGGAGGGAGGTGTTCTTCCTTGTTTAATGAGGAAGCCCCCATTCAAAACCTTGAAGATCCCCCCAATTTGACAAGGAAGTGGACCTACAAATCAGGACTCTCTGGCTTGATGAAAGAAACCCAATTTGTGTCTCTGATCAAAAGTCCTCAGAGAACCTGCTGGTGGTGGGATCACAGGGACAGGTCAGTGTGCAAACATAAGCAAGGGCTTGAACACAGAGAAGCCCTCCAGCAGCACACACCCAGCCAGCTGCGGGGCAGCAGCCTGGGGACGAGAGAGAAAAGTGTTCAGGGTGCAGCCTGACTAGACACCTTCAGCTCCTCCCAGCAAATCTCTGAGAATACAGCTCTTTCGGGACGAAAGAGGTGCACACACAGACATGAACAGCACACGGGTAAGCAAAAAGGTTGAGACTGCCCAGTGTCCAGAATGGCCCACATTCACTTTCTCTCCTTCAAGACTCCCACAAGCTTAATGTGTGTGTGTGTGTGTGTGTGTGTGTGTGTGTGTGTGTGCGTGTGTTTGCGTGTAGGTGAGTGTATGTGTGGGGGGGGGTGTACAAGAAGTCATTTGCGTATATGTGCCTGTGGAAACTCAAAAGGAGACATCAGAATCATCCTGGCTTGCTCTGCCTCCTTTTTGCTTTGCTCTGGGGTTTACCAGGCTCTTCCTTCTGGGACGAGCATTGTAGGTTGCCATCAGACCTCCCTGGGCATTTCTCCTTGCAATCCGGGGATCCAAATTTAGATCCTTTTGCTTGTGAAACAAAGGCTGTAACCCCTGAGCCATCTCTGCAGCCCAGTTTAACTTTCTGAGGCCCTAAATCATGCTGGAGAGCTGTCTTGCAGGCAAAGCACGAAGCTGAGTTCAATCCCAGGATCCCAAGTAAAGGCCAGATGCAGCAGTTTGCGCGTCTGTGATCCCAGACACCTGTGAATGGGAGACAGAGACACAAGAAGCTCCCAAAGTTCAAGGGCGGCCAGTCAGCTGGCTCACACGCCAGAGAAGAGAACCCGTGTCAGACCAAGTGGACAGACGAGGATGGACACCCAGAAGTTGTCCTCTGACCTCCACGCATGCTCTGTGATGTGCACACAACACACGTACGTGCTCATGCACATACACATCAGAGAATTTTAAAAAGATAATAAAAGGCATAAGCCCCTTCCTAAGGAAAACATAGAAGTCTTTCCACAGAGGAAGGGTTTCAGCCTATTTCTAGACAACTTAGCGTTACAGAAGGGATTTGATGACAGTGCGGAGCAGGTGGCAGGTTTGGGGGCCTGACCTAGAGTCTTTCTGAAAGGAGCTGCAGCTCTCCCCGCTGCTCAGACCCTGGAGAAGGTCTGACTCAGACAGCACATCACACGGCGAGGGATGAAAGCGAGAAGTGGGGGATTAATTCAAATCTGTGTGCAGGGTGGATTCTGTGGCCAGAGACAGAAAAGACAGGGGGGAGGGTAGCAGAGGGGAAAGAGGGAGGAGGCAAGTCAGTGACTGGGAGAATAGGAAGAGCAAAGGAAGGCTCAGTAGCTGTACGCCTCGGGGGCCGCAGCAAGGTTGACCACCCCGTAAGCACAGAGTACCTACTGACCTCGGGTCCCTCATCCCCCCGGCCCCCACCATGAGCAGACAGTCAGGCTTCCCAGACGCAGAGGAAGACCTGCAACAGGAAAGAGAGCTACAAAGAGCTAGAGCCTCATTCATCATAACCCAAAGGCAGAAGATTATGTCTGAAGCTGATAAATCAAAGAAGAACAGTATATGCACATCATTTAGATACGCTTTAGAACTACAAAACAGAAACATAAAAGCGGCTGTCCCTCAGTAGCCGAGCAGAAGGCTGGGGAGGGGGTGGGAAGGACAGGCAATCCTTGCTTTTCATTATCAGTCCTTCCGTGCTATTTGATGTGACTTTTTTTTTTAACTTCTAAAATATTTTTAAGGAAAGGTCACATTGTAAAGCTATTGCCAAAAAAGGAATCATCGTAATAATTCATGGCCGTGGAATCTTAACTTTTTGTTCCTGGAGTTTGTTTTTTCAAGCAGCCAGCGCAGACGGAGATTCTCCGGGCAGTGGATGTCCATACTGGGTCATAAGTGCCTGGTGTTTCAGGGAGTTGTATATAGAGGAGGAATGTGATTCAATTACCCGTAAGTGATTTTAATAAGTACTTTCCCTTTCATTCATCAGTGGAATCAAGGACAAAGAAGAAATTAAGAAGGAAAAGATCAAGTTGGGCCTAGCAAGGTAGCTCAAGGGGAAGGGGGCTTATTTAATAAACCTGGAAACCTAAGTTCAACCCCCAGAAGCTACGTGCAAAAAACCAACTTTGGAAAATTGTCCTCTGACCTCCTCAAGTATGCTGTGCCTTACACACACCTCCATCCTCTCTCTCTCTCTCTCTCTCTCTCTCTCTCTCTCTCTCTCTCTCTCCTTTAAGCTGTTTTTCTCAGGTGTTTGCTCACAGAGATGAACACTCCAACACACTATATACTAAGCAATGTTATAGTTGCTAGAGGGATGATTTGTGTGCAGGACCAATGAGAAAATGTCCTAAAGCTAACAGCATTCTCCTTAAGGATGGGGTTGGGTTACTACACAAGGTCAAAAACTATGCAGAAGCCTGAATGGCTGAGTAATGACCTCACTGTAGATGATCAGGGTTGGTCTGCCCTTTTGAGTGATGGCAATGCCATTGAAACCAAAGTCAGAATGAAAAGAAAGTGCCAACCTTGTGAAGGCCAGAGGCTGGGGTGGCATTATGAGAACGTAAGTTCCAAATGCAGCAAGAGCTGCATATGAGCTATAGGAATAGACAGGGCTGGAGAGATGATGGCTCAGGGGTTAAGCCTCTGCTTTACAAGCAGAAGGTCCTGAGTTCAGATCCTGGATCCCACATCAAAACTCCAGGCCAGAAATGGAGGTGGCCTGTACTCCTGGTTCTGGAAGACGGAGTCTGAGAAACTCCAGGCATACCAAAAAAGAGACAGAACAAGTTAGAGTGATTCCCAAATTCACCCCCACACAAGTGCCCTCTAATACACACAGACACAAACGCAAAAAAATTTTTTTTAATTAAAAAGGAATGTCTATAAAGGCGGGGCTGGGGCTCAGTGCGTAGAGTGCACACCTAGCATGCACAAGGCCTTGAGTTTTATCCCCAGCACCACAGAAAAACTAAATATGGTGGCGTATGCCTTCCACCAGATGTGGAAGCAGGAGAATCAGAACTACAAGATCATCCTCAGCTACATAGCAATTTGAGGCCATCCTGCGCCACATGAAATCCTGTCGATAGATAGATAGATAGATGATAGATAGATAACCATTAAGATTGGCTCCAGTAGGTAAGAGAAGGTGAGAAGAAAAGGCAAGAGGAAGAAAGAAAGACAGAGACCAAACTATGTTGGGTTTGTAAGCTACAGTGAAGGATTTCGCGATTTCTATTAAAAGACATAATTCTTCTATACATCTGAGCAAAGCTAGAGAACTACATGTTTGGTCTATGTTATTTTTCAAACTACTTCCTACCTGGGAATGACTAGAGGCGAATTATTTCATATGCATCAATTATTAGAGAAGTGAAAAGGGTTAAGGTGAATTCAAAGTGCATTCTCATAACTTCTGTACGGGGATTCCACCTTTTCATTCATGCCTTCAGCTGCAGCGAGTTTGGTTCAGGAAAATGCAAGGTCTTCTTTCTCTGAGAATATTTTCAGGCCAGGTAGGCTTGATGAGGAGAGAGGGGGAACTCTTCCTCTCTGGAAGAAGCATTACTTACAAAGGTCGCCTTCTGCAAGCCACGCCTTTTATCATCTGAGAGAGAAAACAGGTGTACGCAGTGGCACAGCGTCCATGCAGAGATCGGAGGACAACTTTCAAAAGTTGGTCTTCTCTTTCCACCACGTGGGGTCTGGAGAGCAAACTCAGGTCCCCACGCTTGTTACCAGGCACCTTGGCTCATTGAGCCATCTCAGCACCTCTCCGTGCATTCAATATGCCCTTCCGCTCAGATTCCAAGCTAGCCTGTGACTTGCTTTGGCTGGCAGAACAATAGGAAACAAAACAGACTTGAGAAGCACTTGAGCTTACTGTCTTTTGATACTCTTGAGAACCTTGTAAATTCCTGCTCTGTGAACAAGCCCAGGCTAGCCTGTGGCACAAGGAACGAACCGTCTCTATCGTTCCAGCCTACACAGAATGAACCACCAGACATGAAAGTGATCCATCCTAGACCGTTCCTCCTTAGTGCAGTCTGCCTAGCTGTTCACAGAACAATAAGGAACAATACTTTGTTATTTAAAGTCAATACACTTTAAGAATGGTTTGTTATGGGCTGGAGAGATGTCTCAGAGGTTAAGACTCCGCCTCGCAAGCAGAAGGCCCTGAGTTCGGATCCCAGGTCCCACGTAAAAATGCCAGGTAGAAACGGGGCTGCCTTCACTTCTGGCCCTGGTGGGCAGAGCCTAGAAAATCTCAGAAAGACAGAGGTAGAAGCAACCCAGGATGATTCCCAAAGTCACCCACCCTTGGCCCTCTACAGGGACACACAGTGCCCTCTGATACACATACGCGCGCACACGCACACACAAAATAAATTATGTATATATATATAGAATGATTTGTTACATGGCAAAGCTAACTGATATAGAAGTCAATTCCTGTCTCCTTTTCAATCACCAATATTCCTCTTTTCCCACTTAACATCTCATACACCTGATTCTTCTTCTGAACATTAACCTACAGTAGGGGGAGAAAATGGGTGACCCTAGCCAAGATGAGAGTTGACCCTATCAAGGTTGAGTTCAGCGACCTCAAGCTAACGTGCAATGACAAAGGCAGAATGGCCACATAGCACATCCCATGCTGGAACTGACAAAAGTATGAAAGGAAAACACCATCCTGTGCAGCTTTGCTCCAATCTCTGTTCCAGAACTCTCTGCACCAAACCCGGGGATCCACAATGGAGAGAGAGTCCATGAGTCAGTGGGAAGGAGTCGACGGCTTCCTTCCTTCAAAGGCTCCAGAATAAACAGAATAAACACCAATTGGTCTCAGCTGGTTGCAGGTTGGCCTGCCTGGAGGAGGGACAGCTTCTGGAGGCCGCTTCCAGCCCTGCGCTTCTAGGAAATAGACAATTATGAACAACATGGATTTTATTATCGTGACATCTCTAAGGTCTCTGCATACCGCCTTATTTACAAATAAAAATTCAAGTGCAAAATGTCATGGGGAATAAATATTTTTTAAAAGAAGAGACCACTGTTGCGATCTTGTTTATGTTGAAAAAAAAAAACCCACACATCGTGTATTTTATCTTAAATTGTTGTTTAATTGGTGTTGTTATCTTTGGGTTAAGTATTAGTAAATAGACAGACGACATTGAGAATTCCTTTACAGCACATTTTGGTAAAATCCCTTGCACACGTGATGCAGGGAGATAAGTTGGAGGGCTAATTTGGAGCTTTTGTGGGCAGCCAACTACTCACTGGCCTTAACCACCTTCCCCCCATGCAGGCTTCGGCTTGATGGGGTTTTCCCCAGCACGCATGTTTGTTTTGGACAGATGGCATTTCACCTCTGAAGACGCGCCACCACAGCAATTGCAGACGGTTCCCAAGCCCGAGCCAGATGGAACTCAGATGTAATGCGGACTGTGGCAGCACACAGACCCACTGTAGCTCCTGTGACATTTGGGTGCAAATACTGTGGTGGGTGAGGGGGAGGAGAAAAGGTTCTACAGAGGACATGGCCGAGCCGTGGCCCCCCC
>JALPQD010000079.1:7193944-7250036 GCA_023101885.1 Typhlomys cinereus
GTTCCGATTTCCATGCATGAGCCAAGAAGAGTGGGACCGGGGACGGGGTCATCCCACAAGGAATCTGGCGGGGAGGAGAGTTCCCAGATGGCTGGATAGGGTGCACTACTCAGTGGAGAGATCTGGAGAGGAAGTTGGAGAGATGGCTGGGAACTTTCTTGTCTGTTCTTCCTTCCTGCTAGGAACGGTCCCTCCCCCAACCAGCTGCATGCAGGGTATTCGCTCCTCTAGACCAGACATGCCCAACCTTTGACATTGCAATACCACCTTGTCATCTACCAACTTCACTCTTAAGAACCTCACAGTCAAGTCTCTCTCTCTCTCTCTCTCTCTCTCTCTCTCACACACACACACACACACACACACACACACACACACACACACACACAAATCTCAGAATTTTTAAGTGAGTTTTCAGTTTTGTGGTGGGCCACATTCAGAACATGAGTCTAAGAGGTCACATGATCCCATTAGAGACATGCAGGAACTTTTGGTGGGGAAATTGATGAGGGTCCGCGAAAGTTTTCCTTTTCCTTCGGAGATGGTGTGTTGAAAGGACCCAGTAGGAACTCCCTCTCCTTCCCGCCATGTAGAGTTCCCAGTCATGAATTAAGACCTGCACACAGAAAGCAGAGAATGCTTTCAAAAGTCAGGAGAAGGATGATTGACATTATTTGAGCGCCTAAGCTCCGCTCTGGCTAACTAGAACTGGTTAGAGTTGGGTTTCTGCCTCTTGCAACTAAGGAATGTTTGGTCAATGTAACTGAAGGCTCGAGTTAAAATTAAACTTACAGCCAAAAGCAGACAGCTCCGCCTGATGTCGGCAGCAGTTCAGGAGTTCCCTGGGGTAGAGAGAGCGGGCTGCCCACCAAAACACATGCTTCATTAACGTCAGACAAGGTTGTAACCAGGAAATGAGTGTTCGGCCACGGATTCCATGGTCCAGCCCCTTTCTCTCTACACCGCAATGTGCCACGTATAGTTCACCAGTGTGGTGTGAGCAGAAGCATGGGAGTCATTTCCAGGCCCAGACTTTAAAATGAGCTCACCTTTCCACATTGTCTTTACCCTTCTGCCTGGAAGCGCTAGATAGAAACTGAGACCCGAGTCATGGGAAGCAAAGATCTGTACCAGTGTAGCATAAGCAAAAGACATGATACCGCTCCGGAGACGAAGAGGAGCCGAGACACTCAGAAGGGTGTGGTCCCAGCCCTGCTAGGGGCTAGGGTTTGCATGTGAGCTGATCCACACAGGGGAAGAAGGAAGAGTTGTGCAGGGCTGGCAGCAGGTTTCAGGAAGTCATTAGCCTGATAGTTGTAGAAGCATTAGCCAAACAGGGGGTCTGTTATTCTTGTTCCAGAACATGTCGTCTGTGTTTGTTCCTAGCTGGCTCTTACCAGTTGTTAGTTTAGCGAGTTCTGAACAGATGTCACTGAGCAGTCACGGCATCTCTCCATCCAGCGAGAATCCAAGAGGGTCAGAACAAGAGAGAACCATTTTTATTGAGGAGTCACTTTGTCCTGCCTCTTTCAGGGAGAAGGGTGAGAGACCCTGGGATATGATGGTATATGCAATGCAGAAGGATTTCCTTGGTCTCCGAAACAACTCACTGACAGCAGTCACCCCCAAAGAGAAGGACTTCTTTGGATAGTTAATGCTGGCAAAAACAAATAAACTTTTTTGAAGTTTGAACTATTAATAATAGAGTTTAAGAATCTATTTAGTACATCAGCTAAAGTTTTTTTTCTTATTGTCATGGGAGATGCTTGGAGTCAAGACACCTACTGCCTGGCGCTTATTCCTTTTATCAGATCAGTGACTCCAACAGAATCCATTCATTGCCTGTATTTATTGAGCAAGTACCATATTCAAGAATTGCACTAATGGTTAAGGAGAGAGTGGTAGAATTTCCATTGATTCTAAGTCACTATGAGATGTGAGACATTATATTTCCTATATCACTGTAACAAAAAGTACATAACACCAGGAAAATAATATGCTGCCAGTTAATCAACAACACACCACCAAAAGCTACCCTGATGTCAGAAATGTAAGATGTGAGAAGGAATGTTCATTTTGAAATGGGTGAGATACAGATTCGTTTGGTTTGGTTTTTGGTTTGGTTTGTAAGTTTTCGCTGTGTGGCCCAGACAGGCATCAAACTTGTAAACCTCCTGGTGCTGGAATCACACCCACCACATCCAGCAAAATAAGCTATTTCTGAACTTCAGGAAGCTATTGCTCTTATAGGCCCAGCAGATAAGCAAACAAATATGACCAGTCCGGTGCAGGCACTTCCACAGAGATTAGATGTACAACCAGGAAAAATAATCTACTTGACCTGAAGGAAGAAGATCCACAAAGGGGGGGGAGTGTGCGAATGACAATTTCACACATACATACAATGTATTGAAATCATAGTCACCCCACATTTCTCTGTTTTATCCCTCTCCCACCCTTACTGACCCCTCTTTTCTTCCCACCTTATCCCCTCTCCTCCCTCTTTTTGTCTGTGTGTATGTGTGAGTATATCTGTGTGTCTGTGTATCTGTATTCTGTGTGTGTGTGTCTGTGTGTCTATGTGTGTGTGTCTCCGTGTGTCTGTGTGTATGTCTGTGTGTATATCTATGTGTGCATGTGTGTGTGTCTGTGTGTATGTCTGTATGTGTGTGTCTATGTGTCTGTGTGTGTGTGTTCTGTGTGTGTCTGTATATCTGAGTGTGTGTGTAGGTGTCTATGTGCCTATGTATGTGTGTCTGTGTGTGTGTCTGTATGTCTGTGTTGTGTGGTGTCTATGTGTCTATGGTGTGTGTCTATGTGTGTATCTGTGTGTATGGCTGTGAGTGTGTATGTTTATGTGTTGTGTGAAGCTCCGGGCAGATGTGTGCTCAGAGCTCCAATGCAATGGCTGTGCTTACCCAGAGAAACAGCATCCCATAGTCTTCCTCCTGATTCTGCTGAATTTTGAAGGAAAGAGGAGGAGGCGATGCCGAGAGGTCATCTGGGCTTCCAAATGCTTCCTCATGTCTACGGAGAGGCCGGCTACATCCTCGGGACTGTAATACGTTAGCCAAACCTCAAAACACTCTAGAGTGAATTCCGCCGAGACGGCTTCATTTTCTGGATAAATGGAGACTAATCCTTCAGGTGCCAAGGCACAATTTTAGCTGGATATTTTAAAGTGGAAAAACCTTCCAAAGTATACCACAGTAAACCCCTGGCGTCTGCACAGGGCACACCAGGGGGTCTTGGTGAATCTCCAAATTCACAAACGCAGCTAGGCCTGGACAACTTCTGCTTGCTCAACGATCACATTTACGAGAAAAGCCACAGTCATCCCCGGTACGGCTGCGCACCGCACACCCTCCTCCTTCCCACAGTCGCTGCACTTGGCCCCGTACTTCATGAGCGATTCTATGAAGCCAGTGTACTGACCCCACATGACTTACAGTGTAGTCAAAGCCCAATTATCTCCTTAAACCTGACTCCACACAGGCAGTCTTTTCTCCACTGGATGAAGGCCTAGCGACATCCATCACTTTTTGGCCCCATCTTCCGTGGTTGGTACACTAAGTCACTCCAATGACAAGCAGCAGTCCCGATGATGACCTGAACGCCCACTTCTGTGCAGTAATTGAGGTTTCTGATTGAATGGTACACCTCCCCGGTCACTGCAGCTCCGCTGGGCTGCGGGCTGGAAGCCCGAGGTGGGAGGGGAGGGAACTGTTGGCCGTCTGTCTGCTTCTGTGTCTCTTACCACCCTCTCCATTGCCATGCACAGCTCTTACCGGAGAAATCTCTTTCCTGGTCTATTCTTCCCATCCCTTTCTCATTTCATATATTCTGGGTGGTTCAGGGGATGTCAGGAGTTCACTTTGGGGGACTGGGAAGATGGCTCAGTGGATAAGGCACTTGCCCCACAAGCATGAGGACCAGAGTTCAGATTCCCAGAACCTATAGAAAAAAGGCAGTCACTTGTAATCCCAGCATGCAGGTAGACAAGGAAGCAGAGCACGCTGGCTGGCTAGTCTAGCCAACTGGAGAGCTCTGTGTTCAACTGAGACCCTGTCTTCATAATCTTCATTATAAAAGTATGGAGAGGAATTGAAGAAGACACCTAATGTCAACCTCAGACACCCCCCCCCGCACACACATACACCAACACACACGCACAACATGCATTCTCACACATATACATGGAAAAATGAATACAACTTCATTTAATTTTAAAGCAGTTCACTTTGAGGATGGCGGCAGCTCATCAGTAAAGTGCTTACTGCATGGCCATTAGGACTTGAGTTTGACCCCCAGAACCTATGCAAAAAGGCAAGGCACTGACTGCAGTACAGCCCAACTCTGGGGACAGGGAAGCAAGTAGAGTCCCGGCTGACTGGATGGTCAATTAGCCAAATCAGCACGCGCCAGGTTCAGTGAGAAAGCCTGTCTCGAAAGATAATGTAGAAAGTAACTGAAGAGACCCAACATTGACCTCCACACATACCACACGCATGCGCACACATATCCATATTTAAACACATGTACAAACATACATGTAAGAGTTCGCCTTACAAGTGTGAGCGACTTATTAATTTCATATCCACTGTATTTTGTTTTCTTGTCCAATTTTTATTTTTATTTTTAACCTCCTAAGATAGCATATTATTAGGTGTTAAATGTATTCCCCACCCCCAAAGCCCTAATACCCACTGGATAGAGAACATGTTCTCTCTCTCTCTCTCCCCCCCCCCCCAACTGAGCACACGGTGAAAATGTGGCCCTCTACAGGGGAGGAGGACAGCCCTTCAGAGTTGCAAAACAAGCACTTTTATTGTGTAAGCCCTCCAGCCCGAGATATTTCATTGTGATAGTCTGAGATGACCAGAGTCCTTCTTGAAATAGTTTAAAGAACGGCTTCCTCCCTCACCTTCCTCTAATTTCTATCACAATCACATAGAAATCCAAGGTTTTCAAACACTGCTTTAAGTAAATGAATGAGTGGAGGAGAGAGCAATGATACGTCACTTACTTCAGTGACGCTGTAGAACAACACGACACGTTTTGTGTGCTTTTGCTTAAGTGCATAGGACATATTCTTTGCATCTGCACACATTTTAATTTTAAAAAAAAACAGAAGCAATACAAAATGCCCTCTTGAGCATGTTAACACAGATTGGTAGGACGAGAAGCTCCCCTTGCTGCCCTCCTTACCAGCCCAGCCCACTGACTGACCCGTAGCAAGAGCAAACACAGACCCACAAGTCATGTGCTCTGATTCTTACAGGTCTTTCTTTACGCATCTGTGAACGTGTAGGTACATGGAACCATGCTATGCATGTATTACTGAGGCTTTCTGTTTCTCGAATCACTGTATGTTAGTAGATCTCTCATTTATTAAGCATAGAGACGTACATGCTGATTCAAATCTATCCCCATGGGTAGGTATTTTGGGTGCTAAAGGTCTCCTTAAATAATTGCAAAATTCATCCATACACGTGCTTCTTGGGGCACATGTCAAGTATCTCATTAGGACACCTAAATTTAGGTGATTTTTTTTTTTTTTTGAGATGGGGTCTTGTGGTCTAGGCTGCCTTAATGTGCTACAATCAAAAAAAAAAAAAAGACCTTGAATTTCTGATCCTCCTGCCTCCTCGTCCAGAGTGCTGGAATTACAGACATCTCTACCATGACCAGTTCTGTGTGGTACTAGGCGTGGAACCCAGGCAGGGCAAAAACTTCTACCCAATGAGCGATATCCCCAATCTGCACATCAAAATTTTTGATGATTTCCTACATGGATGCCCTGTGAGCAGAATCAATTTACGTTACCAAAACTTTCCCCCCACCCCCAGGGATGATTTTAAATCTTCCTAATTTTTCATTAATCAGGGTTTCATTATGTAGCTCTGGCTAGCCTAGAATTTACTATGTTTACTATGTAGACCAGGTTGGCATCAAACTTGCCATAATTCTTCTGCCTCTCCACCTCAGTGTTAGGATTACAGGCATACGCCACTGTGCCTAGCTTCTGAAAAAAAGTATCATCGCTAACTTTTAGTTCCCCTAGCCTGATAGAGTAATCTTATTCTACAAATTGCTTCTGTTTTGTGTCTAGATTCCCATCCTGTTACTTGTCATTTAATAGTTGGTTGTAGGACCTCTGTTTTTATAATTATCAATCCTTTATATTTATTGTTTAATATAACATACTATATGCTACAAATACTACCATCTAAGCTGTTACTTATCCTATAATCTTGTTTATTTCCTTTGGTTGGCATCGAGGTTTTTATTTTATTTATTTATTTTTCATAGCCAAAGTTGTTTCTTAAGTTTGGCTCTTTACTCTGTCCAGAAGGAATTTTTATGGATGGAAAAAAAAGAACCAACATTTTTTCCTAAAATTTCAATAGATCCTAGTTCATTTTTAGTATTCTATCATTTCTCCCTTCTTGCTGGCAATGTTACATTTATCATATACTAAGTCACATATACATATTGTAGATGATAATTTACTTTATCTATCCGAATGTTTCTTTTCTGAGTGACCCTTCATTGCATCAGGAGCTAGCTTTGGAGGAGGATCTAGATCTCACATCCAGGGAAGATTCTTTTCGCTTCCATAATGGGAGACAGAATGTCTGGGGCCATCCTAAATAACACGCATAATAAACAGTGAGTGCTCTTTCCCACTCCAGGTTGGCATGCAATAAATAAAAATTTTGTTTCAGCAAAATATCAAGTTTTCACGTCAGGCAGGTTAGACACAGTACCCATCCCAGACCACTGTAGCACTCAACACCTAGAAGTAAATCAAAGATACTCAACTGTTATTGTCTAAGGTAGACCTTTGCGCTCCCAGGGAGAATTGGACTGTACATGTATGTGAAACACCAGCTCCGTCGGAAGAGAATGACCATACCGTAGGATTGGGCTTCTGGTCATTAAAATAAAAGCATCCAACAGTACAATGGGACATGTTTCAAAACAGTTTCTCGCTGGCTTGTTTCCTAATGAGTTTTTGGACATTCTGGATGCCAGTCTCAAACTCCCTGTTGTCATACAGAACAAATAGGCAAAGTCATCCTATGCACAGAGTAATATTCCATTCTCAAATTAGATGCAACCTGAAAATAAATTGACATACTGGCCAACTATTACCAGAAAGAATTTATGCAACTGTCCCAAAACTAATATATTATCTCTGATAGGCATTCTGCATTTTCACTGATTTACAATAATGACCCCAGTGCAAGTTACTCATTCAGTTACATTGGCACTAATGCAGAATTTGTTTTGGATGGGATCCTGACAGGCGTTGCTCAAAGCCCGGGCTTCTCAGGTGTTTTGCCAGATTTTATTTAACCATGGCAAGGGTTGGTTAGACCAATCTTAACCGTTCCTAGCTTAGCAATGAGCACTACTTCGGTCTTACTGAATATGGTTGGCTTTGGGGGCCTGATGGGATCCATTTCCACACCAAGAATGGAGCCAGGCAAACTTCAGAAGACGGGTCCACATCTTCCCAGTAGGCGATGATGGAGGGCTCACTCCGGCTGGATAGTCGGTTGAGACATGTAACTAGGTACTCAAAGGATAACAAAGAACACTGCTTTCAAGCCATCCAGGGAGTGCAGTTTGAAGGCCTACTACCAATATATATGTAAGAGCCCCCCTGAGAAAAAAACTACAGAGAACATTGCTTGGAGGATAAGCAGTTGGTCCACTCGTCCAGACAACACGGCCCCTGGATACCCCGAGCAGCTGAGGCAGGTACCTGGAGTGTATCCACACGGCCCCCAACAGAATTTTTGCAAACTGTTTTGGTGTGGAGCCAAACATTTTTTTAAGTCGAAAAAGAAACCAGTCCCATGAAGAGTATCATTTATTTGTGCTGACTAGGTTGCTGAAGGCATCACACATTAACTCCCACAGTGTTTTTTATTAAATGACCTCCAGGCAATTCTGCATGAATAGTACTAAAATAGCCCTTCTGGGCAACCATTTATCTCTCTGGGGCATGGTTTTACAGAAGGTGCTCTGATGCAAATGGTGCCCATGAAAAAAGACGCCACAGTGAGATGTTTAAAATATACACACACATAAAAAATAAAAATCTCTAGTGCAGCACCATTAGTTACCTTGCTATTTGCCACAGGACTTCATGGAATCGTGAGTGTGCATAATGCGATCAACTATAACATTTGCTGGAGTTTAGGGCCAGTTCACTCTTAGTGCTGGGCCTTAGCTATAGAAGCTAACATAGGTATCTAAAGGCCAAAATTGTCTTCTCCTTCCATCCTGAGACTCCTGTCTTGTACTGACAGGCTGTTCTTCTGCCTAACATGGAGACTTGCAGGTCTGAATGCAACACAATGCCTGATAGGTCTCTTCTCACCGTCAGCATCTGACTGGTGTACATGTACACACACACACACACACACACACACACACACACACACACACACACACATACAAATACGGGGTTGTCCTGGGAGCTGTTGGTCTCTCAGCCTGGCTTTGCGCTCTCATCTCAAAGCACGGTACGTCTACTCCTAACACACTTTCTGCAGCTCTCCTACTCCACAGCTTTCTGTTCCTCTTCTTTTCTTGGACTGGTTATTTCTGGCAAATTTCTCAAGATTTTGGAAGGGATGGCTTTCAAGCACATCATGAGGGAATCGAGATCTTTCCTTCTATGCAAGAATGGTCTCATTGGAGGCAGACCTCAGTCTCTGAGTGTGTGTGTGTTGTGTGTGTGTGGTGTGTGTGTGTGTGTGTGTCCCACCACTCTGCCCACTTTAGAACCAGTGTGAAACCAGCTGCCTTAAGGCTCTAGAAAACTGAATTCTGATCATGGAAGACAGTTGCTGAGATATCCCCTTTTTCTTTAGCATTGGAGTCCCCTTTTTAGCAGGGATGTGGTCACTCAGAATAATCTTGCATTCCCCACACTTCTTTGCAACCAGAAGGGAACATATGACCAAGTCTAGCCAGCATAGTTACGTGAATCCGACAACTGCATTTCAAGGAGTACCCTTGAGCATCTATTCTTCTTAATACCTCCTTTCCACTGGTTGGAATATGAATGTGATTGATATTTGAGCTCCTATGGACATTATAACACATATAATGATACTCTAAAAGTGGCAGAGCAAAAAATGCAAGGAGCCCATCTTCCTAGTTTTAGACTCTTCTATGAACCACTTTATCTAAGCTTCTGTTT
Source organism: Typhlomys cinereus (assembly GCA_023101885.1). Classification (NCBI taxonomy): domain Eukaryota; kingdom Metazoa; phylum Chordata; class Mammalia; order Rodentia; family Platacanthomyidae; genus Typhlomys; species Typhlomys cinereus. Next base: position 7,203,168 of record JALPQD010000079.1, read on the forward strand.
TGAGTTTTTTTCTAGAACTCACATGGCCACATTTTGACCTATTAGGATACTAAGTTACTGGGGTTTACAGGAACTAGAGAGAGAGAGAAAGAGAGATTGAGAGATTGAGAGAGAGAGATTGAAGAGAGAGATTGACAGATTGAGAGAGAGAGAGAGATGGGATTCAAAGTTTAAGTCGGAAGGGACTTTCAAAGAGAACTTTCCAGTTTGCACGAGACGAGCATGTTGATCTACATGGGAGGAAGAGCCACTTAATGCTCAGAATCTTTGCCTGAGGTGAGCTCAGGGACTCTGCCACCCTAGGCTGGGGCCAGGACCTCAGGAACTCCCAGAGGTGTATTAAAGATGCAGATGTCAGATGCCAGGGAGATGCGCTGCAGGGGAACCTTTATTCTCACACAATTTAATCTCTCGTATTGAAATACAGGAACCCTGCTTGGCGGGGGGAGGTGCCTGGTTTAACATCACATGAGGCAGAAGTCAAGGTGTCTGCCACAAGGAAATGAAACTAGACAGAAATCATGCCCATGCCTATGCCAAGTGACAACGGAGAGAAGCTGGCTACCCATGCCAGGTGAGGAAAAGAAAGTTTCCAGGGTAGTATCACACAGTGTCAGTTTGAGCCCAAAATGTAGCTGCAGCATCCAAGAGATGAGCATATGACATGTCTGTATTCATGCCTGTGTCTGTGTTTTATTTCTGTACCTGGTGGGAGATTCCACCAAAATATTTCATTGTTTATAACAAGCTCATACCACCTGCTCTGAAATACATTAGAGCATTCAAACATGTTGTCACTATAGCCTCTTCCTGCCTCAGGTGCCATGAATTCATTCCTGTCTGTGCCCCAGGTGAAGTGATCTGTAACAGAGGAAGTTCCAGGTATGTGTCAACAAGCTCATTCCGTAAACAGCACTTGACATCATTTAAGTGGATTTCATTATAGAATTTGAAAAGAGGAAAGGGTCACAAAGGACCCATGTAGTCAGAACTGTGAGAGACACATGCAGCATTGCATATCCCACTGTCCCAGATAAGTGACATTCAGCATGTATCAGAATACTTTCTGTGTGGTCCATGAGTCTCTCTATCAATTTCCCCTGGAGAAACAAGAATCATGCTAAATTCAGAAATATCCAGAACCTTTGCAGATTACCTCCACATTGTGTGCTCTCACCAGTGCTAATCACTGAGATCTAGAACCCAGAGAAATAAATAAACATTGAGACACTTTAATTGGCAACTGTTACCACAGAGTGACTGACTTGACTTTCACCAAGTAATAATTTACCAGAGACAAAAATGCTCAAATCTGTATTTGTTTTTTTTATATGCAAAATAGTGATATCCTATTTCTTTGTCCATGGATAGAAGATAATGTGTTTTCTATATCATGCAGAAAACACAGGGAAGCAAGCAACCTCTAAGTTTTTCTTTTTGGGTATCCAAGTGTGTTTTTGAGTGTGTGTGTGTGTGTGTGTGTGTGTGTGTGTGTGTGTCTGTGTGTTGTTATGTGTGTTGTGTGTGTATATGTGTGTATCAGAGGACACTTGAATTTGTGTGCTTCTGGTGTGCCAAGGGTGTTTTGGGGAATTATCCTGGATAACCCTATGTCAATGCTGTGGTCTTGGGTCTTTCAGACTCCACATTCCAAGATTGGAAGTACTGGTCACCACCATTTCAGTTCCACTTTTTTACATTTGACTCCAATATCTATACTCAGCTCCCTCGGCTTCTAAGTTTTTCAGTGGACACTAATATCATGTATGAGTTTCACCCTTGTGGGTCCCAGGTGAAGCTCATTAGTTCTCCAGATTCTCAATTTTATGCATTTTATTACTAAAGTTACAAAACAAGTATTTTTAGGGTAATCCAGCATGTGGTACACAATTAGTCACTACTATCAAAGACTGTGATAAGAGTCTTAACCTTCAAGAACCCAATGTTTTCTGTGAAGGTTAAAACACCATTTTTTTAATTTTTTCCACTCCTACACACTTGATAGATACCCCTTCCCCTCACTCTCTCCACCCTCCCTGAATCCCCTTGCTCTCTCCCCCTTTTTCCCTTCTTTCCCCTCCTCCCTCCCTTTCTCCCAGTGCCCCCTCCCTCCCATTCCTGGAGCATCCTTTAGTGTGCATGTCAAAGTTCCCTCTGGGTACTTCTCTCTGATGAGGTGTAATGACTCAGTAGCACTGCCTAGAGAAAAACTGCCTAGAGCAAATCCATAATAATAAAAACAGCTTGGTACTGGCTCCAAATAGACACATAGATCAATGGATAAAGGTTGAAGACCCACTTATAAGCCCACACCATTACAGTCGTCATTATTATCTCTGACAAAAGGGCCCAAAACACTCAGTAGAAAAAGTACAAAATCTTCAATAAATGGTGCTGGAAAAACTGGATATCCACATTCTGAAGATTTAAACTGGAACCATACCAGTCACTGTGCACAAAAATCAACCCGAAATGGATCAAGGACCTTAATATTACACAAGGGATGACAAAAACCCTAGTAGAAAGGGCATGGACCTCACTTGAAATGATTTGCGAGGCCAACAATTCCTAAAAAGAAACTTAATAGCACAGACAATAGAACCAATATTCAGCAAATTGGATCTTATAAAATTTTATACATTTTTTATTATTATTTCAGCTCATACAAACTTAATAGGTACACCAGTTCCCTCCCTCCCTCCTCCTCCCCCCGAACCCCCTGCTGCCCCTCCCCTCACCCCTCCCTCCCCATCTCCCAGTGCCTCCCACCCCAATTCCCAGAGAGTCCTTTCTTGTGCATGCCTGACTCTCCTCTGGGCCCTCCTATCTGATGACTACAAGGACCCAGTGGCATTTCCCTGAACCCTTTCCCGTGTTCCCCTTAAACATAGGAACACTACTGTGGCTGTGAATCCCTTGCCTCCAAGGATCTTGGTGCCTTTAGCAGATGCTACACTTTGTGAGGTCAATAGTGTGTTGGACATTGCGCAGGGCATGCAAAGTCCAACTATGATTGCTAACTTGTGAGGAGTATCTTGCAAATCATTGCTCCTCCCATCCTTTTGCTCTTACACTCTTACCGCCCCCTCTACTGCAAATGTCCCTGAGCTTCAGGATGGGGAGAGATTAGTCTGGCCTAGTTCTAGGTGGTTGATATAGAGTCTCTGAAGTTCTGGACTGTGCTTTGTTGATTTTCCTTTGCAGTTTTGCTGCTCCTGCAATGCCCTTCACTCCATCCTGCTGGGCACTGTATGTCACCCCCTTGCCAGAGACAGAAAGCTGTTAAACTGGAGTCTTATTATAAGAGCACATTCAAGAGTAGATGTAATAAAAGTAGGAAACCTCAGTAAGGGAGAGGTCAATCACCCATTTGCAAAATGGTTACTTTTCATCTGCCAGACTATATGCCCTCCCCTTTTGGTGAGATCATACCCCCTCAGTTGTACGTGATCAGGAACGAACGTCTGTGAACTTAACCAGGTGTCACATTACTTACTTGCAGTCCTTGATGGAGGCCTATTTTCTCTACTGTAACATAGTCACTTCTCTCCTTGTTTCTGGTGTGGCCCTCCAACCCCATCCCTCCTGTTCATAAACCCTGCAATTACTGTAGGTAATACATAGATTTACCTATGAGTGTCTCAAGGTGAGCTGGGTGGGTTTGGTACTAGGAGTCACCTATTAGGGAATACATACGGCACTTAATTTTCTGGGTTTGGGATACTTCACTTAATATAATTGTTTCTAATGACATCCATTTCCCAGCAAATTCCAGTAATTCATCATTTTTGATGGCTGAGTAGTACTCCATTGTATAGATGTACCACAGTTTCCTTATCCACTCGTCAACTGTTGGACATTTGGGTTGATTCCATGACTTTGCTATTGTAAACAGTGCTGCTATGAACATGGTCGTGCTTGTGCTATCGAGGTGAACCTCTGCTGTATGGGGGGTTATTCCCAAAAGTGGAATAGCAGGGTCATATGGCATTTCAATCTTTAATTTCTTTAAGAATCTCCAGACGGCTCGCCAGAGTGGCTGTATGAGCCTGCATTCCCACCAGCAATGTAGGAGAGTTCCCCTCTCTCCACATCCTCTGCATTTGTTGTTTGTATTGTGGATTTTTGCCATCCTGACCGGGGTGAGATGATATCTCAGGGAAGTTTTGATTTGCATTTCCCTGATGGCTAAAGAAGTGGAGCATTTTTTAAGATATTTGTTAGACATTTTAATTTCATCCCTGGTAAAATTTCTTTTAAGTTCCAGGGCCCATTTTTTAATTGGGCCATTGGTTTCCTTGGAGTTTAGTTTTCTAAGTTCTTCGTGCACTCTGGACAGTAGAGCTCTAGGAGATATGTGGTTAGTGAAGATTTTCTCCCATTCTGTGGGTTGCCTTTGAGCTCGTGTTACAATCTCTTTATCTGAACAGAAGCTCTTTAATTTCACAAGATCCCACTGTTGAGAGTTGGTAGCAGTGACTGTGCCATTGGATGTCTGTTTAGGAACTGTTGGCCTAGCCCAATCAGCTCGAGGGAGTTCCCTATCCTTTCAACTATGGTTTTTATAGTCTCTGGCCTTATATCAAGGTCCTTGATCCTTTTGGAATTAAGTCTTGTGCATGGTGACAAGTACGGGTCCAGCTTTAATCTTCTGCATGTGGAGATCCAGTTTTGCCAGCACCATTTTTGAAGATGCTGTTCTTTTTCCATTGGATTCTTTGGGCCCCTTTGTCAAAGACCAAATGGCTGTAACTTTGTGGGCTTATATCTGGGTCTTCAATCCTTATCCATTGATCTGTGTGTCTATTTTGGAGCCAGTACCAGGCTGTCTTTATAACTATGGATTTGTAGTATAGACTAAGGTTTGGTATGGTTACCTCCAGCTGTTTTTGTTACTCAGGATTGTCTTTGCTATCCTGGGTCTTTTGTGCCTCCATATGAACTTTGAGATTGTTTGGTCAACTTCTTTGAAGAATTGCTTTGGGATTTTGATTGGTATAGCATTGAATCTGTGTATTGCCTTTGGTAGGATGGTCATTTTTACGATGTTGATTCTGCCAATCCAGGAACAAGGGAGGTCTTTCCACCTTCTGGTGTCTTCTGCTATTTCTTTCTTTAGGGTTTTAAAGTTTTCATTGTAAAGGTCTTTTACCTCCTTGGTTAGGTTTATACCAAGGTATTTCATTTTTTTAGGGGCTATAGTAAATGGGATTGTTTCTCTCAAGGCTTTTTCACTTCTTTCATTCTGGGCATATAGGAAGGCCTCTGATTTTTGCACATTTATTTTGTATCCTGCCACCCTGCTGAACTTCTCAATTAGTTCCAGGAGCTTCCTGGTGGAGTTTTTGGGATCCCTCAGGTATAAGATCATGTCATCTGCAAATAGGGATAGCTTGACTTCTTCCTTGCCGATTTGAATCCCTCTTATGTCCCTTTCTTGTCTTATGGCTTCAGCTAAGACTTCAAGTACAATATTGAATAGAAGTGGTGAGAGTGGACAGCCTTGTCTAGTTCCTGATCAAAGTGGGAATGCTTCCAGTTGTTCCCCATTGAGCATAATCCTTGCTGTGGGCTTGTTGTATACAGCTTTTATTATATTGATAAAGGTTCCTTCCATTCCTACTGTCTCTTGCGTTTTGATCATAAACGGCTGTTGGATCTTGTCAAAGGCTTTTTCTGCATCTATTGAGAGTATCATGTGGTCTTGGACTTTGGACTGGTTTACATGATGAATTACATTTATTGATTTGCGTATGTTGAACCAACCTTGTGTGCCGGGATGAAGCCTACTTGGTCCCCGTGAATCATCTTTTTAATATTTTTGAATCCGATTTGCTAAACTTTGTTGAGAATCTTTGCGTCTGTGTTCATCAGAGAGATCAGCCTATAGTTTTCTTTTTTAAGTGAATCTTTATTAGGTTTTGGATTAAAACGATATTAGCGTCATAGAAGGAATTGGTAGTATTCCTTCCTTTTCTATTTGATGGAATAGTTTAAGGAGTATTAGTGTTATTAACTTCTTAAATGTCTGGTAGAATTCTGTGCTGAATCCATCTGGTCCAGGACATTTTTTGGTGGGAAGATTCGAGATTACTTCCTCAATTTCCTTATATGTCATAGGACTATTTAAATAATTCACAACTTCCTGATTCAATTTACGTAAGTTGTGTTTACTTAGAAATTCATCCATCTCTTTTGTGTTGTCAAACTTCACAGAGTATAAGTTTTCGAAATATGATGTTATAATTCTCTGGATTTCTTTGGTATCAGTAGAGATAACTGCACGTTCATTTCTGATTTTATTAATTTGGGTTTTCTCTCTCTTGCTTTTGGTTAATTTAGCTAGGGGTGTATCAATCTTATTGATTTTTTTCAAAGAACTAGCTTTTTGACTGGCTGATTTTTTCTATCATTTTCTTTATCTCGATTTCAGATATTTCTCCCCTTAATTTGCTAATCTCCTCTCTTCTACTACTTTTGGGATCAGATTGCTCTAGTTTCTTCTAGGTTTTAAGCTGCATTGTTAAGTTGTTTATTTCTGATGTTTCCATTTTTTTGATGTAGGCATTAAGAGCTATGAACTTACCTCTTAGAACAGCTTTCATTGTGTCCCAGAGATTTTAGTAAGTTGTATTTTCATTATCATTCACTTTCAGGAAATCTTGAATTCCTTTTTAATTTCTTCCTGAATCCAGTTCTTATTCAGCATCATATTGTTAATTTTCAGGCGTTAGTGTATTTTCTCTTGTTTTTTGTGTTGTGGATGTCCAGGTTTAGGCTGTGGTGGTCTGATAGGGCACAGGTTAGAATTTCAACTTATCTTCAACAAATGGTGCTGGCAAACTGGATCTCCACATGCAGAAGATTAAAGCTGGACCCGTACTTGTCACCATGTACAAGACTTAATTCCAAATGGATCAAGGACCTTGATATCAGCCAGAGACTTTAAAAACCATAGTTGAAAGGATAGGGAACTCCCTCGAGCTGATTGGGCTAGGCCAACAGTTCCTAAACAGACATCCAATGGCACAATCACTGCTACCAACTCTCAACAGTGGGATCTTGTGAAATAAAGAGCTTCTGTTCAGATAAAGAGATTGTAACACGAGCTCAAGGCAACCCACAGAATGGGAGAAAAATCTTCACTAACCACATATCTGACAGAGCTCTACTGTCCAGAGTGCACAAAGAACTTAGAAAATTAAACTCCAAGGAAAACACTGGCCCAATTAAAAAAATGGGCCCTGGAACTTCAAAGAAACTTTACCAGGGATGAAATTAAAATGTCTAACAATTATCTTAAAAAAATGCTCCACTTCCTTCGCCATCAGGGAAATGCAATCAAAACTTCCCTGAGATATCATCTCACCCCGGTCAGGATGGCAAAAAATCCACAATACAAACAACGACAAATGCTGAGAGGATGTGGAGAGAGGGGAACTCTCCTACATTGTTGGTGGGAATGCAGGCTCATACAGCCACTCTGGCGAGCCGTCTGGAGATTCTTAAAGAAATTAAAGATTGAAATGCCATATGACCCTGCTATCCCACTTTGGGAATAACCCCCCATGCAGCAGAGGTTCGCCTCGATAGCACAAGCTCGACCATGTTCATAGCAGCCATATGACCCTGCTATCCCACTTTTGGGAAATAACCCCCCATGCAGCAGAGGTTCGCCTCGATAGCACAAGCTCGACCATGTTCATAGCAGCACTGTTTACAATAGCAAAGTCATGGAATCAACCTAAATGTCCACAGTTGACGAGTGGATAAGAAAACTGTGGTACATCTATACAATGGAGTACTACTCAGCCATCAAAAATGATGAATTACTGGAATTTGCTGGGAAATGGATGTCATTAGAAAGAATTATATTAAGTGAAGTATCCCAAACCCAGAAAATTAAGCGCCATATGTACTCCCTAATAGGTGGCTTCCTAGTACCAAACTCACCCAGCCACATTGAGACACTCAAAAGTAAACCTATGTAACACAGTAATTGCAAGGATTATGAACAAGAGAGATGGAGTAGGAGGGCCACACCAGAAACAAGGAGAGAGGGGACCATGTTACAGCAGAGAAAAATAGTCCTCCATCAAGGTCTGCAAGTAAGTAATGAGAAACCTGGTTAAGTTCACAGACGTTCTTTCCTGATCTCACCAGAAGGGGAGGGCATATAGTCTAGCAGATAAAAAGTAATCATTTTGCAAATGGGTGATGGACCCCTCCCTCACTGAGGTTTCCTACTCTTATTACATCTACCCTTGAATGTGCTATTACAACAAGACTCCAGTTTAACAACTTTTTGTCTCTGGCCAGGGGGTGACATACAGTGCCCAGCAGAATGGAGTGAAGGGAACTGCAGGAGCAGCAAAACTGCAAAAGAAAATCAACAAACCACAATCCAGAACTTCAGAGACTCTATATCAATCACATAGAACTAGGCCAGCCTAATCTCTCCCCATCCTGGAGCTCAGGGACATTTGCGGAAGAGGGGGCGGTAAGATTGTAAGAGCAAAAGGATGGGAGGAGCAACGATTTGCAAGATTCTCAACAATAGTTGGGGCCAAAGCAATCATAATGGGACTTTGCATGCCCTGCGCAATGTCCAGCGCACTGTTGCCCTCATAAAGTCTAGCATCTGTTAAGGGCACCGAGACCCCTGGAGGCAAGGGATTGACAGCCATAGTAGTGATCTTATGCTTAAGGGGAACAAGAGAAAGGGCTTATGGAAATGCCACTGGGTCCTTATATGTCATTGGAGAGGAGGACCCAGTGGAGAGTTAGGCGTACACAATAAAGGACTCTCTGGGAATTGGGGGGGAGGCACTGGGGGAAGGGGAGGGGGAGGAGGGGGGAGGGAGGGAACTGGTAAAAAATTTTAAAATGTATAATTAAATTTTTAATAAAAAAAAAGAATAACAAGGAAAAAAAAAAGGGGTCATGAACAGAGAAAGATTGAGAAAAGCAGTCTAGTATAAGCACTAGAATGTGTTCTGTCCCCAGCAACAAATCACAAAAGATGAAAGTCGTGATTATCACTCACAAACCTGCAAAAAAAAAAAAGAAAAGAAAGAAAAGAAAAGACTGAACAAGAGTGCTGTAAGCAGCTTTTTAATCTCTGGCCAGGGGGTGACATACAATACCCATCAGGGTACAGTGAAGGGCATTGCAGGAGCAGTAGGGCCGAAGCATTCATAATTGACTTTGCATGCCCTGCGCAATGTCCAACACATTATTGACCCCACAAAGTCTAGCATTTGCTAAAGGCACAAGATCCTTGGAGGCAAGGGATTGACAGTCACAGTAGTGTTCCTATGCTTAAGGGGAACACAGAAAAGAGGTCAGAGAAATGCCACTGGGTCCTTGCACCTCATCGGAGAGGAGGACCCAGAGGAGAGTCAGGCATGCACATTAAAGGATTCTCCGGGGATTGGAGGGGAGGCACTGGAGGATGGGGAGGGAGGCGTGAGGGGAGGGGGAGCAGAGGAGTTGGGGGGAGGAGGAGGGAGGGAGGGAACCGGTGTACCTATTAAGATTGTATGAGCGGAAATAATAATAAAAATGTTAAAAAAAGAAAAAAAAGAAAATTATAAGAGACACGGATGGATACTACATTTTAGTCACAGGTACAATTCACCAGGAAGACTTCACAATACTGAACATATATGCACCCAATACGGGCCCCTCCACATTCATTAAGAAACCCCTACAGCATTTAAAGCAAGAAATCAACCCCCAAACGGTAATTCTTGGGGACTTCAACACCGCCCTCTCAACATGGGATAGATCAACAGGTCAAAAGCTTAACAGAGACACTTTGGAACTTAATCAAACCCTGAAAGAAATGGACCTTACAGATCTCTATCGAACACATTTTTCTCAGCAGCACACGGAACTTTCTCCAAAACAGATCACATTTTGGGCCACAAAACAAATCTACACATATACAAAAAAGTTGAAATTCTAACATGTGCCCTATCAGACCACCACGGCCTAAAGCTGGACATCTACAACACAACAAACAAGAGAAAATGCACTAACTCCTGGAAACTTAACAATATGATGCTGAATAAGAACTGGATTCAGGAAGAAATTAAAAAGGAAATTCAAGATTTCCTGAAAGTGAATGATAATGAAAATACAACTTACCAAAATCTCTGGGACACAATGAAAGCTGTTCTAAGAGGTAAGTTCATAGCTGTTAATGCCTACATCAAAAAAATGGAAACATCAGAAATAAACAACTTAACAATACAGCTTAAAGCCTTAGAGAAACTACAGCAATTGGATGCCAAAAGTAGTAGAAGAGAGGAGATTAGCAAAATAAGGGGGAAAATTTCTGAAATCGAGATTAGGAAATGGGATAGAGAAAATCAACCAGTCAAAAAGCTGGTTCTTTGAAAAAATCAATAAGATTGATGCACCCCTAGATAAATTAACCAAAAGCAGAAGAGAGAAAACCCAAATTAATAAAGTCAGAAATGAACATGGAGTTATCACTACTGATACTCAAGAAATCCAGAGAATTATAACATCATATTTCAAAAACTTATACTCTGTGAAGTTTGACAACACAAAAGAGATGGATGAATTTCTAAGTAAACACAACTTACCTAAATTAAATCAGGAAGTTGTGAATTATTTAAATAGTCCTATAACATATAAGGAAATTGAAGAATTAATCTCAAATCTTCCCACCAAAAAATGTCCTGGACCAGATGGATTCAGCACAGAGTTCTACCAGACATTTAAGGAGTTAATAATACCAATACTCCTTAAACTGTTCCGTCAAATAGCAAAGGAAGGAACACTACCAAATTCCTTCTATGAAGCTAATATCGCTTTAATCCCAAAACCTAATAAAGATTCACTTAAAAGAGAAAACTATAGGCCGATCTCTCTGATAAACACAGACACAAAGATTCTCAACAAAGTTTTAGCAAATCGGATTCAAAAACATATTAAAAAGATGATTCACGGGGACCAAGTAGGCTTCATCCCTGGCACACAAGGTTGGTTCAACATACGCAAATCAATAAATGTAATTCATCATGTAAACCAGTCCAAAGTCCAAGACCACATGATACTCTCAATAGATGCAGAAAAAGCCTTTGACAAGATCCAACAGCCTTTTATGATCAAAACGCAAGAGACAGTAGGAATGGAAGGAACCTTCATCAATATAATAAAAGCTGTATACAACAAGCCCACAGCAAGGATTATGCTCAATGGGAACAACTGGAAGCATTCCCACTTTGATCAGGAATTAGACAAGGCTGTCCACTCTCACCACTTCTATTCAATATTGTACTTGAAGTCTTAGCTGAAGCCATAAGACAAGAAAGGGACATAAGAGGGATTCAAATCGGCAAGGAAGAAGTCAAGCTATCCCTATTTGCAGATGACATGATCTTATACCTGAGTGATCCCAAAAACTCCACCAGGAAGCTCCTGGAACTAATTGAGAAGTTCAGCAGGGTGGCAGGATACAAAATAAATGTGCAAAAATCAGAGGCCTTCCTATATGCCCAGAATGAAAGAAGTGAAAAAGCCTTGAGAGAAACAATCCCATTTACTATAGCCCCTAAAAAAATGAAATACCTTGGTATAACCTAACCAAGGAGGTAAAAGACCTTTACCATTAAAACTTTAAAACCCTAAAGAAAGAAATAGCAGAAGACACCAGAAGGTGGAAAGACCTCCCTTGTTCCTGGATTGGCAGAATCAACATCTTACCATCCTACCAAAGGCAATTTACAAATTCAATGCTGTACCAATTAAAATCCCAAAGCAATTTTTTAAAGAAGTTGACCAAACAATCTCAACGTTCATATGGAGGCACAAAAGATCCAGGATAGCAAAGACAATCCTGAGTAACAAAAACACAGCTGGAGGTATCACCATACCAAACCTTAGTCTATACTACAAATCCATAGTTATAAAAACAGCCTGGTACTGGCTCCAAAATAGATACACAGATCAATGGATAAGGGTTGAAGACCCAGATATAAGCCCACAAAATTACAGCCAGTTGGTCTTTGACAAAGGGGCCCAAAAATTTCAATGGAAAAAGAACAGTATCTTCTATAAATGGTGCTGGCAAAACTGGATCTCCACATGCAGAAGATTAAAACTGGACCCGTACTTGTCACCATATACAAGACTTAATTCCAAATGGATCAAGGACCTTGATATAATGCCAGAGACTATAAAAACCATAGTTGAAAGGATAAGGAATTCCCTCGAGGTGATTGGGCTAGGCCAACATTTCCTAAACAGACATCCAATGGCACAGAAAATTATAAGAGACACTGATGGATACTACATTTTAGTCACAGGTACAATTCACCAGGAAGACTTCACAATACTGAATATATATGCACCCAATACGGGCCCCTCCACATTCATTAAAGCAAGAAATCAACCCCCAAATGATAATTCTTGGAGACTTCAACACCTGCGCAATGTCCAACACACTATTGACCTCACAAGTCTAGCATCTGTTAAAGGCACCAAGATCCTTGGAGGCAAGGGATTCACAGCCACAGTTGTGTTCCTATGCTTAAGGGGAACACGAGAAAGGGTTCAGGGAAATACCACTGGGTCCTTGTACGTCATCGGAGAGGAAGACCCAGAGGAGAGTTAGGCATACACAATAAAGGACTCTCTGGGAATTGGGGGGGAGGCACTGGGGGATGGGGAGGGAGAGGAGTGGGGAGCAGGGGTTTCAGGGGGAGGAGGAGGGAGGGAGGGAACTGGTCTACCTATTAAGTTTGTATGAGCAGAAATAATAAAAAATGTATAAAAAAAAAACTTTACCAAGAAGGAAATTAAAATGTCTAACAAATATATTTAAAAATGCTCCACATCCTTAGCCATCAGGGAAATGCAGATCCAAACCTCGCTAAGATATCATCTCACCCCAGTCAGGATGGCAAAAATCCACAATACAAACAACACCAAATGTTGGAGAGGATGTGGAGAGAGGGGAACTCTCCTATATTGCTGATGGGAATGGAGGCTCATACAACCACTCTGGCGAGCCAACTTAAAGAAGTTAAAGATTGAAATGCCATATGACCCAGCTATTCCACTTTTGGGAATCACCCTCCCCCATACAGCAAAAATTCACCTTGATAGCACAAGTTCATAGCAGCACTATTTACAATAGCTAAGTCATGGAATCAATCCAAATGTCCAACAGTTGACGAATGGATAAGGAAAATGTGGTACATTTATACAATGGAATACTACTCAGCCATCAAAAATGATGAATTAATGCAATTTGCCAGGAAATGGATGGAATTAGAAACAATTATATTATGTGATGTATCCCAGACATAGAAAATTATGCACCGTATGTACTCCCTAATACGTGGATCCTAGTACCAAACCCACTTAGAGACACACTCAATGATAAATCTCTATAATACCTACAGTAATTGCAAGGATTATAAACACTAGAGAAGGGGAAGGAGGGCCCGGCTTGAAACAAGGAGAGAGGAGATCATGCTACAGCAGAGATAATAGCCACCATCATGGACTGCAATAGGTGACATCCAATACACATCAGGATAGAGCCAACGGCATTGCAGCAGCAGGAAAACTGAAAAAAATAGAGTCAACAAACCATAATTCACAACATCAGAGACTCTAACTCAACCACTTGGAATCCAGCCTGCCTAATCTCTCCCCATCCTGAATCTCAGGGAGATTTGCGGAATGGTTGATAAGATTGTAAGAGCACAAGGATGGAAGGAGTCATGATATGCAAGATACTCCACACAAGTTAGGGCTGAAGCAATTATAATAGGACTCTGCATGATATACGCAATGACCAACATATTATTGACCCCTCAAGTCTAGCATGGACTAAAGGCACTAGGATCCTTAGAAGCAAGGACTAACATTCACAATAGTGTTCCTACACTTAAGGGGAACACAAGAAAGAGTTCTAGGAAATGCCACTAAGTCCTTACACCTCATCAGAGAGGAGAACCCAGAGGAAAGTCTGATATACACATTAAAGGATGCTTCAGAGATGGGGAGAGGGGGCACTGGGAGAAAGGGAGAGACGGAGGAAGGAAGGGGAAAAGGGGGGAGGGAACAAGGAGGTTCAGGGAGGGGTGGAGGGAGGAAGAAGATAAGGTTACCTATTACATTTGTATGAGCAGAAAAATAAATAAATTTTAAAAAATTGCAAATGGAAAAGGACAGGATAGGACAGATTCCAATGTAACCTAGAGAATCACTCAGAAGCATTTTCAATGCATATTCCAGAAATAATGTAACATCTAGAAGAAATGGATAAATTCCTAAATACCTATGACTTATTTTGTTAGAGGCCAGAGTCACTAAAGGGCCAAAAGGAAGTCATAAAACTTGTTTGGACATATGCCCCCGGGACCCAGCCTACCAGGACATTCCAGAAGAGCCGTAAAAAACACCCCGGATCCAGATAACCGATATCGCAACTGCCAGATGCCGGGTGACTAATATCACAACTGTTAAACGTCACAATTACCAGGCGCCTCTACCGATGCTTACCAGGCACCTCCACCAATGCTTATCTCTTTTCCCTTGCCCCTCCTCCCCCTCCAGCCTGAGCATATAAGCTGTACCCTAACCCTAAATAAACGAGACCTTGACAACTCTTTGCTTGGTCTCCCTCTTTCTTTCTCGCCCATCGTTCCCTGAAGCTCGATCCTCCTCGGACCCACGAATAACTGGTCCTGCTGGACAGGACATTATTTGATTTAAATGAGGAGGATACATATAACTTGAACATCCAATGAGCTTGAAGCAGTAACACAAAGCCTCCTACCCAAGAACCGTCCAGTGTGGGCAAACTGGTTTTTCTATCAAACCAAAGTGCTTTCATGTTGATTCTAGCCTTGTCACAGTTTGAAGGGTGAATTGTCCCCCAACAGGCTCATGTATTTCAGTCTTTAGTTTGGAAAGGTCCTGACATTTTTAAGATGTGGAACCTTCCTGGATAAAGGCAGTCACAGGATGGGCCTTGAGGTGGGTTATCCCCAACCTGCCTGAGTGAGTGAATCTGCTCTTGAGCCTGCAGAAGCAGCTCTCAGCATGATGTCTGCAGTGACTTACGCTGCCTTCAGCTTCTGCTATCCAGCCATGCCTTCCCCACCATGAAGGATTGTAACTTCCCTCTGAAACCTTATGCTGAATATATCTCCCTTTCTCTCCTCAAGCTTATTGAGCCTGAATGTCTCATAACAGCAACAGAGAGCAACTAATACAAGCCTCCATTTCATAAGGAAATTTTCTGATAATCGCTTACCTCTTCTATTTTGAAAAACTCAAAAAAAAACTTCCATAACTTTTACTGTGCTGTGCATTTCTTAGTTTGTCAGCGTGTGTTTTGCATCCCTTCTTAGCTTCATAGATTGACCGTTTGTTTTCTAGTCATCCAGGAAACAGAATGTGTAGCTAAGTCTCAAACCAATGAGGGTAAAGGACAGAGACAACCCTGCATTAGTGATAAAACATCACATGGGGAAAAGGGAGATAAGTAGACGCTCAGAGGTTAAAGCCTTTGCCTCACAAACAAAAAGGACCTGGATTGAGATTACATGGACTGCCCAACCACTGTATCCTTTACTGTTCCCACTTGCAGAAGCTGAACACCCTTCTGCAGAAGTAAAATATGCTTTGGCAGTATTCAGGTCTGTTGAGTGTCTTGTCTTGACACTGAGGGTCTTCATTTATACACCAGAACCAGATGGATTTGTTGCTAAATTCATCAAACCATGAAAGAAAAAGCTAACACTGATCCCCCCACCAAGCAGCAGGTAGGACAGGGGCACCAGCAAACCCATTCTTCAAAGCCAGAGCTACATCATAACAAAACTAGATGATGCCTTCCTAGTGACTCCCTATTTATCAGTGATGCCAAGCATGGGCCCTGAACGTGGGCACCGAAGCCAGAGAAGGATGTCAGGTGTCCTGCTCTATCTCTGTCCATCTTATTCCCTGAACCTGGGGCTCTAAACAGTGGTCAGCAAGCACCAGAAATTCTCCCACTTCTGCCCTGCCCTACAGCCCTGCAATCACAGCCACCCCCAGTTTATGGGGATGCTGAGAACTCAACCTTTTAGGTGCACTTATTGTATGGTCTGAGTGTGAATTTTTCTCCTACCGATTCCTGTGACTAAACATTTGGTCCCCAGCTGATGGCACTATTTGGGATCTTTAAGAGCTGGCGCCTACCTGGAGGAGGTATGTCACTGGGGATTGGGATTTGAGGTTTATAATCTGACCCCACTTCCTTCCTTCATTCCTTCCTTCCTTCCTTTACTCTTCCTTCCTTCCTTTATTCCTTCCTTCTTTCTATTGCTTTTCTTTCTTTCTCTATCATCTCCTTTCTCTCTCCTCCTCCTTCTACTCCTCTTTTTTTCTCATTCTCCTTCTTCTTTCTGAAAATGGCTGCAAGCTAACAGTCAGATACCCACTCCCATCACCTTGCATCTTCTCTGCACCTCTGGACACCTAAGCCAAAATAGTCAGCCCTTTGTCCCTCAAGTTGCTTAGTAACTATTACATCTTCAGGATTATGGGTGGGTGGGTGGGTGTGGGTGTGGGTGTGCACCAGAGAGTATACTATGTGCCTATGGAGGCACAAATGTGTGATATCAGGAATCATCTTGGATTGCTCAACCTCTTTAATTTTTTGCTCTGGGGTTTCCCAGGCCCCTTTTTCCAAGGCTGGAATTACAAGTCACTACCACATCTGCCTGGCATTTTGATGTGGGATATGAACTCAGGTCCTTTTGCTTGTGAGGCAAGGACTTTAACCCCTGAGCCATCTCTCTTCACATTATTGCTTGGAGAATCCCTTGTTAGCTCACAAGGAACCTCATTAGCATCACTTGTGACTGGTCTCAGAATAAAGGTTTGCAGGAAGAAAGTCTCCAGGCCTCCCCTTCTGCCTAAAGGCTAGGTGTAATGCCTCCTGGCACCCCTTTTCTAAAACCTCAGATTTTGCCATGTTGTGTGTTATGACCCTTCATCAGCTTTTCAGAGCTAACTCTGGGGGCTGGATACAGCATGTAGGCATGTGTGCACATGGGGTGGATGCATGCTTGTGGGTTTTCATGCACATGATTGTGCATCCTTGTGCACTCCAAGGTATCAGGGATCATCCGTAATCGCTCTTCCATGTTTACTGCTTTGAGGCATGGTCTCTTGCCAGGGGCAATGGTCTGACTAGCCAGCTTGCTCTCAGGACTTCCAGATTTTGACTTCCAGGCATGGAATTATAGTCAAGCCGCCATGCCTGTCTCACAATATTTACCTTGCACCTGGGGATCCAAACATGGGTTCCTTGGGTTGCACAGCAAACACTTTAACCACTGAGCCATCTCCCCAGCCCACCATTTGGTCTTTGAAACACGGTCTTGGTGTGTATCCAACGCTGGCCAGATTTATGAGGGACCTTCATGCCTCTGTCTGTCCAGGGCCAGGAGGTTTGATTTCAGCTGTCATTTTGGGTTCTGTGTCTCCAAAGCACTTCTTTTCTGATGTCCCTCATGGAGACCCCAGTTCCCAGAACAGCCTCTGCTTCTCTCTTGTTCAATGTTCAGTTCCTCTGGCGTGCTTCTACCAGGATGGCCACATTCTCTGACCACACGAGGATGTTATGGCTGTGATTTCTGGTGTGACTGGCATCACCCCAGACCCTCATCTTGAAGGCAAATGGTATGAGTACATCTTCACAGGCATGCCCAAAGGTTCAGTTCTCATTTGTTAAGCTGAGACATTGGTGACACCCTTATACCATGATTCTTCTTGAATGGTGGCCCCACTCTGGGAAACCAGTGGGATCTTATATCTCCCCACACCCATGAGGTCTCCTTCACTGTTCCTAAGAGATCTAAAGAGGACCCACACACACATACACACACACAAGGATGGACTTTAAACAAAGATGTACAAGAAAAGACATGTCTCTCTCTTCCACCTTCCTACTTGCAATCTTCCTACTGCTGTAGGACCTTGTCAGTAACTTCATGCCTGTAAGCCAGGGCTGTTGCTAACTCCTCATTCCAAGTAGAAGGAAGTGGCTTGGTATGTGAAAAGTTTCAGCCTGGCTGCATCTGAGTATCCAGGGAAGGAGAAGGAGGTGGAAGGGAAGCCAGGCAGAGAATTCCTCTTTCTTCAAGTTTTACTGGACATTTAAGCCAGGGTTCCCTGCAGCCCCAGGCCATAGCCTGGAGAGGGCTCTGGCCAGGTGCACAGTTCCATTGCTCCCCTAAACTCTTGTCCAGGTTCCCAGAGGAGTGAAAGGGAAGGTAGGCAAAAGGGAGGGGGGGCAGAAAGGCAGGGAAGGGATGGAAACGGATCATCAGCCCTCTGCCCACCGTGGGATAAGACTTCCCTGGAGGGTTGCCAGCCCCGCCATCCACAACTCTCTGTGATGCTGGGGGCAGCCCCTCACTGCCAGTCTTCAGCTATGTGGCCAAGACATGTCCATTGGCCAGGTGCCTGACTGCCGGGCTCTGGGAGCCATTGGCCACAGCTGCCCATGACCCTCGAGCCACCCCGTTCTTCATCTGTGGACCTTCTGGAGCGGCCATACCATCACTGGAGTCTGATTCTTCCACATTGCTATGGGCATCCTTTCTCATCTGTAGATACACAGAGGGAGGAAGAGCTCAGAGCAGTAGAAGGAGCTTGGGACATGTGATGGTTAGTTACTGGACAACCAGACACCTAGGTACCCAGGGAAACCTATAGAAGATTATCTAAATGATGTGCAAAGACCCACCCCACAGTGAGTGGGGATCATTCCCTGGACAAGTGGATAAGACAGAGAAGGTCTGGATGGAATTTGGCAGTCTGGCAAACTAGAAAGCATGCCCTTCTCTCAGCATTTCCTGTGGATATGGTATGGACCATTCAGTCAACTCCTCATAATAAACTATATAACCCTTGTTCCTACTAAATTGTTTGTGCCAAGGACTTATCACAACATCCAAAAACCAAGATGATTTTGGTACCAGAAATGTTGGAGGCAAGGGGTGCTGAGGAATTAAGACAGCTGGGCTCCTGGGCACACCAATGAGAATGATCTCTATTGTGTAATTGATGTGGGAAGAACAAGCTGTCAGGATTTGTATATGAGTTCCTCCCCTCCCCAACTCCACAAAGGCTCATGGGTTTGCATCATTAGCTGGTGATGGTATTTGGGGAGGGTATAGAATATATGGAAGTAGAGCTTTGCTGGAGTAAGGCACATCAACAAGGATTAGCAGCCCTGCCCTGCTTCATCCCTCTGCCTCTAGATAGATAGATAGATAGATAGATAGATAGATAGATAGATAGATAGATAGATAGATGATATATGATAGATAGATGATAGATAGATAGATGATATATGATAGATAGATAGATAGATAGATAGATAGATAGATAGATAGATAGATAGATAGATAGATAGATAGATAGATAGATAGATAGATAGATAGATAGATAGATAGATGATAGATAGATCCTCTCTGGAACCATATGTCAAATAACTCTTCCCTTTTCCCTTGAGTATAAGCATTGCCTCACAATAATAAAGAAGAGCTACTGAACCCCCCAGCCCTATGTAAGGTGTCTGTAATTAAACAACAATGGAGAGATCTAGCATGTATACACACGTGCCCCACAGCACTGCACTTTCTCGCTTTGCTATGAGAGAACACTCAAGCACAAACAACTTAAGGAGGAAAAGGGAGATTTATTTGTCTCACAGTTCCATCATAGTCCATCATAGCAAGCAGCAGAAGCTAGAGGCAGCTCAATTCTCATCTGTCCTCATGGAGGCTGAGATCCATCTGCAAGGAGCTAGAGCAGACTACTAGGTGAAGCAGGGCGCGACTCACCAGGCTCCAGGTCCACCCTCTGTGACATTCCTTCCTCCAGCAAACTACAGACTGAAGGAGCCAGGACCTTCCCAAAGATTCGCAATGGCTAAGGATTCCAATGTAGGAATGTCCAATGTGGACAAATCACATTAAAACCACAGCACATGGCTTTCTGCTCTTGCTGTGGATGTGATGCATTTGCTCTTCCATGATGGACTCACACACACACACACACACACAGACCAGAACTGTGATCTGGTGTGGACCCCCCTCTTCTTTCCCTATTTCATTATGTCAAGAGGTCATGAAAGTCAAGCAGAGGTTTGTGACTTGGAGGGAGAGACACCCATCAGTTGATCCCAGGGGCGCCTCCTGACCTAACCTGATTTCATGAAACCGCAGAGCATGCACAAGATGAGGAAGAACCAGTACACGTCCAACAACTGGACGGTTATCAGGAGCATGTTGAAGAAGTGTAGCCAAAGAGGACCAGAATTCTTGATGGAGTCACAGATCGTGGTGTAGATAATCCTGTGGTGGGAGGGATAAAGGAGTTTCACAAGACTCTGTGGCTAACTTGAATGCTCCCAAACCTTCTATGGCTCCCCAGTACTCCTGCCCCTGGATCTTCAACTAGACACCACACGCACACACACACACACACACACACACACACACACACACACACACGTTTCATCTACAGAACACACGTTTGCTCACTGGCCTTTCTGCACCATGAATCCCTAGGGAATGTCTACACTCCCATGAGCCTTTTTTGGGTTTGCATATCCTTAGACTCCAGACAACCCTTTCAAACTGTCTCATAGGGCAACTGTAAAGCCAATCAGAAACAGGGTCCTGCAGAATGTCTTTGACTCCCACCTCTGGCCATGCCTTCCCTCTGCCAGGTGGCAGCTCCTGTTCCCTCCATGTGCCTCTTTCTCCCTTTTGGCCTTTCACCCTGCTCAGCTCCTGAAAGCTCAAGCTGGCTCTGAACTCATGTAGCTATGGACAACCTTCGACCATGTGCCTCTGAGTTGTGTGTGTGGTGCTGGGAAGGGATGCCAGGACTTCACAACTGATTCAGCACTCTTCCAATGATGACTCCTCACATTGATCCATTTACCCCTGGCTAATCCATTTCTTTTTTTAGCTCGTGTGTGTGTCTGTGTGTGTGTGTGTGTGTGTGTGTGTATGTGTGTGTGTGTGTGTGCATGTGTGTGGGGGGGTGAGGGCCCTGTGTGTCCCTATGGAAGATCAAGGTGACCTCAGGAATCACTCTGGATGGTTTCGTCCTCTTTTTTACTTTGCTTTGGTATTCTCCAGGCTCTGCTTTCCAGGACCGGAAGTGCAGGTAACTTACATTTCCACCTGGCGTTTTTATGTGGGACCTGGGATGGGAATGCAGGAACTTCTGCTTGAGAGACAGAGTTTTAACCCATGAGTCATCTCTTCAGCCCCTGGTTAGTCTATTCTTTGTGTCTTCAAGAGCACGTGTACCCATCTCTGTTCTTCTTCCTCCTCCTCTTCCTCCTCATCATCATTCTCTTCCTCCTCCTCCTTTTCCATCTCTTCCTCCTTTCCTACTTCTCCCCCTCCATTCTTCCGTTGCTTTTTCTCCTCCTTTCTTCTCTTCCTTGTTCCCCTCCTCCTCTCCCATCTCTTCCTCCTCCATCCCCTCCTTCTTGTCT
Source organism: Typhlomys cinereus (assembly GCA_023101885.1). NCBI lineage: Eukaryota > Metazoa > Chordata > Mammalia > Rodentia > Platacanthomyidae > Typhlomys > Typhlomys cinereus. The sequence goes on from JALPQD010000079.1 coordinate 7,224,736, forward strand.
TCTTCTATCTCCTTCTCCTCCCCAATCTTTCTTCATCTCTTCCTTCTCTTCTTCTACTCATACTTCATCCCTCTCCTTCCTTCTTTTGCCCTCTCCCTGTTTTCCCCTCTCTCTGAAACCCAGAACCTCTCCACACTGAATTGCAACCCCAATCCCAGCTTCTTTCTCTGGTCCCCGGTTCCCCACCAACGTCAAAGTGCCCCAGACCTCTAACTCATCCCCAAGTTTTGCTGGCTGCTAATAATCTCCACGGGTTGGCAGTTCCTGTATGCTTTCTTTCTGCAGGGTGAGTCCGGTGCTGTCTTGTCTTGCCTGCCTCCTTTCTACACTACAGGCCCAGTAGGAAGCAGCTGGGTTCCTGTGACTGGCATAGCTACTCCTAACTTGGGGGAACAGCTCTGCCAGCTGTTTCCCCAAGCCACCACCAGAGGGAAGCAGCGAGCAACGCAGTCAGGCTACCTTGATGGGGTTTACATTTGGTTTTCTCTGCCCACTGCCACCCAGGGCTTCTAGCTCTCTCCAACCAACCCACCAAGACCTCCAAGTGCCTCGTATGGCCCTCCTGATATGACTTGCCCCACTAACTCTACTCCTACCACAGCCATTCATTAGTATTCTCCCAAAATTTGGGCCACAGCCTAGCCACCAGGGCCTTCACACAGGCCGCTCCCTTGGCCTGGACTACACTTCCCAAGGATTACCACAGTTCTTGCATCTCTGGCTTTCTGGCCAGCCCACTGTCCCTGGAGCAAACAATACCCATCCAATACAGACTGTATCCATCCCTGCTTCCTGCTACCTCCTTAATACCCCTCATTTTTTACTACACTTTTTGCCTAGGTATACAAGCTCAATAAGAAACCCCCTTCTTTTCCCTCCCCCCTCTATGCCATCCTATTGTCCCCTGTAGGTGAGCACAGATTCCAGGCTTGGTTGACTGCTGTAGCCTTGCTGCAGAGTGAGCAAAAGCCACTCAGTTCACAAGCCAGTTAAGCACACTTACTAATTGCTTGGCCCGCTCCCAGCTAGACTCCTAGTGTCTCTACACAATCTCCCTGACTCTAGGTGCTTTAGAATGACAGTCAGAACTTGTGGTCTGGTCGGCTCCTGAAAGGGCCCCCTGTGAACTTGCTAGTGGCAGGATTGGCCAGCTGCCCCTATATAAGTCTTGTTCCTGCACAATAAAGGGGACACCATCTTTCCCGCATAGTGTCTTCTGTGCCTGTCTCTGTCTCTGTGGCATCAATGTCCTCACTGCTGTTGTGTCCTGAGAGTAGCCCTGGCTGGGTTGCTGCCATCGCCAGCAGCTCTGCTGGCCACTGTTGCTGTGCCTGGAACTGCAAGAGTCTTCCCATTCCACTCTCTCACCCATCCCACTCTCCTACCCCCCACCTTCTTTCCTTCCTTCCTATCTTGGTGCTTCCTGCTTTCTTCCTCCCATCCTCCAAAGCCTTGAATTTCCCTCTGAGTCGTCTACACTAGTGAGGGTTCAGGACTCAGTGGCATAGGTTGGGGCTTCTTCTTGGGCTGCCTGCTAGTATAGGAACACTATGACTGTTTAACTGCCTTACTCTAAAGATCCTACTGCCCTGTGACATGTGCTAGACTTTGGGGGGTTGTTGACATGTCAACCACTGTGCAGGTCAGACAAGCTCCAATCACATTGTGGCTATGTCCTGGTGCTGCAGCGCTGATATGTGTGGAGTACTTTGCATGTCATTCGTCCTCCTGATCTTTAGGTTCTTATAATATTGCCACCTCCTCTTCTGTAAAGTTCCCTGAGTTTTAGGATCGGGAGAGATTTGGCTGGTTTGGTTCCAGATGAATATTCCTTAACAAAATTAACCAAACAATCTCTAAATTAATATGGAATTACAAAAGGCCCAGGATAGAAAATCAATCCTGAGTGACAAAAACATTGCTGGAGGTATCACCATACCAAACCTTCATCTATACTACAAAACAGCCTGGCCTTGTCTCCAAAATAGACATGTCGATCAATGGATAAGGGTTCAAGACACAAATATAAGCCCACACAATTACAGCCATTTCATCTTTGACAAAGGTGCCCCAAAAATTCATTGGAAATAGAACAGCATCTTCAACAATTTTTGCTGGTAAAACTGGATATCTGCATGCATAAGACTAAATCTGGACTCATACTTGTCACCATGCACAAAAAATTAATTCTAAATTGATCAAGGACCTGGATGTCAGGCAAGAGACTATAAAATCCCTACTTGAAAGAATAGAGAACTAACTTGAGCTGATTCAGCTAGGCCAAATGTTCCTAAACAGAAATCCAGTAGCATAGGTACTAGAACCAACACTTACCAAATGGGATCTTATGAAATTAAAGAGCCTCTATTCAGATAAAGAGATTGTAAACCCAGCAAAAAGGCAGCCCACAGATTGGAAGAAAATCTTCCCTAACCACAGATCTGATAGAGTTCTATTATCCAGAATGCACAAAGAACTTAAAAAACTAGACACCAAAGAGATAAATGATGCAATTAAAAAATAGGCCTCAGCAGATAAAAAGTAACCATTTTGCAAATGGGTGATTGACCCCTCCCTCACTGGGGTTTCCTACTTTTATTACATCTACCTTTGAATACACTCTTCTAACAAGACTCTAGTTTAAACGCTTTTTAACTCTGGCCAGGGGGGTGACATACAATACCCATCAGGATGGAGTGAAGGGCATTGCAGGAGCAGCAAAACTGAAAAACAAAATCAACAAACCATCATCTAGAACTTCAGAGACTCTATATCAACCACCTGAAACTAGGCCAGCCTAATCTCTCCCCATCTTGAAGCTAAGGGAAATTTGCGGAAGAGGGGGCGGTAAAATTGTAAGAGCACAAGGATGGGAGGAGGAATGATATGCAAGATACTCCACACAAGTTAGGACTGAAGCAATCATAATCGGACTTTGCATGCCCCGCACAATGTCGAACACACTATTGACCCCACAAAGTCTAGCATTTACTGAAGGCACCAAGATCCTTGGAGGCAAGGGATTGACAGCCACAGTAGTGTTCCTATGCTTAAGGGGAACACAGGAAAGGGTTCTGGGGAATGCCACTGGGTCCTTGCACCTCATCAGAGAGGAGGACCCAGAGGAGAGTTTGGCATGCACATTAAAGGATGCTCCGGGGATGGGAGGGGGAGGCACTGGAGGATGGGGAGGGATGGGGGAAGGGAGGGGTGCACAGGGCAGTGGGAGGTTGGAGGGAGGGAGGGGACCGGTGTACCTGTTAAGTTTGTATGAGTGGAAATTAAAAAAAAAAAATAGGCCTCAGAACTCAAACGAAACTTTCCCAGGGATGTTACTTTTTTATGTATGCACTGTGTGCTGTAAACTTTTTCTTAGGATAGCATTCGGTGTTTCCTAGAGACTTTGATATGGTGTGTTTTCATTATCATTAATTTTCAGGAATTTTGGAATGTCCACACCACCTTCTTTCTGAGCCTATTTCTTATTCAGTATCATGGTGTTTAATTTTCAGGATATTTTTTGTCATTTGCCTTTCTGTGACATCTAGCTTTAGTCTGTGCTGCTTAGGTAAAGTGCAGGATGTATTTTCCACTTAGCTGTATATGTGGAGGCTTGCTTTTCGGCCCAAAATGTGGTCTGTTTCAGAGAACATTCCATGGGCTGCTGAAAAGACGATATATTCCTTGGTGTTATGGTGGAAGATTTTATAGAGATCTATCAGGTCTGTTAAGATTGTGGTTTGCTTCACCTCAAATGTATCTTTGCTTACATTTTGTCCCATTAACAAATCCAATAGTGAAAGTGGGTGCTCAGGTCCCCCACTCTTACTGTGTTTGAGAACATTTGTTGTTTGAGATGTACTTTTTTAAAAAAGGTTGATGAAATAAAAGTAGGAAACCTCAGTGAGGGAGGGGTCAATCACCCATTTGCAAAATGGTTACTTTTTATCGGCCAGACTATATGCCCTCCCCTTCTGGTGAGATCATACACCCTCAGTTGTAAATGATCAGGAACAAACGTCTGTGAACTTAACCAGGTGTCACATTACTTGCAGTCCTTGATGGAGGCCTATTTTCTCTGCTGTAACATATTCCCCTCTCTCCTTGTGTCTGGTGTGGCCCTCCAACCCCATCCCTCCTGTTCATAATCCTTGCAATTACTGTAGGTAATACATAGATTTACCTATGAGTGTCTCAAGGTGGGCTGGGTGGGTTTGGAACTAGGAGCCACCTATTAGGGAATACATACGGCGCTTAATTTTCTGGGTTTGGGATACTTCAATTAATATAATTGTTTCTAATGACATCCATTTCCCGGCAAATTCCAGTAATTCGTCCTTTTTGATAGCTGAGTAGTACTCCATTGTATAGATATACCACGGTTTCCTTATCCACTCGTCAACTGTTGGACATTTGGGTTGATTCCATGACTTTGCTATTGTAAGCAGTGCTGCTATGAACATGGTCATGCTTGTGCTATCGAGGTGAACCTCTGCTGTATGGGGGGTTATTCCCAAAAGAGGAATAGCAGGGTCATATGGCATTTCAATCTTTAATTTCTTTAAGAATCTCCAGATGGCTCGCCAGAGTGGCTATATGAGCCTGCATTCCCACCAGCAATGTAGCAGAGTTCCCCTCTCTCCACATCCTCTCCAGCATTTGTTGTTTGTATTGTGGATTGTTGCCATCCTGACGGGGGTGAGATGATATCTCAGGGAAGTTTTGATTTGCATTTCTCTGATGGCTAAGGAAGTGGAGCATTTTTTAAGATATTTGTTAGACATTTTAATTTCATCCCTGGTAAAGTTTCTTTTAAGTTCCAAAGCCCATTTTTTAATTGGGCCATTGGTTTCCTTGGTGTTTAGTTTTCTAAGTTCTTTGTGCACTCTGGAAAGCAGAGCTCTAGTCTACCCTTGAATGTGCTCTTATAATAAGACTCCAGTTTAACAGCTTTTTGTCTCTGGCTAGGGGGTGACATACAGTGCCCAGCAGGATGGAGTGACGGGCATTGCAGGAGCAGCAAAACTGCAAGAGAAAATCTACAAACCACAATCCAGAACTTCAGAGACTCTATATCAACCACCTAGAACTAGGCCAGACTAATCTCTCCCCATCCTGAAGCTCAGGAACATTTGTGGAAGAGGGGGCGGTAAGAGTGTAAGAGCAAAAGGATGGGAAGAGCAATGATTTGCAAGATACTCCACACAAGTTAGGGCGAAAGCAATCATAATTGGACTTTCCATGCCCTGCGCAATGTCCAACACACTATTGACCTCACAAAGTCTAGCATCTGCTAAAGGCACCAAGATCCTTGGAGGCAAGGGATTGGCATCCACAGCAGTGTTCCTATGCTTAAGGGGAGCACAGGAAAGGGTTCAGGGAAGTGCCACTGGGTCCTTGTACGTCATTGGAGAGGAGGGTCCAGAGGAGAGTCAGGCATGCACAAGAAAGGACTCTCTGGGAATTGGGGTGGGAGGCACTGGGGGATGGGGAGGGAGGGGTGATGGGACAGGGAGCAGGGCGTTCGGGGGGAGGAGGAGGGAGGGAGGGAACTGGTGTACCTATTAAGTTTGTATGAGCTGAAATAATAATAAAAAATGTATTAAAAAAAAAAAGGTTGATGAATCTTTATTGGGTGTCTTTATGTTCCGAATTGTGAAGTCATTTTTTTTTTGGATTGTTCCTTTGTCTAAAATGTAATATCACTCCAGTCTCTTATGATTTCTTTTCATTTGAAGTCTATTTTGTCAGATACTAGAATTGTGACTCTTGCTTTTTTCCTTTTTACATTGTTTGGGAGTACCTTTGAACATCCTTTCATTCTGATACTGTGTCTATCTTTCCACGTGAAATTTGCACCTTGAAATAAAAGATTGATCATTGTGATCCATGTTTGAAGCCTGTGTTTTTTGATTGGAAAGTGAAGTCCACTGAAATTTAGGGTTATAATTTGTTGCTGTATCCTCTGCCAGGCCAGCCGTGAACGGGGAGAGAGGGCCTCAAGGCGAATGGGCCAGCCATCGACGGGGTCACCAAAAGACCCTGGGAATCAGGTGAGAAGAAACAGTGACAAGATGCCACTGATTCAAAGTCATTAAGGGGGTTTTGGACTTATGTAAGGTCAGGGTCCAATCAGGTGTTTCCATCTCTCCTCCGGGGGACAGCCACCAGTCATTTAAGTGTTTACTAGGTGTCCTTTTCAGGGGCAGTTTAGATGGCTGCTTCCCATGGTTGTTCATCCCTCTGCCTGCACAGTCCTCTGTTGGGACATGTCTGTACATGCCCAGGCTTGTCCATAGCTGGGAGCCAGGCTAGGGCCTCCCTGAATAAGTAGTGCCACATTTCACCCTTTTATTTATTTATCAGTTTTTTCAGTGGTAACCATGATAGCTGGGGTGACGCCGAGCCTCTTCAGCTGTGTGAAATATAGCTGACTGTGCCTGTCTTGGGTTGCTCACCACCTTCGTGTGGAGCCTTATCCATCATTGACTAACCAGTCATGAGACCATCGCAGTGAAGGAATCATGGTCCCAAAGGGGAACTCAAGGTGGCAGAGAAAAACAGGTTTTCTTCATTGCAGGGGCCAGCTGAGAGGCTGAAGGCAGGGCAGGCAGAGAGGTTGTAGGCGGGATATGCAGAGAAGCTTTCCAGAAGAGCTCTGGAAGGCATATCAGGATATGTGGATAGTAGATTAGACCAAGCCCTCATGAATCTGCAATCCAAGGTCGAACCACGTCTCTAGGAGGGCCATGGCTTGAATGTTCAAGGGCCATGAGCACCTGTACCGTGGTCTTGTTAATGGATCACTGCTAAGAGATATGCTGAAGGAAACACTTAAGAAATACAATTAATAAAAGAACAATTCCTCTTATGATGGCATAAATTACAATCCAGGAGGGATCAAACAGCCTTTTAATGTTGTTCCAGATTCTGGTTACAAACCCAATATCTCTAATCAGGTTACAAATCCAGTATCCATAAGTTGTTCATGAGCCTTGGAAATGTTGGAGACCCGATAGACAAGAAAAAGGACAAAAACTAACTTTTCAGTATATCACACCCAGGAGGATAAATGTACGGCAATTCTGTGAAGAACCAATATTGTAACTTGATTTAAGCTGGGAATGACTTGAAAACATTAAAGGCACATAAGCAAAAACTAGTAAATCAAAATGTTAAAGAGGACAGACACCACACATTTTCTCTTTGGGAAAGAACTAGAAATACTCATTAATGATGAAAACTCACTCAAAGCTTTTCCCATTTCATTTGTCCCCATTACACTACTAGTTATAACAGTCTAATTTTTAAGGTCTGTACAATCTCTACTACAGTATTTTATATGTGGTAATTACAATTCTATAAAAAAAAAGCTATTTATAAATCATAGAATAGACCCAGAAAACAAAAATTGCACATATTTCAAACTTGAAAGAAATAAATCATATCATGATATATCAATTAGTAATGTATCAGTGTTAACTAACATCTATGGTAGATTTTTCCTCCAATATAATTAAGCAGTGTACAACAGGGCTCAAGCTACAGTTAATCACATTTGTTTTTTTTTTTAAAAAAACACAAATTTATTCACTATAAACAATTAAAAAGCAGTTTTCTTCCTCCATAACAGACATCGAAACTAAGTTTTTTAAAATTATCAACGACTTGTAAGATATTTTACACAATATACATTTATATATAATCATTTAAAAATGTATACTTTGAAATCTAAGATATTGTAGCTCTCAATTTACTTAACTACCTTAGCATTAAGCAACCACAAGATTTGTATCTATAAAATACATGAAACTCATAAACATAAAAGAAAACTGTTGATTTAAGATAAATAGCCTTAAATCTCATTTTGAAATGAAATACATGATTTATAAAAATTTCAGTTAATTTAGTACTTTACAATCTTTTAGAGCTAAATGTATAGTTTAAGTATAACACAAGTAAATAAAAGCTTCTTACATTTTGTAGAAACCAGGACATTATTAAACATGAAATAAGAATGCAGCACATGGTCATAGGAGAATACTTGTATGTCTGTTTAAATAAACAATATTTAAAAAAGAAGTTGACCAAACAATCTCAAAGTTCATATGGAGGCACAAAAGACCCAGGATAGCAAAAACAATCCTGAGTAACAAAAACACAGCTGGAGGTATAACCATACCAAACTTTAGTCTATACTACAAATCCATAGTTGTAAAGACAGCCTGGTACTGGCTCCAAAATAGACACACAGATCAATGGATAAGGATTGAAGACCCAGATATAAGCCCACAAAGTTACAGCCATTTGGTCTTTGACAAAGGGGCCCAAAGAATCCAATGGAAAAAGAACAGCATCTTCAACAAATGGAGCTGGCAAAACTGGATCTCCACATGCAGAAGATTAAAGCTGGACCCATACTTGTCACCATGTACAAGACTTAATTCCAAATGGATCAAGGACCTTGATATCAGGCCAGAGACTATTAAAAACCATAGTTGAAAGGATAGGGAACTCCCTCGAGCTGATTGGGCTAGGCCAACATTTCCTAAAGAGACATCCAATGGCACAGTCACTGCTACCAACTCTCAACAGTTGGGATCTTGTGAAATTAAAGAGCTTCTGTTCAGATAAAGAGATTGTAACGCGAGCTCAAAGGAAACCCACAGAATGGGAGAAAATCTTCACTAACCACATAGCTGATAGAGCTCTATTGTCCAGAGTGCACAAATAACTTAGAAAACTAAACACCAAGGAAACCAATGGCCCAATTAAAAAATGAGCTTTGGAACTTAAAAGAAACTTTACCAGGGATGAAATTAAAATGTCTAACAAATATCTGAAAAAATGCTCCACTTCTTTAGCCATCAGGGAAATGCAAATCAAAACTTCCCTGAGATATCATCTCACCCCAGTCAGGATGGCAACAATCCACAACACAAACAACGACAAATGCTGGAGAGGATGTGGAGAGAGGGGAACTCTCCTACATTGTTGGTGGGAATGCAGGCTCATACAGCCACTCTGGCGAGCCGTCTGGAGATTCTTAAAGAAATTAAAGATTGAAATGCCATATGACCCTGCTATTCCACTTTTGGGAATAACCCCCCATACAGCAGAGGTTCACCTCGATAGCACAAGCACGACCATGTTCATAGCAGCACTGTTTACAATAGCAAAGTCATGGAATCAGCCCAAATGTCCAACAGTTGACGAGTGGATAAGAAAACTGTGGTACATCTATACAATGGAGTACTACTCAGCCATCAAAAATGATGAATTACTGGAATTTGCCGGGAAATGGATGTCATTAGAAACAATTATATTAAGTGAAGTATCCCAGACCCAGAAAATTAAGCGCCGTATGTACTCCCTAATAGGTGGCTCCTAGTACCAAACCCACCCAGCCCACCTAGAGACAGTAATTCCAAGGATTATGAACAGGAGGGATGGGGTAGAAGGGCCACACCAGAAACAAGGAGAGAAGGGACCATGTTATAGCAGGGAAAATAGGCCTCCACCAAGGACCCAAATAAGTAATGAGACATCTGATTAAGTTCACAGACTTTTGTTCCTGATCATTTACTATTGAGGGGGTATGATCTCACCAGAAGAGGAGGGCATATAGTCTGGCAGATAAAAAGTAACAATTTTGCAAATGGGTGATAGACCCCTCCCTCACTGTGGTTTCCCACTTTTATTACATCTACCTTTGAATGTGCTTTTATCACAAGACTCTAACAGCTTTTTGTCTCTGGCCAGGGGGTAACATACAATGCCCACCAGGATGGAGTGAAGGGCATTGCAGGAGCAGCAAAACTGCAAAAGAAAATCAACAAACCACAATCCAGAACTTCAGAGACTCTATATCAACCACCTAGAACTAGGCCAGCATAGTCTCTCCCCATCTTGAAGCTCAGGGAAATTTGCGAAAGAGGGGGCGGTAAGAGTGTAAGAGCATAAGGATGGGAGGAGCAATGATATGTAAGATACTCCACACAAGTTAGGGCGAAAGCAATCATAATTGGACTTTGCATGCCCTGCGCATTGTCCAACACACTGTTGACCTCACAAAGTCTAGCATCTGCTAAAGGCACCAAGATCCTTGGAGGCAAGGGATTGGCAGCCACAGCAGTGTTCCTATACCTAAGGGGAACACAGGAAAGGGTTCGGGAAAGGCCACTGGGTCCTTGTACGTCATCGGAGAGGAGGGCCCAGAGGAAAATAAGACATGCACAAGAAAGGACTCTCTGGGAATTGGGGTGGGAGGCACTGGGGGATGGGGAGGGAGAGGGGTGGGGAGGGGGAGCAGGGGGTACGGGGGGAGGAGGAGGGAGGGAGGGAACTGGTGTACCTAATAAGTTTGTATGAGCTGAAATAAAAAAAAATAATACCTCTGCAGTTACCGATACTGAGTAGGACCTTTACTAGTCCATCAATGTTTTTAACCTTCTAACTTCTGTTGCAAGAAAGTCCCATTATCTATAGGTTATCTTCAAAAACTTGTCTTTTAAGAATTTTTAATACCTCAAAATATTAACTAACTTATGAGAAGCTGGTAGCTAGAAAAAAACATTCATGGAATCCATGAGAAACAGGCGTGGAACTAAAAAATGGACTCATATCACTAAAGAGCCATGAGGGGCTAGGGCACCAAAGATGGCTGCCAGGGAAATATATCTGCACACATAAGTAAGCCTAGAGAAACTGGCTTTTTTCTCTTTGGTTAACTCCCATAGGGCCCAACCCAGTTGCCCTTAGATCCAGGTGAAGCTAGAGGTCAAGTTGTTTGTTGATTGAGGAGAGCTCCATAATCTCTACCTAGGGAAGATGGCTATCTTATCTCTGGGAGGATTCAAGTTAGTTCCTCAGCAAGAGTGTTCTCTTGGTGTTTCCAGCAGTGGGGGATGACCTTCAAGGATGTCAGAGACCTTCAAAGACCTTAGAGACTGTCCCGGCAGGGACTGTTCTAGACCTGCCTATTGTACCCCTTAACTTTCTGAGGACCCAGACTGCTCAAGGAAAGAGTGGTGACAATCGCTCTGGCTACTTCCTGCTGAGCATAGATGACTTTATTACTTCAAGGTCCCTTTAAAAGAGACAAAACTCAGGTAAATTGAGCCTCCAAGATCTACACAAGAATTAAACCATTATAACTGAGGAGGCATAAGGGATAAACCAAATAAACTTAGCAGTCTTACTATGGGTACAAGCAAGAGTTAGTAAAGAACACATGCTTGCAAGGTATAAAAGCCAAGAGCTATAAGTAATCTATATATTGGATTTCTTTCTCCTCTGGCTATTGTAAATCTCCAAGATCTCATTCTAAAACCTGTGCAAAACAATGTAAACTGTCTGATTCTTTCTACAGAACAATCTGAATTAGTCCTCCTTAGGACCATTCCTCAGATCTAAGCAAAAAGCCAACATTCATTTTTCTTGCGGGGAAGGGAATTTCATAAATCAAAACCTAACAATTGAAAATTAGTAAGGCATAGCTTCAGTGGAGGATAGCCAGGCTTCCAATTGGCCTTTGTTGGCCTTTGGAATGTCCAGAGCCTGAATGGATGCCCTGAGGACCTGCATAAAGCAGGTTTGTGTTGTAAAGGCTGAGTTCTCACTGCTTTCCATTTGCATCCAAATAGGAAATTAGCACTAAAAGAGCAACTCCAAAAGTTAACCAATTTACCAAATTTAGGGGTGAAAAGAAGGCAGATTTCCTGTAACATAATTGTTTGCCGAAGGACATAGCAGTAATAATTTGAACTTTAGTTAATTTTGATATGTCAAAGGATAGTTTGAAACATTCCAGGTGCCATTAATATTGGCGGGCAGGAGGCATATGGCCATCCTGGACTTCCCTCTTACCGGCCAGGAAGAGCAGCGCTCAGGACACATTTAAAGCATTTTTTTCTTTCCCTACTGGGAAGGGAATTTCAGGTTTGTCAGCTTGGGCATGCCTGTTAGTAGTTTATTTATCCCCTTAGGCAGATGGATCCTTAGGCCAAAATCTTGCAAGGAAAAAGGAAACATAAACTTGAGTTAACCCAAATGCATTTAGAATCTCCTGGAAAGATTATGCTGGGTCCAGCATTTATCCTTCTTTGTTTCAAAGGAATGGGGGGTCTGGCTAAAGTGCAGGCTTGAAGTCCTGTTCCACCTTAGCAGGCATATACATGGGAGCATGTAATTAGAAAGCAGATTTGTCCCCAAGAAAGGGAGCTCATACATACCAGGAGAAGGAATAAATTCCAATGAACTTTTTAGATGAAATTATATTTTGCTGGCTGCTAGATTTGATGGGATAAAATTCTATAAAAGAAGTCAGAGGAATGAGCAAGTTCGATCAAGCAATATCATAGTAGCTTTGTTATTTTGGGAACACATGGAAAAACCTTTAAGAACACAATGGCATCTTCACTTGTAGCCCCATTAAAACTCAAAACCAAGTGAGAAAATTTTTCATGAAAGAAAGCATACAATTTATCAGAAAAACAATTGCAATTGATATAAAACATAACTAGTTAAGGCCTTAGATGTTACCAAAATTATTTGTTTTTATTTTTAAGTATGCATACATGTATTTAAAAATGGCATGCCAAAATTTTTATATCAGCGTGCAACAGAAATGAAAAAAATTGAAGTGGCCACAGACACAAGACACACATGTAAACACAGAACACACAAACATACAAGCACAATGAACTGTACAATTTACCAGCAACTGCCTTAAAATTATCCTTGAAAGCTTTATCAAAGGCAGATTAGGAAAACCTTATTTAAAACAAGACCTCACATTAGTTAAGTCCGTCAATTTAGCTTAATTTTGAAAAGCATCTACCAAGGAAAACATTCTTATCCATAGTCTGGTTCCCACATTTTCTCTAGGGAGATCCAAGGGTGCTAAAACCGCAGCCTCATTCCAGAATTCCTCTCAGCCAGTAGACTTAACCTCCAGGCCTCTAGTCTCTAGGAGAGATTTTAAGACACATATCTGGGGCTCCTTGTAGTGTGAGGGGAGGTTGCCCATTTTTCTACAGAACAGAGATGAGACCAAAAGAGGCACAGATGAGACAAGGAATGTATTGGGCCCAAATGTCTTATCCATGGTGGGGGACTTCCAGAGTTCCTTACTATCCCCCCCCCCGGGGTGTATGCACATATGGTGCCTCTGGGTCAGGCTGATTCAATGTAATGAGCCTGGGCTCTGAGTTCTGAGGGGACCAATTTCTCATGTGAACTCGAGGGAGGAAAGCCTTGTTTTAGAGGGGCTTTTTGATCATGGAGAAATTAAACGAGTGATTGGGACTCCTTGATTATCATCAAATCAAGTGAGCAACTGTGTTCCTAAGGACAAACAGGGAAAGGGGAAGAGGAGGGGGCCACCTGCTCACCTTCAGGCACCTTAAGCACAGGAACACAAAAGCCAGAGGGCCGGCTCACCAAACTTTACTGGAGTGGGTGTCTCCTTTACACCAAAGGCGTAATTTTTGCTGTATCCCCTGCTGGTCCAGCCCTGTGGAGGGGGGAGGGCCTCGAGGCGAATGGGTGAGCCAGCGAAGGGGCACCACCAGACCCCAGGAATCAGGTGAGAAGCAGCAGTGGATGAGATGCCCCTGATTCAAAGTCATTGGGCATTTTGGGCTTATATAAGGTAAGGGTCCAATCAGGTGTTGCCATCTCTCCTCCGGGGGACAGCCACCAGTCATTTAACTGTTTACTAGGTGTCCTTTGCAGGGGCAAGTTAGATGGCCACTTCCCATTGCTTGTTCATCCCTTTGCCTGCACAGTCCTCTGTTGGGACATGTCTGTACATGCCCAGGCTTGTCCATAGCTGGGAGCCAGGCTAGGGCCTCCCTGAATCAGTAGTGTCACAATAATTGAGAAATATTTGTTGATTGCTATCATTTTCTATTTTTTACATGTGTGTTTCTTTGCTTAGTAGCTGTGTTGGCATTATATTTCCTTTCTATATGTTTTATATATATATAATAGTAATACTTATTTTAGACTTATCTTTTCTTCACATTTGCATATTTTTTCTAGTATCTTCTGTATGCCTTATTTAGTTGTCATGCAGGTTCTCATTACACTCATGCTGTAAAATTTTTCTTTCACCTTCAATCATGACTGATAGTTTTGATGGGTATATCAGCCTGGGTTGGCATCTGAACTCATTCATAACCTGACATACATCTCATCAAGCTCTTCTGGGTTTTATTATTTCCATTGAAAGCTATTATTATAACAGGTTTTCCTTTAAATGTGACTTGGTTATTATACCTTGAGATCTCAAAACATTTTCTTTGTCTTGAATCTGCAGTGTTTTGACTATTATTTGGAATTACAAGATTCTATTTTGGTCATATCTGATTGGGGCATTTGTCATGTGTTGTACTTGAATGGAAATCTCTGTCCTTAGATGTGGTAAGTTTTTATTTATGATTGTGTGAAATAATCTCTTTGTACTTGGTTTCCATGAATGTACAAGTTTGGATTTTCAGAGTGTCTCAAAGTAATTTCTCTCAAATTTTTTAATATTTTCAGCCTTTTTAATTGAACAATTTTGATCTGCCATCTTGTTTCTAGTTCTGATATTCTATTTTCTCCTTTGTTAGTTCTGTTGGAGAGACTTCCTATACATTTTTGTGTTATATTTAGCTTGTTTTTAATTTCAGGTTTAATCTCTGCATGAGATTTTTTCTAGTGCACTATGCTTAGTTTTTTCATCAGCTTCATTTTTCATCTCATCCAAATGTGTATTATTATTCTATTCATAATTGATTAAGCAGATATTCAACTCCTGTTGGAGTTCTTGAATTGCTTTCATCAGGTTCCTTGGCTAATATCCAAGAATTTATTCTGTTTTGAATCTATCATTATAGGGGTCATTGTTTTTTAAGAGCGTTTTTATCCTGGTTTTTGTTGTTCTGTGGATTCAATGTGTGACTTTGGTATTTTTATCTTTGGTCTCAGGATTCTTTGTTTGTCATGTGTTTCTGACTTTTTGGAGTTCAATAGAATTACCATAATTGTACTGTTGTTGGGAGTCCTTGACTAGGTGTGAAAGGAGTTAGTCTATGTTTTCTTAGTGCTGCTTGTGGATAAAGGTTATTGTGGTACCCAAGGAGTGTGTAGGCCCAGTTCATGTTAAGGGAGGGGAAAGAGTTTTGGGCTAGTTATGTATGAGTAATCAAAAAGTAGGTGTCAGGGTTTGTTAGGGTAAGGCATGGATTAAGTATTGAAACAGCTTTAAGAAGATATCACAGGGTGGATATAGTAGCAAGGTTTTGAATTGTGTGAGACATGACTGCTAATAGATGGTTAGGGGTATGAGATAGTGAATGGCTAATACCATGAAAGGGCAGGTGTATGGTGTTTTGTATGCACTGTATGGAAATCTTAAGATGTGGTGTATAGTAATTGATGTTAAAAGGAAAATAAAATGGGATACTCATCTTAGGGTCATGTGAAAAGTTTTCCTTCTGTTGAATTGTGAGATTATTGGGGGAATTCCATTGTATGGTACTGGTCACTGGTCACCATCCTAAGGTTTCAGTGACCACTATTAATTTCATGGAGGCTATTTTAATGATTAGCACTATGATGGGGGACTGAAAGAAAGCTAGGGTTTTTAGATAGTGACAGGTGTGTGGGTGAGGTTAAATGGGAAATTCAGCTGCCCTCTCATTGGCCAGGCCATGTGGTCAGTCTTCACTGGAAGATTTATTTTGATAGAGAAAGAGAGACAGAGAGAAACAGAGGCACAGACAGAGACAGATACAGAGACAGAGTCAGAGAGTACAGACATGCCATGGTGCATGGGTGGAGATCAGTTGACTTTCAGAAGACAAACAGAGCATCATCATCACCATCTTCATTATTTTTAAAAAGATAAAAGCCACAGAATTTACTATGAAGCTAATGGTGATACTATTCAGTAGATGTTCATGAGGAGGGAAAAACAGCTGATGTTTTAAATTCTGTCATAGTATTACATATTCATAATACAAAAGTAGGGGATCACAAAAGCATGATAGATAGGAGGAGGAAAACACAAGGACTTAAGACCCTCAGATCTAATTTTGCAATAATGGTGTTCTATACACACCAAAAAAGAAATCCTTCAGCAGGTCCTGGACCAATAAAGGGATCCTCCTCAATTGTGTCCCATGAAGGACAAATATACTTCCACAGAGACCTGGTTCCCCAGATCTAGCGCAGGTGCCCCAAATGGAGCCTGTTAATCCACACATGCAGAGGGATGGGAGGTGGGAGAGACATAGCTGGATTGGTGAAGGGAGGTCAGGGTGAACAAGGTTAGAAGAGGGCGACTCGGGTAAAAACACAAACTCATTTTGTTTGCATATGAAAATTCGCAATAAAAGTTTTGATTCCCAATTGATTGATAAAAAATATGGCATTTTAGCCTGCACAGAGAACATTGGGTTCTTCTGGATTAAGATTCCAATCACAGTCTTTGATAAGAGTGACTAACTGTGGGGCTGGAGAGGTGGCTCAGGGGTTAAGCCTGTGCCTTGCAGGAAGAAGGTCCTGAGTTAGGATCCCAGATCCCACGTATAGACGCCAGGCGGAAGCGGGGGCGGCCTGTGCTTCTGGTCCTGGTAGGGCGGACCCAGTGAATCCCGGGGCAGAGTAAACAAGAAAGAGGTGGAGGCGGTCCATGGTGGTTCCCGAATTCATCCACACACGTGCACACACAAACAGAAAACTTGAGAGGTTTCTTACTTCCCTGTGTCTTCTGAGAGATCATAGGAAACACATTATCTTCCATCTATGGAACAAGAAATAAGATATTAATAATTAACTCACCTAATTGTGCATTGATCTTGGAAATTATGTTTTAAATATGTAAATGAAAACAAATAAAGGTTTGAGCATTTTGTCTCAGATAGTTACTTGGCAAACCTCTGACTTTGAAAACAATGATATAATTAAGGATGAAACATAGTCAAGTCATTCACTCTGTGGTAACAGTTGACACTTAAATTGTTTCCATGTTATTTACTTATTATCTGAGGTCTGTATCAGAGTTATTAGTACCAGAGAGGGCATACAAGGTGAAGGTCATCTCCAAAAGGTTCTGGAAATTTCTGCATTTAGCATGATTCTTGTTTCTCCAGGTTATGGGAGATAATTGAAGGTATTGGGAAATCTATGGAATGACACATGAACCACACAGTAAATATTCTGATACATGCTGGATGTCATTTATCTGGGACAGTGGAGTACGTAGTACTACATGTTGCTCTCACAGCTCTGACTACATGGGTCCTTTGTGATGCTTTCCTCTCACAAGTAAACTTCAAATTCTCTGATGAATCTACTTACATCATAGAATGTATTCTTTACAGAGTAAGCTTGTTGACACAGACCTAGGACCAGCTCTGTTCCAGATCACCTCATCTGGAGCACAGACAGGAATGAACTCATGGTACCCGAGGCAGTAAGAAGCTATGGTCAAAACATGTTTGCATCATCTCTTTGTCACCTAGATATGGACCACAGGTGTTTAGCCCCAGGGTACTGTTTCTAATGTATTTCAGAGCAGGTAGTATGAGCTGGATTTAAACAATGGAAAGATTTTGATGGCATCTCCCATTAGCTTCAAAAATAAAACCAGACACTGGCATAAATACACATGTGTCATACGCTCATCTCTTGGATGCTGAAGGTTCCTTTTGTACTCAAACTGACATTCTGCAAGACAAAGAAAAGATGCGGAGGTTGATGTTTGTCTTCCTGCTTCTGAAGCATCCTCTCTTCTGGTGCAGTCTCAATAGAGGCAGTTGCTTCTGGAGATTAAAGCAGGAAGGGGACAGTGATATAGATGAACGGAATGGCTGTGTTTTCATCCTTTACACATCATTTGACTACTACCCACCAAAACTTGATTTCGGTTTCCCACTTGACCTAAAGTAAGTGCTTTTTTCATTTCTTTCATTTTCTGTTTACCAGCATGAAGAATGCATTACAGGTGCATTGAATGCTGAGGAGTTGGCTCAGGGATTGCAGCCTCTGCCTCCCAGGAAGTAGGACCTGGGTATGGATACTCAGATTCCTTACAAAAATGCCAGGTGGAATAGGAAGCAGCCTGCAATTTAAGACCTGGACAACAGAGCCTGGTACATAATAAAAGAAAGCAATAAGGACATATGCCAGTGCTGGGTGATTCATTTTGTCATCCTTATACCTCCACAGGCACACTCACTCAGGTACTCTCTAGCATACACACTCACACACACACACACACACACACACAGAAACACCCACACAAAGAGTTATGCTGGACACTTTCTAAAAGTTCTGCCCCATTCTGCCAATCTACACTTCTGGACATGAGCCAAGATTTACTTTGATATGCGGAAACACTATATATTACCACTTTGACCTGTATCAGAGGCTTTTTTCCCTTCTATATTCTACATAACAATGCTGCAAGCCTAGACAGGAAGTCCCCTATTTTAGTTCTCCTTCTTCTTCTATGATCTATTTCTTGGCATATACAGTCATTTCCCTTGAAAGATGTTTCACTCACTCACTTAAATTCCTTTTCAATAGGACACAGAAAAGTGTTCAGTGTCTGCTAATGCTTCATTTGAGCCTGTGATTACCAAAGAGTCACTCAGCTTAGTACCAAAGGTTTTGGTCAATTTGTTTCCATAGATACTGATCATATTCAGTGATATATCACAGCATTTCATGCTATTGTGTTCTATTCAACAGCATATGAAACTGATTAAAGGAACAGGATCTCTATCAGCTAGAACACTAGTAGACTTTCCAAATTTATTCTGGCACAGTGTGACATGGATTCTGTCTTGAAATTCAGCTGTTGACAGCATTAAGGAAAAACTAACATTCTGACATACAAATTGGAGGGAAATCTAGTAAAACAGATGTTTTTGCATCTGTTTTAACAAATGCATCACTGACAAAAATGACAGCTTAATCTCAGTCACATTCCAGGCTGACAGGCAGTCATAGCAAAAGCTGATGACTTTTGCAAGCAGGGGAAAAGTCTAAGAGAGTCGTTTTTCTTTTCTTTTATTGTCACTAAGGAGAGTTTTACATTTACACATCCTCTAATCCTGACAATATGAATTACATTTCTCTTGACTTTTCTTCATCATTTTCCAGAATGTAAACATAATTTTATGTGAAATGGAGCATATGCACTTTTTGACTCTAATTGCTGATTCTCAGTGTTGGGTGTGCAGCATATATCATTTCTTTTTGACTCTAAATAGAGAGTGTAAGTGGAGACCAAAGAGATTATTCTCCTAGTTGCTTAGGTTCTATATTTATTCCACAACTGGAGCATGAAATCTAGCCTCTCAGGAAGATATCGTAAGGACACATCTTCATAAACAGGAGACTTTTCTCCAACACAAGAACCTGAGGGCTAAATATCACTTACTACATACTGTTCTTTGTATCTGAGAGAAGGTTGTTGTGCTGGGAACAACATACAATGAATACTGTGCTCTCTTTTCAGTTTGGCTTCGAGAAAATACCAACATGCTCTGACCTTAATGTTTGCCACTGAAGAAATAAACAGAAACCCCAACCTTTTACCCAATGTTTCTTTCAGTTTTGCATTTATTTCTGGTTACTGTAATCATGACTATTCATTGAACAGTTATCTAAATAAGGCTGCAGAACGTACTTATGTTTTTCCTAATTACTTGTGTTATGGATCCACATGTGAAGTGGTATTTACAGGACCATTATGGAAAACATCTGCCAGATTTGCAACATATATGCAGTTCCAGATTCATCCGCAGGTGAGGTTGGGTATTATTCTTCTGCTCTACAGAATGTCTATGGAGAGTTAAAGTTGACTGGGTCTATGGGCCATTCCTCTCAATAAGGAGTATTGACAAATTCTTGTGTAAAAAGAGCAAACAGGGGTTAAAAAATGGGATTTTCTGGAATATGTAAAGTCATCATTAAATCTGTATAAATTCTTTGGAGAAATAAAAGATTAAGAATGGAATAATGACATTGTATTTCTTATGAAATAAAGATAGTTCTGAACACAATTCAGATGTGATTTTGAGGTTGATTTGAATTCTCTTCTACCTGAGTTTAGTGTGTTTTCTTTGTTTCAGATGGCCTATGGGCCATTTCATCCCATTCTGAGTAATCGTGACAACTTTCCTTATCTGTATCAAATGGCACCAAAGGACACATTTCTCCCTCTTGCCGTGGTCTCCCTGACAATTCATTTTGGATGGACCTGGGTGGGGCTGGTCATTTCTGATGATGACCAGGGTATCCAATTTCTCTCAGACTTAAAGGTACACATGCAAAATAATGGAGTCTGTCTAGCTTTTGTGAATGAGATTCCAGACAACATGAACTCTTACCAAGCAAAAGCTGAAAAATATTATAACCAGATAATGACTTCATCAGCAAATGTTGTTATTGTTTTTGGAGACATAAACTCTGTCCTAGAACTGAGCTTTAGAAGATGGGAATATTTGGGAATACAGAGAATCTGGGTGTCCACCTCACAATGGAATGTCAGCACAAGGAAAAGAACTTTCACCCTTGACTCATTCCATGGACATTTCACTTTTTCACATCACCATGGAGAGATTTCAAGTCTGAAAGATTACATCCCAAAATGGAAAATTTCTACAGAGCCACGGGACATTTTTTTGTCCAGATTAGGATGGATGCATTTTAACTGTTCACTCTCTGAGTCTCAATGTGAAACACCAAGCAACTGCTCTTCCAACACCTCCTTGGAATGGTTACCACAGTACATGTTTGATATGGCCCTGAATGATGAGTGCTATGATTTATACAATGCTCTGTATGCTGTGGCCCATGCACAGCATCAAATGATTCTCCAAGGTCTAGAGATACAGCCACCAAATCAGACTATAGAAACAGTGACCAAGTGCTTGCAGGTACAGTAGGAATAGTGTCATGGATGGGATATCCTTAAATATAGGCAGATAAGCTCAGTCTTGTGGGTTTCTGATCCTTTCTCTTAGCAACAATGGACCCTCAAATTTGTCACCTCTTGATATTCCATGGGCATGAACCATGAACAAAAATGTAGAGGAAGTGCCAAAGTTTTGAATGAAGGACAGTATTTTGTCAATAAATCTATAAGTGAGAAAAGAAAGTATCTTGTTTGCTTTGTGACAGAAAGCAGCTGAGGAAGAGGAAGTAGTCTCCAGGAGTGGGTTCAAGGAGTCCTGTCAACACTGTCCTAACTGAGGTCCTGGTTTTCATGGTTGTTGCTCTTAGTGCAGTAAAAGCACAGGATGATGAAAGTTATCCCTCTCATTTGCTGAGTACTTGGTTACCATCTTTTGGGGATTTGCCTCCCTCGATATTCTGATACAACAAAACAAAATGCTATTGAAAAATTGTTCATTCTACTTTTCTTATTTTAATCCATTGATTCTCAAAAAAGTTACATTTTTGAAAAGTATTTTATTAATATAAATATTATGAGTACAAATATATTGAGAGAAAAGAGAGAGTCAGGAGAGAGACACACAGGAGAGAGAGAGAGAGAGAAAGAGAGAGAGAGAGAGAGAGAGGAGGGCTCTCTCTACCAAAGATGTCCTAAGTGCAGAATTAAAGAGACTGTGGATTTTTGAGCTGTAAATAGGACATCAAATATTGGTTTTGGGATCTGTGTGGAAGGTGGAGCAGTAGGAACATAAGTGAGGAGTAGTGGGGAGTGGCACTGACAGAAAGTTGCTTCTGTTCATGCCAGGGCTACCATGCACAAATCCACTAGACCTCCACACAGCTGAACTATCAGAATTTCCCTATGCAGGAGGGAGGATCTGAGAAGACAGTGCGCCAACCAAAAAGACTATTTGAGACTAATGCCTGCCAGTGGAAGTGGGACACATTAATCAACAGTTAGTCCACTCACTGGCCATCTTTTCATGCCCAAGAGGTGTCCAGACACTTGCCAGTGCCAGTGTCCTGGAAGGAACCCAGTAGATCAATCATGTAGGATGGAACTGAAGCAGGAGAGACTCTGGTGGAAAAAAAAATCTCATGGGGTAGATTGGAAGGGGATTGGGGATAGATGGGGGGATGACTGATTGACTTATTTTGATTTTACATGAAAGTTTCAATAATAAAAAATAATTTATAAATTGTTACTGACTAAGTCAGTGGTGTTTTAAGAAAAATTTGAAACTAACAGAAGGGTAAAAGATGATTTTCTGTCTCAAAAATAAAGTACTTGGTTCTTCACTTCCACATGTGGATACCATGTCTCCAACTCTGATTATGAGGCTTTCTAGGATTTGGATAAGTGAAGCTACTCATGAGTCATCTGGCCAAACCTAAAGTTGCAAAAATTGCTATATAATGGAAAGATTATAGAAACTAGGTTCATTCCTTATAGCACATGCTTTGTGCTCAAGTTTTTACATCTTTTAGATCCATCACTTTCTGAAGAATCTGCAGTTCACTAACCCTTTGGGAGGCAAAGTGATCTTGAACCAGAATCAACACTTGGATGCAGAGTATGACATTCTCATCAACTGGAATTTTCCACAGGGTCTTGGGCTAAAAGTGAAATTAGGAGAGTTTTCTTCATATGTTCCAAATGGACAGCAATTGAATTTATATGAAGACATCATGGAGTGGGCCATGGGAGAGGCCCAGGTGGGTTTAAACTATTTCTTCTTTTATAATCAAAGGAAGATTTTATTTTTTTTACCTGCTCATAAAAATTTAATAGGTACCAGAGTGCCCTCACTCCCTTCCCGATCCCCATTGCTCACTCCCCCCTTTTCCCGGTCCTTTCACCCCCCCTTCCTCCCTTTCACCCAGTGGCCCCCTTTTCTATCCCCTCCAATCCCTGGAGCATCCTTTAGTGTGAATGTCAAACTTCCCTCTGCGTCCTCCACTCTAATGAGTAAGGACTCAGTAACACTGCCTAGAGCCCTTTCTTGTGCTCCCCTTTAGTATGGACACAATATTGTGATTGTTAACCCCTTGCCTCTAAGGATCCTAGTGCCTGTGATCCATGCTGGACTTTGGGAGGTCATTGATACGTCAGTCATTGCTCAGGTCATGCAAAGTCCTGTTATGGTTATTTTGTCCCTAACTTGTGTGGAGTATCTTGAGTATCATTGCTTCTTCCCATCTTTAGCCTCTTAGAATCTTACCTCTCCCTCTTCCATAAATTTCCCTGGGCTTGAGGATGGGGAGAGATTAGGCTGATCTGGTTCCAGGTGATTAATGTAGGATCTCTGATGTTCTGAATTATGATTTGTTGTTGTGAAACCATTTCTTGTAAAGTAAATCTATATAGCTTTGTATTATTTGGCCCTATGTACCACAATGATTCATAGATTTTCCTAAATACGTTCCATGTAATTATTTAATTCTAATTTTATCTTTGATTCTTCCATGAATGAATACAATGCACTTCATTAATCTTTACTCCATCCTACCTGATCCCATCACTGCTCCTTCTCTTGCTGGCATCCTTCATTTCAACAGACTGCATCCTTTCATGACTGTGTGTGTGGCCCACAGACTCCATTTAGGTGGCTGCATTCACATATGGCTGAGCACTTGGTGGAACATGGAAGGATGTATAAATGAGTGCACCAATCTGGTTAAGCTCACAGACTTTCCTTCCTGATCATTTGCAACTGATGGCGTATGATCTCACCAGATGGGGAGGGAATGTAGTCCTGGCAGATAGAAAAGTAACCATTGTGCAAATGCGAGATTGACCCCCCCACAATGGTCTCTTTTTATTCCATCTACCTTTGAACCTATCCTTATAATAAGACTCTATTTTAACAGCTTTTTAACCTTTGGCCAGGTGGTTACACCCAATACCCATCAGGATGGAACCAAGGGCATTGCAGGAGCAGCAAAACTGAAAAAGAAAATCAACAAACCATAATTCAGAAAATCAGAGACTCTATATCAACCACCTGGAACCAGGCCAGCCTAATCTCTCCCCATCCTGAACCTCAGGTAAATTGCAGAAGAGTAGGCAGGTACGACTGTAAGAACACAAGGATGGGGAGGAGTAACGATATGCAAGTACTCCACACAAGCTGGGTCCAAAGCAATCATAATAGGACTTTGCATGACCTGCGCAATGACCAAACCACATTATGACCCCTCCAACTCTAGCATGGATTAAAGGCACTAGGATTTCCTTAGAAGCTCGGGATTAGCAGGCCACAAATAGTGTTCCTGTACTTCTGGAGAAACACAAGAAAGAGTTCTCGGACTGAACACTGAGTCTAATAACTTCATCAGAGAGGAGGGCCCAGAGGAAAGTTTCACATACACATTAAAGGATGCTCCAGGGATGGGGGAAAGGGGCACTGGAAGAGAGGGAGGGAGGGGGAAGAAAGGAAGGGGAAAAGGGGGGAGGGAGCTAAAAGGTCCAGGGAAGGGAGTAGGGGGGAGGGGACCGGTGTTCCTATTAAGTTTGTATGAGCAGAAATTAATTAATTAATTAATTTTTAAAAATGAATGCACCACTGAAGCATGTGATTTCCTTTCCCCCCAGACAGCCACTGTTAGTGGTATCTCAGAGAGGGATGGTTACTCCTGTGGTCTTCCACTAAGACAATATGTTTATGAGAGGAACAGGTTAAATTCCAATCTGTTGCTACTTCTCTTCTCTTCCTCAGATTCCCTCCTCTTTGTGTAGTGTGCCTTGCAAGCCTGGTTATAGGAAATTCCAGCTGGAGGGAAAGGCTACCTGCTGTTTTGAATGCTCCCCCTGTCCAGAGAATGAGATTTCCAATGCAACAGGTAACTCCATGTCTTTGGGGGAAGTTCTTCATCTTCATTGTCTTCTTTCAGCAGGACTAGCACATTTGTGATGTCCGACATAGTACACATGGTGCAGAACTCTACCATTCAGGTGGTTGTATATCTTCTAGCAACAGGTAAGAGGGAAGTTAGCATATGAAAAAGTGAAGTGTGGATATTCTCATAAATCTCCAATGAATACATGAAGAATGGCCAATGGGGTCACAGATGTGATAATACATTTTCATGGTACAAAAACTTTTGTAATTGTAAATCAATGCTATATTGAGTGATCACGGGATGGCAATAATTATGTGTAAAACCATTAAGAATAACAATGTACTACAAAGTGAAATGCAAATCTGAGCTTATCCAGATGTTTCTATTCTGGTAATATACAATCAAAATTCATTTCCTTCTGAGTCATGAATTTTAGCAATAGGCAAATTTAAAGATTGCTGGGTGGATTCTTTTTATTTTATTGTTTGAAAGTTCCA